>JAGFZM010001576.1:38333-162709 GCA_017657215.1 Limnothrissa miodon | reverse complement strand
TGTGGCTTACCATACACCATCCCTAACTAAAGGGGTCAGTAAATAGAAAGGTTTTGAGTCTAGACTTAAAGGTGTTGAGAGTGTCCGCTTGACAAATGTTAGAAGGGAGTTTGTTCCACAGGACAGGCGCACGATGGCAGAATGCTCTTTCTCCCATTGTCGATTTTGATATTCTAGGAATTACTAGGAGACCAGCATTCTGTGACCTTAGGGGTCTAGAAGGGTGGTAGGGAACAAGTAAGTCTTTAATATATGCTGGAGCAAGGCCATTAAGGGCTTTATATATTAGGAGAAGTATTTTAAAATCAATTCGGCTTTTAACAGGAAGCCAATGTAAGGAAGCAAGGACAGGTGTGATATGTTCATATTTTTTTGTCCTAGTGAGTGTTTGTGCTGCAGCATTTTGTATTAGTTGAAGGTTTTTGATGCAGCTAGTACCACATCCAGAGAACAGTGCATTACAATAGTCAAGTCTGGAGGTAACAAATGCATGTATTAGTTTTTCTGCATCCTCAAAAGAAAGGAATTTTCTGACCTTAGCAATGTTGCGTAAATGAAAGAATGAGGTTTTGGAGATATGCTTTACATGACTATTTAAAGAGAGGTCTTGATCAATATACACCCCAAGGTTCTTGACCTTTGTGTTAGGTGTGAGTGAAAGGTCACTAAGTAAGCTCTGATGATGGGGTAAAGTGTTGGTCAGGTTTTTAGGGCCAATCAACATGACTTCAGTCTTATCAGAGTTTAAGCAAAGGAAATTATTAGTCATCCAGTTTTTGATGTCACTGAGGCAGGCAACAAGTTTTGTTACTGGCGTACTGGATAAAATAAAGTAAGAAAACAAACAAATAAGATTAAAGGACAGAGTAAAAAGGTAAAAAGACTAAACAGTTAATAAAGGATAGAACATTTTAGAATAAGGATTTTCCCAAATTAATAAATTAATCATTAAGAGAAAGCATCGGAGAAAAGTTTGGTCTTAAGTTTGGTTTAGAAACTAGGAGTAGGCAAAAACTACGAGACACTTTGACATTCACCCTGCAAACTTCACCGGCAAAAATACGCTTACATTAAATAATTAGCTTGCAATTTGACTTACCTTGCTTCAGACTCACTCCTGTCACCGAGTAGGCTAGCTCCTCGTCCAAGGCAAACTCCTCACCGCTGGATAGAGTTTGTCAGTGAACCCGGAACTTCCAACCAGGAAGTGGTTCCAAGGCGCCCATTTTGCCATTGACTTTTCCATACAATCACGTTTTAAAAGCGTTTAAAGTCCCGACTCATTCTATCCAGCTACAGGGTAGGTGATGACCGTGTAACCTTCCGTTCAGCATGAAAAAACTAAAGAAAAGGCTAAACAAAGGCAAAGGTACAAGACTGTGTACATATTTTTTACCCCCGAGTTCAGAAACTACATATCCCAGAAGCCAGTACTTACCCTGTCCGATCCTATCCCAAAGATGATTGCGCTTAACGTTCTTTCTGAATCTCCTCGAGAAGACGACAGCCACGCGATCTTGCTCCTGCAATCGAATAGCTAAATTTTGGTGTATTTCCTCAGTAGTTTGTGTAAATAGTGTTGTAATATTGTATAAATATTGTTTATATTTTCAGATTTGTATCAATCAAGTTTTAGATCAGTTTTTTTTATTAACAGAAAGCATGGTACAGTATTTTGTACCCGATTGCAACCACCGCTTTGGTGTCAACCATTGCAGTTTCCACCGGTTCCCTACAAATGCCTCTGTCAAGCTCCCCTGAATAAAGAATTGATAATGGACGGGTTTCCCAGATTCGTTAAGAAGCTCTTAACGCTAAGATCTTCTTTGGAGCGCTCTTTAAGACCTCTCATTGGCCAGATTAGCGCTCCAAAGAAGATCTTAGCGTTAAGAGCTTCTTAACGAATCTGGGAAACCCGGCCAATGACGGGTACTATAAAGCATTTATCAAGATTTGTGGTAATTTTCATTTGTTATAGATTGCACCACAACAACTGAATTTACTATTTTTAATTAGCCCAACTGCCATTTACCATGTTACATACCCTTCATATCACCAGGTACAGAGAAAAACTAATGTAATCCAGCAAGGTAAGAAAATGAGTATATTAAATTTATAAATCTTAGGGAAATGGAAATGACATGGTAAGGATGTCTAGTTGAAAATTAGGTTAGGCTTAAGCGTCGTGTCAAACGAGCAGTAGTAGGCTACACGTAAAACGAGCAAAATCATGGGTTGTGAGGTAGGCTACGCTACGGTGACATTCGTGAACTTGCTTGCTTTCCCGGGCTTCAACAAACACATCCATGGTAACGTACTCGTCCACCAATCAGATGCGTTGCTGTGGGATTGTGGGATTGCTTAGGATTATAGGTACTGAAGTACTTCTAAGGGAAATCGCAGAAAAAAGACGTTTTTACTGAATCAAAATGGAGATCACATTACATTTTGGCGTCTAGGTGAGCACAACCAATCGTTTTGTTATGCCGTAGCTAGTTAGACGTCTTCCTTCCGTAATTCGGATATCGTGGGTTGTAATCTAAATGTAAATGGGAAAAATGAATGGGAAAATCACTTCCGGAACCTCACCGGCAAACTCTATAGGCCACCAGTTTTACTGTCAATGTTGTTCTGGTTGTCCTCCATCAACATCACCACTACTTCATCTCGAGTGTACCGCGCGCCAACTGAGGACATTATCGTACAGTAAGTGAAGTGGAACGTTAGTGTCTTTTGGACATTCGCAGGTTACAGCTGAGCTAATGAGTGCGGTACTTTGAACAACACTTTGAATAACACTTACCAATCACAAATAAACATTTCCATATATTTCTCTTTTGATTGGCTATGGTGTAGTAATGTCTGTAAAACACATATTTAGTTTTTTAAAGGTAGGATTTATTGTCATAACAACCACAACGTCTTCGTTCCTCAGTGAATGATATTTCAGTGTAACGTCGCCAATGGGTTAATGTTCAATGTTGTCTGTGTCTTTAAGGCAGTTCTCTCTCAATGTATGCACTTGTATTAAATGAAGGCAGTCAACATAGGTGTCTTTGTGTTAGTACTGTTAAATCAATAAGTAACTGTTCAACGACGCCTACAACTTCTCCACCACTACGACCTACAACCCCTAATCCTTACTGTGGGAATTGGTACTTGTGACTCGACTTTTCTTCCGCCACTTTATGTCTATGTTCAACAGTGCTCTTGAGCAAGGCCCTTAACGCTACGTTAAGTCATTCCTACGGAGACTGTCTCTGAATTATTTGATAGCAGACAAAATGTAACTTGCTTTGGATAAAGGTGTCGGCTAAATACATAAGTGTAAAACTTAAAACTATGGCTTATTTCACTCTTGATGAAATGTATCTTCCCCATTGACTTACACTGCTGGAGCTAGCGTGACAAGAGTGGGTAATTGCATAATTGTCTCATTAAAATTTTTGGTGCATCTGGACCGAAGAGATATGAATAAAATAAATATAAGCACACCGATCAAGATCAGGCCGGATGTTTTAGATTTGGAACAGTGTCTCTTCCATTCATTTCAATGGGGGAAAAATGACAAGAAAAACATGAATAATGGACGAGCAACAAGAGATATCAAAAATCTGAATGGAAGCACATTTTAGATTTTAAACGTTGTCTCTATCTCGAAAGCCCTAGGATTAGTAGCAGATACAAAATCAGGTCGGAATAATAAAATACTTAAAGCAACACGCCACCGTATTTCAATGTTGAAATATGTTCTTCCCCTAATTTAGACGAGTTGATACATACCTGTTTCGTCTCTGTTCATGCATGCTACTTTGTTGGCATTTACTTAACCCAGTTCTTTCAGTTCATCCAAACAGCCTTGGAGTTAGAAACGACCAAACGCATCCACGTCTTTCCTATTTACACGCAGGTACTCGAATAGTTATCTATGATGGTTGTGGTGACACAAAATAAAACGGAGTGATTTTCTAAGCAGGTAACAAAGAGAACTATGTATGGCGAAAGAACACTTGGGAGCCCTTGGTCGTCGGCGCAGTAACATCCTCACTCCTGAAAACTCTTCACCCCCAAGGATGTTACTGCGCTGACGGCAAAGGGCTCCCAAGTGTTTCTCCGCCATACATAGCCACGTCCTGCGACAATGTCTTGAAGGTGCTATGAAATACCTCAATGAGTTGTATGCCTTTGCAAGCAACAAAAGCCAAACCCAAAAGCCAAGCCAAAACAATCACAAACCTTGTCTGAATATGCCGCCATGTCATACGGTTGACAGTATCAACACAAACCCATGCAACGCAATGCCCTGTCCACACAAAAGAGTTAGCCTCCTACTTCCAGGAAGGTCACAAGTCCAAAATAGAAAAACCATGGAGGTATTATATAACCTGGAGAAATTGACCAAGTCCCTCTGGCATTCATTTCAATGAGAAATGCTAGGCTAGGGAATTCAGCCAAAATTGAACGATTTTTTCATAATTTTCAAAGTTCAAATGGAGTTTCGTGAAGCCTATTTCCAGTACCATTTCACTTGGCCAAGCGATATGTATGACAGGAATTGGATGTTTACACAGGATGATTACTTCGTTCGTGGACACACATTGTTATCTTGCCCTGCCTTTAGCAGCACTCCAATGAACTTAATGCCCACCCCAAATCTGTATGTTAATGTGATTGGTTGGTTGAATTGACCTTTTCTGATGCCGTTTGCAAAGTTTCTACAAGAACATGCATGGTGAGAGTGCATCTTAGGTTTGTTTTTAACGTGCTGTTTGTCTAGGCCTTGTGGGTTTAAATCCAGTGGGCCTCTCTTGATAGGCATCTACTATGAATAAATTATTATCAACATGCACACGCAATGGAGCTCGTGCCAAACACAATATTCGTGCATGAGCCGAGTTTTGGCCAGCCACCAATCAGCACTTGGAAAATGGTACCGGATTCAATGTAATTTATGGAAAATGGCAATGAGGAAGTGGCATGCTAATTGGCTGAAGCTAACCAGCCAAATCCTGACTCCCTGAGACAAACAGCCTAATTCAGAGGTTTTGGATTCAGTTGCTATGACTAAGCCAAAGGCCTGTTTTTGTTTTTTACCAACTGAAAATTAAATACTAAAAAAACTGCCGTTCTGAATTAGGCTGATTGTCTATTTTGGACTTGTGACCTGCCTGGAAGTTAGGAGGCTAACTCTTTTGGGTGGACAGGGCATTGCCCTGCATGGGTTTGTGTTGATACTGTTAACCGTAAGACACAGCGTCTTTAGAGGCATAGCCTATTCAGACAGTTTCTGATGTTGCAAAGGCATACAAACGCATCAAGGTATTTCATAGCACCTTCAAGACACTGGCGCTGGACGTGGCTGCTGTGATGTTGTGATATTCACAACCCAAGCGTAGACCTATCTGATGCTCGGCTGGAAATCGCCGTTTCTGAAGAGTAGCCAGAGACTGTTGATGAAAAGGTCTTTGGAGTAGCCTACCGAATTTTGAAGCCAAACGTGGACGCTGTTCATTTGAACAAGTTTCTTAAACCCTAACTGCTGAAGAAACACAGATTTCCAACTGTGCACTCGCTTGTGAACATCACAAGATCTTAGAACACACATAATGTCCTCCTTAGATGCTGTGAAATATCTGCATACGCTGCATGCCTTCGCGACATTATGTCGCAATATGCTTAAACACGCGATGTGATGCGGGTGACAGTATCAAAACAAACCCATGCAATGCCCAATTCGCCCAAAAGAGTTGCTAATGTTACTTCCAAAAGGGTCACAAGTCATAATTCAGAAGGCCAGTTTTTTATATTTTAGTATTTAATTTTCAATTCCTAAAAGACACGCAACCATTGCTTTAGCTTCTGTCTATGAAATAATACACTACCTGTACAAATTCATATACAAGCCTTCATTTCCCATGTAACATCCACAATCCAATAATGAATGAACAAAAAAGTACACAAACCGTGTACCTTGCGTTCATTGGACTTTCGTCTCTGAAACTGAAATCGGAAAACAAAAAATGACATGAAATTGGATTTTCGACTCTGAAACCAAAATCGGAAAATGAATTTTGGGTCATTTACTGTTGTTTTTGATTGGCACAGATGCTCAAACAAACAAATACAATATCTAATAATCCCAAATTTAAAAAACGGGTTATTTTGTCTATTAACATAGAGTGTCGCACTTCGTGTGACGTAAGTGTAAGGTGTCAAGCCCGAGGCTTTACCCCCAACACCGGGGTTTTACCCCGTAGTGGAAATGCGCCATATGCTAGGCTACTCCTCACTTAACGCATGTTCATTGTGATTTGTAAATTTATATTATTGAGTCTATATTATTTGACAAATTATGGAAGTGAGTGTGTTAAAGGTAGAAACAGGTTACTTCTGATTTCTGAACTTGTATTAAAATAATGTCATCTGCCTGCAAGTGGTGCTAAGAAGCGCTTGTCAGATGGAGAAATATTTATAATAGGCCTAAATACTTTTTTGATAATCATCTGTTGTTTCTTTTTACTGTTTTATATTGAAACACAATTATTGGTAGGCTATTTGAATCACATGGTTTTTCTTAGGTATATGGTTTGTGAGAATCTTCTTAGGTATATGGTTTGTGAGAATCTTTTCTCAAAGCTTTCTCAACTCATAGGCCTATAGCCTACATTTGAAAAACCATGTGATTGGTCAGAAAGACCAACATGCATTCATGAACACTTTCACAAATCATGGGCCTACCTATGAAAAACCATGTGATTCATGTTCCAATTAGGCCTAGACTAATTGTGTTTCAATAGAAAAACTACAGTAACAAGAAACAACACAGTATGATTATCAAAAAAGTATTTAAAGCGCACCTCTACAGTAGGCTATTTTAATACGTAGGCCTAAAATGCAATATGAGATACTATGTCAGAATAATGACATAATATCTCATTATTCTGAGATAGTATCTTATTATTCTGAGATAGTATGAGATACTATGTCAGAATAATGAGATAATATCTCAGAATAATGAGATAACTATCACAGAATAATGAGATACTTTCTCAGAATACTGAGATCATATGTGAGAGTTTTTTTTATGCGGTGCAAACGGGCTTCCATAGAAATGCTCCTCTCAAACACTGTATTTTTTCTCATAAAAGCCAAGGTAACAACCTAACTGTCTATAGTAATAAATGGTAACTACACATTGCAAGTCACGTTGTGTGACGGAAGTTGGGGGTTTTCAGGTGCTTTTCTGGTCGTTCAACCCACAGCACAGCAAGAGATCACTATTGTTAATACCACAACCACAACAGAAAACTGAAATACCGGTACCGGTTCTGTAATACAGCATGCTGTCACCCGAAAACCACTACACTGACAACTGGCGATTCTTTCACTTCCGCCATCCAATATGGCTAGCCCAATCGACACACGCAAAGGATCAGTAGCAGGATAACTAAGGTATGATGTATGGCAATCCAACACCGCTACAGGGAGGGTCAGTGGCCACCAAGCACCAGACAGGAGGTAACAGCAGAGGTAGTCCTTCCCAATAAGACTATGAGGAGTGGTGGTTTACCATACACCATCCCTAACTAAAGGAAGAAACATATGCAGCCAATAGTCACAGTGTTCAGTTGAGGCAACTGGATTTCTTTTTGAGCTTGAAGACATTTCATGTTCCATCCAGAAAGCTTCATCAGTTCTGACTGGAGATGGGAATGTCAGGAGTTATATCTCCTGGCCTGTGGAAGCGAACTGTAGACTACACCCCTTATTATGTGATCAAGGATCAGAAGAATCAATCTCAAAAATCCCTAGGACGAATACTGGATCCAAAATCCTGTTTGACAGAAGACATGCATGGCAAGCCCACAACTGTTATCTGTCTTTCTGATTTGGGCTTATACAATACTGCGCTTCAATGATGGAGGGCACTGGCACACAAAGGGAAAATGGCTACAATTTAAAGCAACTCTGCCATCTAGTGGTAATCTGATTACAAAGTAAATGGAAGGAAGTATTACAATGTAAATGAAGGGAAACTATCCCCCTCACACATACTCACATTTAAAACATTTCCAGCACATTATTACCTTTGACTTTTCATATGCTTTGATATTTCATATGCTTAGATAAGGATGAACGAATGTATCATGCAGTCATAACATTATAGGCCTGAACTGTGTGCACCCGGTTTTCTCCTCTGATGCAATTAAGACAATCACTCTCCTAGGCAAAAGTACATTTCACTACTAGGGAGGAAAAATAAAGAAGCATTATACACGTTTATAGCAATTTTTTAGAACACCATAGGTATCAAAAGTATTATACATTCTGAAGAGATCCTATATGATTTCTATAGGACCTTTTTTAGGGACTACTGCTCAACCAGACGCAGAAAGATAATCTGAAGAAAATGACAAAGATATGACAGATTTTTGGGAGCAGCCTGAGAATTTAGCTTTAGCCACTTTACAACACAATCAACAACACAATGATTTATTTTTCATTTCAGATGGAAGAGTTTTTTAGATTTTTTTTCTTTTTCACTGTACCATTTCACACTGGAAAACCAAACTATTGTATTTTGTTTGATATTCCCTATTTTGATAATGGGAAATATTAACCTAGGAGAACCAAACATCCTATATGTAACGCTTTGCAGTGCTTTGTTCTATTTGCAGAATTCACTTGAAGAAAATGGAAAGTTGACTCAAAACTTGCAGTATCATCTACTCAACAAATGGATAAATTAGTTTTTTTTTTTTTTTTGCTTTTTTTTTTTATCGATTTCCGAATGTGATTCTTGAAACAATGAATACGGAAATATTGAAACTGAGTGAAAATGAGACAACATTCAAACTTTCCATTTCTGCATCGTGTTTGGACGGAACCATTCACTGCGGGGGTGGGTGTCCTGGTTCAGGTGGTACCTCTTGCCTAGGCCTATATGCCTAGCTGAACTTTGAACTTTGAAATGAATAATTGAAGTTTTAAGCCAATTTTTCATTATTTTCCTGGGAAATATACAAATAAAACAAAGCACTGCAAAGCGTTACACGGACCAGAGAGGACGTTTGGTTCTGAGGGATTTGCCTGTAGAGGCAGACAACGCATGATGCAACCAATGCACCATGTCCCTGCAGAGCAGTGGCTGCTAGGTGAGGCCTATGTTGTGAGCTGTGTTCAGTAGACTCCTGAGTAACAATGGGGCCTGGGAAGAGGGCTTAGGGGGTGGGCTTGTCACTTAATGGTTGTGTTTAGTTGTATATTGTTTATCTTGTAAGGTCACGCTAAGTAACCATTAACTGTGAAGTTTAGGCTACTTTCAATGCGTGTGATGTTTGCACATTAGCCTACAAAAGACATTTTAACATTTTAATCATGTCATCAGTAGGCCTAATCTCGACACATTGTTAATAAATAGGCCAATAAGCTCCAGAAATCATGTGTCATGCATTTATTTCGGCTGATTTCTATCTAATGTCACATTATTGCCATATTTGAATGTGACGTCATTCAGTAACTTGGGATCTTTCAGTAAAATTGGTCACACACTGCTACAGCTTCTGTGTAAATCTAACTGTGTGGAATAATGTTAAGAGTGTGAAATCATGTAACGAGACACCGCGATGACTTCAGAAGCAGTGAAAACACGATATCTGCTCTGATAGTTTCCTGCCACCCTATATTGTATATACTACTAATTTAGCATAAATCGCACAGAGATCATTAAAGCAAGCCTGACTGGCTCAACATTCCATAAACACGATTTTTAATCTCATAATTGACTGCCAACAAGATCAGCTTATTATGTTAGGCCTATATAGCCTAGAAATTAATGAATTTATTTAGAAAATATTCAAGGCTAACTCACTATTTGTAGAGCAAGGAGTAGACCTACCCGTCTGTTTAATTTTATGTTGAATTTCAATTGGAAGCCTAGTTTACTAAAGTCGTTTTTCAGGGAAAAAAAACTCTGGGTCTCCGTCACCATCCATTATAACTTTCTGTCAATGTAGACTAATGGCAACTGCATGGTTTTGCTGATTAGCTATTTTTTGTTTATGATGACGTGGTGCAGGAGGCACATTGAATCAAGCCTCCTGATTTGTTTTTTTTTTTTTCATTTTCACTGTTTCGCCTTGATGAGCGTACAGCAGCAAGATGAGCTTCAGTCTGATTGGCTAAAATCTCTAGGTAGCGGAGGCAAAGTAAAACTGGCCTCCTTTAGATGGCAGTATATCACCAGTTAGCCCAGAGCCGTATATTAGGAGAGTTCCGCCAACTCAAATCATGGGTGCCATGTTTAATACCTACGTCGGCTAATTGCAAAGCATTCAACACCGTCGGCCAATGGAACTTACATGGCATGTTGAAAGAAATAGCTCATTATCATCATAATCAGGCCTATAAATGATATAACATTTATTTTATTTGACTAAAATGGGAATGCTGTTATGAATATGCCACTTTAGACATTTCAAAAAGATCAGTAGAGGTCGTATGGGTAATAAATAGGCGATGTAGCCCAATCAGTGGAGCCTGCTAGCTCTGAAAACAGCTACAGTATGACACTTATATTGTTTACCTTATTTCCAAGGGCATATTATTATTATGAAGAGAGACCCGAAATATGGGAATAAGAGCAAGGAAAATGCCCTACATTTAAATAACCATTGTCCATTTTAACAGACTGAAACCTTTTGTCTCTATCTCTACTGCTGTGAACCAGCAAGATTCCCCTGGGGAGCGAGCATGGGTGGCTCCTGTGGGGACCAATGGAGCAACCCAGGCCGATGGGGCGTCAGATGAACCGACAGAGGCAGGGGCCACTGCGACCGCTTGCCCAGAGGTCACCCCAGAGGCGGATGGCAGCTTGCCGTCAAGTGACACCAGGACGTTGGCCCCCGACCTGCCACCTGAAGGGAGCTCAGCAAGGCTGGATACTGCTGTGGAGACTACAGCTGATGCGGTGGGAGCTCAGGACCCATGCAACCTGCCTCGTTTAGAGGGCGGGCGGCCACAGAGGGAGCGGCGGCTGCCAGCTTGGACCGAGGATTTCGAGCTGGAATGAAAGTGACTCGATGGCGAGTCTTTCTCACTGGGAAGGGGGAAGTGTGATGTGGGTGTGTGTGTGTGGGGGGGGGGGGGCAATTTGGACTGATTAGTGGGCTCACCTGCGCAACCTGGGAGAGCGGGAGTTCTAAGGATAGAAAGGCTTTGGGAGAAGCAGCGGCCAGTTGTGTGGGGATCGTATTGAGCCGGTCGTGGTCAGAAGGGCCGCTGCCGGTGAAGATAGTATATGGGGGGGATTGCGAATTAGCATAGGCCAGAGGAAAATGGTTAGGACTGCTGTGGCTCTCGCTTGTCTCGGACAAGAATGGATTACTTAACGCCGGCCAGCGGGAACTCTGGAATAGAGGAACGACGACGAAAAAAAAGTAGGACAGGGGAGTGATACCTTTTAAATGCGTCCTTTGTTGTGTGTGTGTGTGTGGGATTATTTTTATATGTCAGCCCGGTCAGTGTAGCAGGCCGGTGGAGGGGCTTAAAGGGCTGGGGTGAACATCTAGTTTGGGGATATGAACACGCGTGGGTGTGTGTGGGTTTAGTACATCGTGGAACAGTGTGTGCTGGTTGTGTCCTGTATTGCTGTATGTTTGCGGTGCCCTTCCTCTTTTTACAAGTTTGCTGTGTACGGTAACTGGGGGTTTGTTGTGCCCTGCACATGGGCGTAAATTTCATTTAACAGTAGGGGGGGACGATAGATATAAAATTTGTCAAGAGAATTTTTTGAAGGGGACACAAATAGGTCAGATTGTTCTCATAAAGATGTCCCCACAGTGAAAAACTTTGCTTCTATCATTATTAAAACTATTTATTGCATTGTTATGTTGTTTACTGTCAAGCCATCAACATACAATGAAATGTAAACATGACTATTACTGTGAAAAAGATACATGAAATAAGTAAAGCTTTGCAACAAAACGGTTTAGGTGCACTGATAAACAATCTAATATCTGCTCTCCTTTTCTCTGTCATTTTAGTCTATGAAACTGTCTGCAAGGTAACAATAAAAACAAGGAATTAAAACATGTTTAAAATTAATTAAGCTAAGACACCTAAGAACAGAATTGAAATTGAAGAACAGTGATTTAATGAAGACTCCCGCAATATCAATATACCATCACCATCACAAAAAACGTGATGAATCAAAGCCGAGTGAATTAGATCTAACGTTACTGTGTCGACAACGATAAACTAAAGTAGCTGCTAATCGTCCATTCTGTCCGGCTGAGATTAACGCCACCAATAAAAAAATATTGCAAAAAACACATACAGTACCCGCTGATGGCCTTGTGCGTTCTATCTTCAAGCATAAAACTTTTTAAACTAAACATGACATCCTGTTAAATTAAATGTGGGTGTCTGCAAAAACACTGTGGTACCTGCAAAACATTTCAGATGTACTGGGGGGGCTAAATGCCACATAAACAAGCTAACATTATAAGTATAACGAAGTAGCCAAAACTTTTGATGCTAATATAGAAGATTTGTGGGAAATTACATGGACAATCAGCATTTATGCCAATTTATAAATGAGTCAGCCTTAACTATATTAAAGAGAATCGATTTATTTAATGTGAATGAAATACCCTAGTACTAGCGTTCAACTTCATTGAGCAGCAGCCACGCATCCAACCATGTAGACTAGAGTAGGCTACATACGCGAGATGAACTGGGGAAGCAGGCAGTGGGCCAAACCACTGTGAGGAAAGGGAGGGTGAACTCAACTGTTTCAGAATTCTTTTTTCTTTTCAGCTTACAGTTATTTTAGATATACATACATTTTTAACAATAACGATGTTTTACATATATATATTCCTTTTTTTTTATTATTGTTTTTTTGGGGGGGAGGACAACCCTTGGATGGGAGGGGACATGTCCCCTGCGTACCCCCTGGGATTTTTGCCCATGGCCCTGCAACTCTTTTAGTGGTTTGTCACCTATGGACTGACATAATCTCCGCCTAAAGCACCCAAAGCTTGCATGCTGCATTTTCCCTGACTTTGTCTAAAACCCTTTAATGAAGTGTATTTATTTTCTCACAACTGTGTTGCAGTCTTCCTCTATATTCTCTGGGTCATTGAAATATAAGAACAACCCCGTAATTATTACAACCCCGTAATTATTACAATATGTTGTAGCTGTCAGGGTTTAGCAGATAGGACCCAAATGCAGAATCTTGAAGGCACAAAACCTCTTTATTTCACTCAATACACAGACAGAACACAGCTACACCACTAACACAGACTACAGACAGCAACAAAGAAGACACATATGTAAAACTCAACACAGATTGAACAGAGACTACATAAACTACAGGTACTTTAACACTGAGAACAGACCACCGACAGAGACATCGACTGGTAAACAGATGTAACATTGAACATAGACTATAGTTAACATAAAACATGGACTGCAAATAGCTAACAAAGCTCACACAACTAAACACGTACTCAGATAACAAGGCTTAACACAGACAGCTAACACAGACTAACCAGACTTCTTCCACAAACAATCTCCCCAGTGTGCACAGACAGACTGACAAAGACAGACTGAAAAGAACCCTTTTAAATACCACCACCAATGAACCAATAATCAGACAATCAAGTACAGGTGCAAACAAGGACAGAGCAGGGAAGGGGGTGTGGCCAACAAAGAAGCAACACACATACAAAAAACACAGAAGCTGTCCACCAGAGGACGCCAGATCATGACCTCACGGCCGTGATCCTGACAGTAGCCTATGCAATGCATTGAACTAAATTAGAACATTAGGACTGCATGAAGCCTGACTGAAAGTGTCTGAAAGAAACTGTCTTCAGTGTCTTGTGATCTTGGTAACCAAAATGACATAGCAGCAAAACACATTACTGGTAAATTTACTTTAGCATAGCCACCACTGAGTAGCCTTAACATTTCAGCCCCAGAACACACACAGACACACACACAATAAGTTGTTTTTACCATTTATGCTTGAGACAGAGCTAAATATGGTATGCTTTATTATACTCTGGTCCAGGTCATAGAAATTGTTATGGCAGAGAACACAAGCTATTTAAAATATTTTTCTACTGTATGTACAGTATTTAAATGTATAGTATCCAAACTTATCTCAACTTCTCCACCATTTCTCGCATGGCCATGCTCTTGCTGCCTAGTGCTTCACTTGACTGTTTTTTCTTGATCTTATCTTTCCTCAGTCCATGGCAAGTTGATGCTCTGTGTGTGATGTTCAGCTTGATCAATAAGTTGTGCAAAGAGATTCTCTTTTCCAGAAAGTTGATCCTCATTGGCCCTAAACAGTTGCTCTGCCTTCTTAAAAAGTTCCAACAGTCATCTGTGCAAAAGACTAAACAGCCATCCTTGTACTGTTTGAGAGCAGTGAGTCTCTGCAACTGGCCTTGCATTGGACTTGTATTCTTAACAGCCTTGACACACTCTGGGCACAACCTTTTCCTTTTTAGCACTTTGTTCACACAGTAACCAGTGACATCGTGCAAGCTGCTATTTTCAGCATCTACCAGCCCAGAAGACAATGGTAGGTCCAGACAGACTGGTGGTGTAATGGCCGGGGTTCTTTCTGAGGTCAAAGGCTGGTCAAGAAACTCTGCAAGAAAAGTGCAGTCATCTTCCTCATAGCTACCATGAGTGGGGCATTTTAAGAACTGTGCAACAGTTATGATCTTAAGTGCTTGCTTGAACTCAAGAGCAGTGGGGGTTGGATTTCTCATCCGGATCCATCCAAAGAGATTTTCAAGGCAGTCCTGGGAGAAGCGAGATGTCAACACAAACTTATGCCCCCTGGAGAGGAGGTCAGACTGAATATCAAGAATTGAGGATGTTGAAAGTACAACACCAGCCTGCACTGGCTTCCAGTGGCCTTTTTCACCAAGTGACACATTTTTCATTATCCATATGGCAGAGCGCAGATGTGGCAGAATGCAGCTTCATAAGCATCTTGGTTGTGTTGACTTAATGCCATGACAGGGTGTCGACTTGACATCAGGTCAAACCACCTGTTGAAGTAATCCAAAAACCATGCAGTGGTACAGAGGTCCGGATCATATCCTTCAGCATCCACCAGGTAACGCAATGCAGAACTCACTGCATGGCTGAAGAAGTTAAGAGCATGGGACACTTTCATTTTGCCAAAGTGTGATGGTGTCAGGATGCTTTCAGTGAGTTTTGGTGCCAGTTTAAGGTCTTTGTCTTTTTGAAAATCATGCAACATCTTTACATGCTTGACTGTGACTTGACCGAATTTCTTGACGACGTCTTTCCCTAATGTGATGTCACTTCCATTGACCAAGGCTGCCTTCATGTTCTTGATGATGTGGGGCACATCGGCGATGAAATGAAGGAAACTGCCGTCCTCCACAGGATGGGGGATTTTGTTTACTGTCATGCTAAATTTGGAGCTCACTATTCCAAAACTCTGCCATAGTGCACGGTTAGAAGCCCCCATGTCAGATGTAATAGCCGTAACATGCAACCCAATCTCTTTGGCTTTCTGCAAAACTTCAAGAATGAGTGGCTTCAGTTTTGTACCATCTACAAAATTGCCAGTGAAGTGATGCAACAGTCTGTTTCCACCTGGTTGTTACACCTCCCAGCATGACCACAAGGGCATGCATCGCTTCACCACTGAGATCAGGCAAAGTCATGTCTCCTCGTATACAGCTCCCACTTCTGTCATACTGTACACCAGCTTGAATGGACATTTCATCAAGAGTGAGGCAACACTCCGTCTCTTCTTTTTTCATTGCCTGAATTTTCAACTGTAGAAATGCAAAAACCTCATGAAGAATTCCTGGATGTATGGGGACCACTTCCAGTGCTCTCTGTAAGGACCTTTCTGATGGCAGAGGTTGATTTTCTGAAAGAAGCAAGTTGTATCCAGTTGAACCACAAGCAAACTTTAATTGAAGACACTTTTTGATTGTGTCAGCTGACCATTTCGTCCCCCGTGGGCTTGACTGGCTTAGTTTCCGAAGCTGATTTGGATTTAAGACACCTTCCAATTTAGTTTCAAGTTGTTTCTTCTGTCTGATCACTGACCACTTCTGCCTCCTTTCCTTCGCAAGTGTCCGCTGGAGAGACCTCACTTGTCTCCTCAAGGCTTTCACTTGTTTCTCATAGGCTATGAGTTGACTGCTGACACCATCCCTGGCCGCTGTATCCACACTAGCTGTCACCTCACTCACAGTCGTCTATCAGGTCATCATCACGTGGTGAACTTCAGTATTTGGAGTATAGCAAAAGGAAAGGAGAAGAAGGAGTATGATTAACATTTGCTGAATTTGATAACATGCATGCAGAGTGAATAAGTGAATTACTGAGAGAGTTAAACTATTCACAGTTGATGAAATTTAAAGGAATAACATGTTGCTGTCCTAGTGCTGTTGAAATGTTTTCATATTGTCACTTGTAATGAAATGTAATAATATCTACAGTAACAGTAAAATACAGAGTAATTTTAAATTGTGCAATGTGTTGTAATCAATAATTCATTTACATATTTTTTTATTTTATATGTTTGCTTGTTTGTTTGTCTGCTTGTTGTTTTTATGTTGGACATGTAGAGTATGTGTGCTGTTTTGGACTCTGAATCTAGAAAATAAACATGATGATAATTACCTGATTGATCTTCAAGGGATCCAGAGCAGGATGCAGCTTCACTGAAGTAGGAATGATCAAGTTGGACATGTTCCTGTCCACCAAAAGATGGTCTCTCTTCAATCCTTTTTCGTTTGGTGGGTCTGCCAGGTAATGTTGGTAGTGTAAATATAAACTGGGATGGCATATGGCTTCAGTTTCCTAAGACCATCTGCTCTGCCACTCTCATACTGCATCTCATCAAAGTGGTCCTACATACAAACAAACAGACAGTCAGGAACATTATAATAGGTACCAAAAAGTTACTCTTCATTGTCTTGTGTTGACATACTGACCTATTCTGAGTACAGCAAGCTATGTTACAAGAAAAATGACAACTGATGTGGACTTCATTTTGATGCATAGTTGATTGCCAGTGTTCCTGACAGATTTGATCGCGGTTATGTGTGAATACAGCACTTTGCCTTTTATCCTTCCAAAACAGTGCAGCAGTTTTGTGCCTGTGTCTGCACCAGCTGGTATTCACTATTATGCTCGAAAAAAACATGACTATAGAATATCATCTAAACTTACTAACACACTAAGCACTGAAAACGAGATAAGCTTATTCAATTTATGACGGGAAAATCCAGGCATGACAGGACCAGTAGAAGGCTAGGCTAAGTTCAAATAAAACTCGTTTCGGTTGTAAAAAATGAGTTTATACTTTTTTTTGGAAGCACTGTATAAATTGATGATGTATAAGTAGTATTTTCGTGACAAAGTGCATGACAGAAACGTGCAGTCGCATGTGTAGGCTACATGTAAGTTAACCTGAGTTGCAATTTGTAATACATGTGTTTTAATGTGTGTTCAAGTCAAATTTTTTTGGTCAAGACCTGGCTAATATCTAATTTTAGTGTAGCCTATCCTTGAACTGGAACTATGCTTTGCAGCCACTTACATGTAAGCTGAACTGCATTTTAGACCATTGAATTCACCAACACTATAGGGAGGGAAAGTGGAACAGAGCGATCCTAGCGGTAGCGTTCCTAACCCGAGAGGAATAGTATTGAAAATCCCATAGACCGATTTTTTTTAAAAATCCCATGAAGACATGACACCGAACTTGTACATCAGACATATTTTTCAGCCCATATATTGGAATGATCTACTAACTGTGAAGGTCTTGTGCGAAATTTTGATTTTTAAAAAAATCGAAATTGTGCCTAGTTTGTCAGAAACGGACTACAACTTTGAGTCGCTCCCTTTACGTCAGAATTCCACAACTTCACCATGCTGTGTTTTTCGCCTGATTGCAACCACTGGTCAGAAACTATGGATGCCAATTTTTTTTACTTTCCCCAAAGATCCTGTAAAACTACAGATGAGGATTCAAATAATAAAGTGAGTTTCATGAACACAGATGTTTGGTTTGGTCTTGCAGTCTAGCCAGTAATGTTAACACGCTTCTGACGTTAGCTGATGTTAGGCTAAGGTTAGCTGCATGGAGTAAAATAGCAGAGGTCTATCACACGATTTGAATGTTGCTAAGTTATAAGATATTCTAGTGAGGCAGGTTAAGTATATTCCCTTATGATACATGTGTACACCATATGACATTTTAATGCTAATGTTACCTGTTAACAGTATCCCGTACTGTCCATGCCCTCTCTGACTGAACAAAATAGCCTAACTTTTTTGTTGACAGTTCAAGAGATTTGAAAGCAGTTTGCACTAACATCGCTTTCAATCGAAATGTTGCTGGCTTCCACCGAGGTTAATTATTGCGGGCAGGCCAGTACCTGCAGCTATGTAGCCTAATATTTTACCCTGTTGAGTGAATTCATTGGTGTATCGCGGGCCCAGTTAAAGTAAGATGCTAAGATTTTACGGAAACGTCATACACGCGACGATCGTTCACTGTAGTCCTTTATCAGCTTTTTTAAAAACATTAAAAACAATTCAAATCCGTGGAAAAAATAAAGAATGACCATCCGAATCGATACAACTACCCAACATGCATATCATATGAAAGCCACAATCGTAACTTTTCAGTGTGAACAAAAATATAATTTTCTGAAGAGAAAATCCCATTCATTTTGATATAGAGGTTGGAACGCAACCAGCAGGGGGCGATGAGATTACTTTCCCTCCCTATTGGGAAAGTTACGAAATGTAACTTAATGTGTTAGTTAGCCTAACCATGTTACCATATCTAAAATATACAGTTAACTACTTTAAAGGTGCTCTAAGCAATGTAACACGTTTTTAGGACTAAAACATGTGTTGTTACAAACAGCAAACATCTCCTCACAATCTGCTAGCTGCCTGTCCCCTGAACACACTGTAAAAAAAACGCGGTGTCTGTAGACAGCCCAGGCTCCACAAACAGCAACATAACACAGTGGGCGAACCTAGCATAACAAACGAAAATGAAACATAACAGTGTTCCAGCCAATAAACAACAAGGTTCATGAGTCTTTCGGGAGGCATGGGAGGGAGGGGGAGGAGTAAGCTAACTTATAACGCTTGAACCGATCTCTGGAGCTATCGTCCGTTTTGTTTGACAATATTTCGAACGTCAACAAGAAGTGACGTGAAACAGCATCGCTTAGAGCGCCTTAAACAAATTAATGTTGATTACTTTTGGATTGCTTTTTCAAAATACATTTTGAACGAATACATTTCCAGTTTCCAAAATCTGGTAGCGTTACCCTTAAAGTATTACTTAACAATGCCTGCAGTCTAAAACCTTTTCAACTCCCTCAACACAGCCACAACAGTGCTAGACTTGACTATGGCTAAGACTAAGCTAAGGCTATGTGGTTATGAGAATTATGATAACTATACAGAATTATGATAACTATACAGAATTATGATAACTATACAGAATTATGCCATTCTTTGAATAACTATGCCCTCCAAATTAAATATTTGACATTCAACATTTCATTAACCAAGTTGTTTTGTGTGGAACTGATCACAGTACAACTTGCTTTTGCTGCCTGTGATGGGCTAGGCCCACACTGTAGTTTCTCTCTGACATTGCAGGCATCCTTGCAACTGCAGACTGCTTGTAAGCTGTAGATCCAATAGCAAGTGGGTGGAGTTGCCAATTCAAACATGATCTGCAGATTATAATCACATGTAACTCAAATGTAATTCTGGATATTTCCTTAGAGTGTATAATTTGAAAAACACAGTTTAAAGTAATGCAACTGATTACTGTTTTTTTTTTTTTTTTTGTAATTTTATTGCATAGTTTGGTGATGTGTAAAGCTGGATTTATTTATACACACCAACGTTTTTGATTTATACTTCTGTGTTGGAGTCACTGCAATGCGTGGCAATTCACCGCCACAACACCAAGGGGCATTGGGTCATTCTTGGAACGTTTTTCAAACGTGATTTAGCCTAATGCGAGCGGTCTGTTTAACAGACAATAACACCCCATAGATTAAAATTTCACTTGTCTGGTCAATAGCTCAATAAGAAAATATAACACTACATAAACAGTTTGCTCTAATGTCGGACTTCATGTGGCCCTTTCAGACTTCCTGCAGTTTGTGAGACTTCTGACAGTTCGGGTCAGGTTGAAAAAAACAAACGGTCACAACCTGCCTGTCATTTCACTTCATGTGCTTTTGTGCATTTGCCCCATGCTGGGTTTGTGAATAGTAAAACTATATTTATCTTACAAAAGTCCTTTGACCCAGAAATGTAAGAGTGACAGGCATATTTCATCAAATACACATATCTCCCTATAATCAGGCATATTTCATCAAATACACAAATCTCCCTATAATCAACACTAAGTTACAAAAGGCAGGCTTTATATGTTTTTATTGTATAACTGGGGAACATAAAACCTTTTTTTTTTAAAAAAGGGTCCTATGTTGCCCAGTCTCATACAAAGAGGGAAACATAGAACCCTTTTTCCCGTCTTTGTATGAGAGCGGGGAACATAGGACCCAGGGAACATAGGGATGACCCCCTGTGTAAATAAGACTATACAGTGTACACACTATCACATTCAGCATGTCTGCTATGAGCTAGTTAAGTTATGTGTGGATTCTCTGTACCCTAATAAACCAGACTGTCAGTGTATTCCAATTCATACACTTTAGCTCTTTGAATGCTTCATTTGAGGGCGTAAGTGCATTCACACTCACAGCGGTAGCAAAATGCATTGGGTTGCAGGTACCCGGATGGTGCACTTTTAACGGTCAAAAGATTCAGTGTGTTCTAATTTGCAGACTTTAGCACTTCGAATGGTTCATTTCAGGGCATGCTTGCACACTACATTAAAAAGCAATGTGTTGCAAGTACCTGAATGGTGCACTTTTAACGGTCAAAAGATTCAGTGTGTTCTAATTTGTAGACTTTAGCACTTTGATTGGTTCATTTCAGGGCATGCTTGCACACTCCACTAAAAAGCAATGTGTTGCAAGTACCTGAATGGTGCACTGAGTTATGAAATGATGGCTTCACGTACTCAGATGACAAGATCTTGGCAACATAACACAATAAAAGCAGCAGAAAACAAATCTAGCCTGTATGGAAAACCTTGCGCTGTGCTGCTATATGAAAACTATAGCAATCAAAAGTCTTCACCTGTCTTTTGAACTGGATCTGCAAGCCGTTTCAATACCATAGTTTACAAGAATAGAGTGATGTGATGTCCCACCAGAGAAGGGCTTTTATGATCCAATAGGTTATTTCTAGACCTGAGGCTACAGTACTTTGTAACACCAGTTCCTGCTTACTCTCTGTAACCCTGAGTAAAATAATAAAAAAGCCTACTTGTCATGAAAAGAAGGTTTGAGGGAAGTATTAGGGCTGTGCTGCTGAGGGAGGGTGGTATGGATGGTGCCTCAAGGCTCTACGCTCTACCTCCATAGCAGACCAGTTTAAACTTGACCCAGACAGCTAAACTCCACAACTATGACAAAGAGATATATCCAATAAGCTTCCCACTCTAGTTATGCCAGGTCAACAACCCTTCAGCGCAGTGGAATCCCCTCCCAGCCACTGCCACTTCTCAGTAGCTCCTGCTATGCAAACATCACACATGGATCTGTTCTGCATTTTTACACAGAGGCCAGCAGAGATTAGCAATCACTATAAACAGTGGCTGTCAGACACCCTGGATTGTCATTTAAAACCTCACCCGCTTAGCCTATGAAGTTAGATATTCTGACAGATTCCATGACAAGGTTTAAATGAAAAACTTCACAAACTGTTTTATAAAGGTATAAATCATTTTTAACACATCAACTTTTGCATTTATTGCTACTCGCTATACTTCTGTGCTACTTTGCTTAAAGGGGATGTGGGCTGTGTGCCAACAGGAGACCTCTGACCTGGCCTATGAATATCTTATTTTATGCTCTCCACTGCACAGACACACAGTACATACATAGTTACAAGCATTAGAAGATTTGTCATCAGTGCACATGTTTAGTTCAGTTAGCACCAAAACTAGCAGTACATACAACTACAATATTTTCGGCACTATAAGGCACACCTAAAAGCCTTCAATTATCTCAAAAGCCAACAGTGCGCCTTATATATGGATCAATATTGAGCGCACGGTGCAAAGCAAACATTTTCATTTGTGTGTGTGGTAAGACTCCAAAATGGCTCCTTTCAAGCAGAGTTTAAACTCAAGGCTATCAGTCACTCAGAACATAGGAATAAGGCAGGTAAACTGTGCCGCAAAAATACTACGTCACTGACATTACCTCGGAAAAATAATAAAACAGCCGTTTATTCATTTTGGGAGTAAACGGAGATGTCAGAAGGCTGGTTTGTATTCTATTAATAATGTTTGACTGACTTATCTGACTGTTTTGTTGACATTCCCTTTAGTGCAGCTCCCTCTAGTGGATGCGTAACGCAACCCCAGCCACTACTGTAGCTTCTATTCTATGCACCTTAAATATGAAAAAAGTTTTAAAATAGGCCAATCATTGAAGCTGCGCCTTATAATCCGGTGTGCCTTATAGTACGGAAAATACGGTAAGTTAACTTCATAATGACTACATCAAACACTTATTTGAGTATGCACAGAAATACAATTAGTACATATAGCTCACCTTCTGAGGAGAGAAGGAAGTGTTAGGTGCCAGACTGTGAGACCTTCACAGCTGCACAGAGCAGCAGCCAACACCCTCTTCCTCAGACTTCAGCCAGGAGGATTGTAATCCTATCTGATCCTACCCTATGTGTTTAGAAATGCATAATGTTTCAGGAACAAGCCTATTGCTTCTTTTTAATTAACTGACACAGGATTGTTTTTTTTCCCAGCCATAACATGGAATGGACCAAAGTACCATCAGCTGGAATAGTTGTGCAGAACAGTTGCCTGTAGTACATAATGTACATGTGAATAACATTAGTTTAGCTTATAATAGTAGTGTAAACATTAATATATCAAGCAGGTAATTAGTGAACGCAGGAGTGAGTAAAAAGCCAGTAACATGTTAAAGGCCAAACAGTAAACAGCCATTGCCAAACAGTTTGCTGCCAAAGATTTAATTGAACTTTTAATTGCAGCCGTGTGTGGATCCTTTTGGTTTTCAGACATTTTTCTGCTGTTGAAGAGGTCAGATAATACTGCTATCTAAATTGACCAATAACTTGCATCAGTAACAATTACTACATAATTTGGACCCTTGTTATAAAGTCTTAGTAAAAAGTCAGAATACACATATCAAAAACAGATGAATTCCTCCACATGATCAAATTCCAGAAATGGAATATAGATCTGGTGTGTGTGTGAAGAACCATAGCCAGAGGTAAATTCTAAAAGGAAGTTGCAAAAACACTATGCCTCCAAGGTAACTTTCAAGCCCTGTTGTTCCCAGTTGGAAGCCTAGACCATCTTCCCTCATTCAGGTAAAACAAAAATGCAGTTGCAGGCCTGCCTCAACATCCAACAATCCTTTACAACTCACAAAATAAAAGGTTTATTGTGGAACAACAAACTTCACACATACATTAAAAAGGACCAGATTAAACAAAAACTGCTGACACAAAACAAGAAAAGTAAGTCCTTTTCTTTGGCCCAACCCCTCTCATACAAACATAAAACTAGTTAACTAGTCAACTAGTTATGATACAACAAAAAAAAGTTTCATACATAAAATTTACTGGAATGCTCTGAATTCAATGCAAATTTGTACATGTTCTGTTTAAACTGAGACATGGTCAAACAAGTTATATTTCTTACAGAAGCACCAATTTGGTCACAGGAGATCATGATAAAGTGGCTGACCTCATAACAATATGTACAAAAATATAAAATGTAAATAAAAATACAAACAAATTTCAGTTTCATGTTTGCAGTTGAGAATGTTGTTGAAATCTGTCATGGTTTTCCCTGGAGAAAGATTTGCAGTTGGGTTGGTAGAGCACAGATGGCGAACTTGCTTGATGACCATGTTATGTTTTTTTTTTGTTTTTTTTAATTATTTTAATGTTATGTCTTTTTTGAGTTCTGTCCTGAAGCCCAACCGTGGAATTAAAGTAAAGGCTTTGAACAGTTCAACAGGACGGAGGAGTGCTCTAGTCATCGTCATCGGTTTTCTGCTTCTTGGGGTCTACTTCATCCTGATGAGAAAAAGTGCCATACATGTACACATATTTTAAAGTCAAAGATGAGGCCATACCCCAAGATATACATTCATTCAGGTCTAGACACCACCACTACCCACCTCATCATCTTCATCATCATCATCCTCAGCTGCCCGTTTTGTGCCACCACCAAGATCATCATCATCTTCCTCGTCGTCTTCCTCATCTCCTTGAAAAAAAACATCCCAAAGTCTTTTGTTTAGAGCAATATATGGCTGTAAATGTATAATTTTGGCACACACACATATAATAACACCTATAATATATAATGTTTTTACATACCCTCTCCATCCTCATCCTCATCCTCTTCATCCACTTCCTCATCATCTTCATCATCCACCTCTGGTTCGCCATTCTCCTCATTCTCCTTTTTTTTTGGGGGGGGGGGGGGCGTCAATACATTAACTTCACAAAAACAATTGGTTTGAAAGTCAAGGATACTGTACATGTTTAAAGGGCCTTACCTTTCCATTGGTAGAAGCATCTTTTCCATTCTCCTTCTCTTCCAAGAGCTTTTTCTCTTTAAGATCCTGTATAGACAAAAACGTCTTGGTTTAGCTTGTGTTTGGATGAGTTGAAACAAACCACTTTGTGCATCATTTCAAGTTAAAAGAGGATAATACAAAGCAATTATGATAGATTTAGACCTAATCTGTGACGTTGGTAACACGCCCCCTCCACACGAGGAGGGCGGGGGAGGAATCTCACAACAGGGACTCTCGTTATAGGCTAGTAAGGCAGTTTGTGTGCTGCCACTCACTTCTTCAATTCCGACTCCCGCCTACTTCAACCGAGTTTAATGCTTTGTAATCTGATACACCGATGTTGAGATACCATGGGTATTGTAGTTCGGCGAGTTTTGTAAGCACCATATGCTTCTAAGAAGACACGCCCGGGGAAAACACTGCAACTCCCAGAGTACCCGAATAATTTATTTAAATAACACAACGGGGCACACTGATGCAGAACCAGCAAGAGGTAGAATGAGAACGAGCTCAGAAACAATGGGACCAAAGCATGGCCGCTGAAACTTGCGTCTTCAAAAAAAGGCCATGTAAGATTGGCTACGCAGGTTAAATATTATTTTGGTCGTTCAAAACATTTTCAATATGAAACCATCTGAAAATGGATTTATGGCCGACGACCCATCTTCAAATTATAGTGCTGTAGGCTATTTTTTGTGGACATAGGCCAGTGTTTTTAATAAATTCTTTTATAAACTATAACTTAATCTTTAGCCTTTAAGCCGTTTATAAGCTTCCTCGCGTGGTAGGCTACCGTCTCTTTGATTTAGCCAACATGGTGGGTCCTACATAAGTAGATTTCACTTCAGTGAATAGGCTACAGCCTACGCGATTTTCACTGCCATTAAAATTATGGTTACGGAAAGGCGCGTCGCGTCTTGGCCTATGTTTAGTTAGATATTTAGTCCGATCATAGCTTCATCAATAGGCTACAATGTAGCACGTTTCGAACAGTTGGTTACTTAGGGGTCAATATTTAGTTGATAAGGTCATTTTTGATATAGCTCGCCCGCTGAGACAAGAGGTAGTCTGCCATTGCCGAAAATAACACTTGTCCGTTTTACGCGTTGAGCTGTGTGGTGATTAGCGATTTTCAATGCAAAGACCATCAAATATTTCAAACATGTCACCTTTTCTGCTTTGTTTCTAAACTGCTTTGGGCTTAAATAAATCTGTCACACTATAAAATTCAAGCCATTGCGCATGTCCCCCAAAAGCCCGCTTTCCGTGAAAGGCTTTTCGTCCATTAGCACAGTCAACAGCAAAGAAAGGTACGCTACCCCAATGGAGCCTTCAGGCTAGAGTTCCGATTCATTCTATCAGGCATCTTATTGGTGAAGACATAAGAATGGTAGTCTACTACGAAGCCGTGAAATGTTTTGGCTATGACTACGTGCACACCGTAAAATAATAATCCAGAATTGGATACCACTTAGCTTTCACTTGGAAAAAAAAAAAAAAAAAAAAAAAAAAAAAAAAAAAAAAAACATCGAACCCAAATACCTAAGACATAACGAATGTGGAGTGAAATGGGGGGTGAGGACGCATCAATCATGTCAAGGTTGTAGGCTAGGTTTTAGTTACGGTCGGGGAAAACTGGCAAAAGTTGCCCATCTTCCGTGCACCGAGGCATCTCGACTAAGCTGTCATTTAATTCCAAATAATGTCTAATTCTGGCAGCGTACACTTATGACCGAAAGTCAAATAAGCGCTGATTGCCGAAATTAGGCTACAGCAGCAGGCTAGACGCGATTCCCGTTTGCTTGACAAAGAACAGCTCACACTGTATCAGTCATAACGCAATTATAATTCATATTTGGAGCAATCAGAAGTAGACCTAATTCACCGAAAAGATAAAATAAGTAGGCTACTCCTGACTAGATCGAAATCGGCAGTGTTACCATTTAAGAACACTCGACCTGCTTGTATAAACAAAGAACCCGCGCAGACTGTTAGACTACACTACGGACAATGAAAGTAACGCGAATAGGCTGTGGGCTATTTGTTAGGAGCTTGATAGTAAAGGTGAAAAGACGAATAGGCTACAGTTTAAATTACTGAAGTGCAAAACTGCGCTCTATGCATATAACTCGAGACCGAACGTGACAGAAACAGCTCAATGTCTGGTTATCGCATTATAGAATAGCCTACCTCTTGAATAAAATAGACTATCTAGGTTATGGAGCCCTTCAGAAATTCCCCTACTTAAAAATAGACCATATTGGAAACATTACCTTGGCGGAGATTTCAGTTGCTGAATCTACTTTTGTGTCTGCCATGGCTTATGTTGTATTTCAGTATATTGCAGGACACTGAAAACAAAAGTATAATCCACAAGCCGCCTGATGTAGATCACTAGTAATGTGGCCGTGCTTTCGGCATGTGATGGAGGAGGCTTTAATATAGATTAGTGGGCGGGGTGGAAAAGCAGTGAGGTCTACATGGTTGGTCAAAATCCCAAATAGGTGTGTTTCGTACGCGTTGAAGTGGAACAATGGATAGTGTTTCCAAACCAAGATGACACACCTCTCTTAACAATCTCCTTTGCGTTTGACCGATGCCAAAAACGTAGCTCATAGTTCCAAACAAATTTAAACTTCAGTAAAATCAAACCAATTTGCAGTTAACATCCGCAAGATTATTTCAACACAAATGATTTCAAAAGTTATTGAAATGAAGGTTTGGACTATTAGTGCAGCGGTAGCCTAATAACACTGCCGACACCAAGCCGGTGTCATAGCGTGTCGGAGAAAGGGTAACACAATTGTGACTTTGTAGACTATGTTATAAACGGTTATGTTATTAACATATGGTGAGTTTGCGCCTGCAGTGATTGATAGTTGTCGGCAAATAAAAAAATCACTAACTATGGTATTTACAACGGAAATGGTGTAACCAATGTATAAAAACACTTGGTAGGCTGCTCGGAAGGCGCGTACTTTTATCCAGTCTTTTCTAGACGACTGCCCCTCCCCTTTCCGTCAATTCGGAAAGAAAGTCTCCTTGGGGCTAAAACGCAACCTGGAGGCGCACTAAAGTCGTATTTACACCAGTACCCTTGATACTTGTTTCTTTTTTTGTTAAAGGAAGAGTGAAGAAAAAAGGTGACAAAAGCACCCTCAACTTAAGCTCGCTCAAATAAATGCATAATAATAAAAAAAGAAATGACTATAATTTAAAACGCGCAAATGGGTTGCAGTTACCAAACACTAATTGACCTAGCCTATGAGATGAAATTAATATTATGTAGATCAAAATGATAATTGTCCTAGCAGTAGGTTACATATGGCGCGGACAAAGCCCTCGATGCAACCTTTTCAAACCAAGGGGGAGGAGAATGAGGCACTCTCCGTCATAACCTACATTCAAAATGTACTTAGATGACGGTAGGCTGCTTTATCCTTCACCTATGATTGGTGGAAAAATCGAGTAAAGGGAGATTTGACGCTTTGCGCTCAGCTATTGGGCAGAATGCATGTCAACCAAAAAGGGTCATATGCTGTAGCCAGTAAAGCCTGGAAACTGGATCTATACATGGCTCAGGCGCGACGAGAGTATGAGTGGAGATTTTCATTTGAGGTCAGTGTCCGTATTTTGCTCTGAATATTATCAAACCAATAAAAGGGTTACAAGAGGTGTTTTAACTCATCATTATAGTGCAGACCTATCAGCAGACACATTTACCTTCATACATTACTAGACATAAAAATATGCAAAGGTATTTTTCTTTATAGCCAACAAACAATCAGAAGAGCAAAATGATTAAATATGTGCCCTGTGTAAATAACTGAACTAGCCTATTGTTTAGTCCCTGGTTCAAGCCTGCTTTCAAAAATCATATCATTTTCTCTGGTTCTGTACAACCAGCAGACAGACAGACACACAAACATTTTCTACGTGTTTTAAGATCCGAGAAAAGAAAATAACATTTATATTTTTTCTGGAAGAAATAGGTCACTAATTATGGTAAATCAGTCAAACAGTTGAGGTCCCTCTCATTTCTGATTGTGAACTAGTGTGCTCCTTTCTCCTTTTTCTGCCATGCTGCCCCAGGGTAGCTTGACTTCTGCCGGAAATGCAACAACACACAGAACACTTCCTCATGAGAATGAACAACCATGCATGTGAGAAGTTATTAGTGTTGCCTTGCCATGTTGTCCTGTTGGAGATTGCCTCCAATCTCTGCCACCTTTAGGGGAAGTCTTTTCTAGGTTAATAACCAGTAGGTGAGGTGTTAACAGTCAGTGCTGAATGCTTACTCATTATTTCATGCAGTGTCTTATAAGATGTGTGTGTGTGTGTATAGTGCAGTGCATGTATGTAGGTTTTTTTTATATATTAATAGCTCTGATTTAATCCAATTCTTTGCTAAATCTAATGTTGTACATGCATGCACAAAACTGAGCCGGGTATATGTAAGTGGTATGCACCGAGTCAGTGAGCAGGTTCACATATGCGTGTCTGGTTGCATATGAACAGGAAGGTCATTTGAGTGGTAGACAGAGAAAAAGAGTAAATATTGGAGAAGGCAGGTTGTTGCTGTTATGTGCCAACAAGTAGAGGACCCTGAGTAAAACATTCAAGTTTTGTCCCTCACACATCTTAGAAATCAGATGTTTTTTTCCATTTAAAGTTATGTTAAAAATTATTATCATACAACAACTGTGCTATTAAATCATCCAGTGAGTAGAGCATCTTTTGACCCAGTCACTTTCAGTAAAATGATACTCAGCTTACATTTTGTGTGTCACATGACATCTAATATAGAACCCTTTGTGTGTGTGTCTTTGTGTGTGTGTGTGTGTGCTAGGGGAAACCCCAGGGCCATTTTGAACCAAACACTTGGCCAGGCTTCTTAGAGCAAGTAGATCCATAGGATAAGCACACTGCCCAATTTGACATGTAATATGTATTTGACATGTAATATGTATTTGTAAAACTTATACTGTATATTACACATCAAAAATGATATACACAGCTTTTATAACAGACTGTATGATGTATTCCTGTTTAACCAGGCCACGTCAAAGCCACCACTGAAACACTAATGATTTACTCCCTGACTTGGGTCATGTCACATGCTCATAGGACATGATATGCCCTTGCAATAATGAAACTAGAGAATCCTTATCATTATGGGAATCAATTCAAATTCAACACTGTGAAAAAATACCCAGTACTTTATTTTACAGCACATGCTAAAAGGATGGTGTTCCTCACAAATCCTTCTAAATGTTATATCTGTCAAATCAGAACATATCATCACAAAGCCAAACCTACTTGTAAAATCAGTAGGGGGCATGTTTGAGGGTACTGGGAGAATACTCACGGTTATCCCACCAAAACTGAAGAGGGATGCCTCTCACTCTGAGATGGAGGAAAATACCTGAGGAGATTTTGGTGTTGGAGTTCACTATGTTAGTCAATGGGGAAAACAGGCATGCCAACTCCAGTTTAACACATAAAACTACCCAAGTCACACAGTTAACTTCAGTCTTACCAAACCATACATTTGTTGGGGGAAGAACCATCTGAAATCTTCAACTAAAGAGCCCTGTTCAAAAAACTCAAAATTGTGTTATTGTGTGATATTGTGTTTGATGAAAGTGAAAGACTGTAATTGGAAAAGACAACCTAAATACATGTCAAGTGTAACCTTGATGCATAATGGTTCCTAGATGTCAGACCTGATATGCAGTATGGATTCTTGTCAGTAGTATTTCAGAAATGACCTGCTAAGGATAACTGATTTGATTTTAGGACTATTCAATAAGAGCCCCTTTGGCCTGGTCTTGAATGGATTATCTGTAGTGAATCAATGCATAGTAGATTCATGTTGTCAATTGCTGTCAGTAGATATGCATAATTTGGACAATTGGCCAATTTGCCAAATCGGCCTAGTTTTTGTAGCTTATTTTACCTTTAAATGGGTTGCGAGAAGAAGCAGACAAAAGAGGCCACACTGCTGGGTATTGCTCTCAGGTGTACATTCCCTCCACCTACAAGCCAGGGCTGATGCAGTATACACCAAAGATGGTTCAACTCAATCCCATTTCTCCTTTACTAGACTCTGCATTCACTCTGCTTCATACTATTGAAATCTAGCCACCGTGTGGCAGCAATGCAATGGAGCCCCTCTTTATCTGATTATGATCACACAGTAGAGAAGGAGGCAGGAGCAGAAATGAAAGCCACTTCCTGGATCTCACATTTGCTGACATGAGCTGTTTTAAGGGGAAACGGTACAAATTATACAAATTACAAAAACAAATTACACTTCATGTAAACTGTAATGTCATACATAGGAAATTTCCAGCTCTTTTTATTAAAGCTAATGTGACTTTGTTCTACCAATAACAATTAAATATGTGTTTATATTGATGTTAGAGCTGCTGTCTGCACCCCAGCATTTTGCAGTGACCTTTGGCAGCAAATATGACACTAAGATGACATATTGAAACAAAAAACCCCCAATAAGCGAGATGAGTGTTTTGGTGTGAAAGATTAGCACTGTTGCGTACGGTTTGATTAAATGAAGTGTACCATTGTCTTGTCGTTTAAAGAAACACATCCAGTTGTTTTCTGTGGTAAGGACAAGTCCTTAGTTAGTAAGAGTAATTGTTGTATGTCAATGCACAGCATATTTAGTTTGGAAAATGTCTACAAGACCATCATCAAAACCATCATGTTTTCCATCATGTTTGCCATGATAGTTAGGATTAGAAAGATTAATCTATACCCTCAAGTCATATGCATTTCGTTACCCTGTACTGCATTTCGTTACCCTGTATTTATACATGTGTAATGACAATATCAAGTTGAATCTAATCTAATTTAATATGGCCATTGCACCACATAGGACAGTTGGTGTCAGATGGTAGTCAGTATCATGGCAGTTTAGGTTTAAGTGAAATCAAATGAATTTGCAAAGCCCGATGATGGTGGTAAAAGGCTGCACTGATCATGTTTTTTGTATTCTTAGCCAAAACAAGTGAATGGTTTTCCATCAGCAGAGACTGGAATGAGGTGGTGTTTCAAGTGAACTAGTGATGTGGGACTTTGACCACTGGTTTGCTAAGAATGAGACCCAAATTAAACAAACTCTCTTCATCATGAAAACATTTACTGATCCATGAAAGGTCATAGTTTATAGCATTATCAAAACTACTGAATCATTCCTGTTCAAACCCAATTTTTTAAATCTAAGCTGAAATCTGCATGGTTATAGCTGGGTTTGTATCTTTCAGCAAGTAGCTCTGTAGAGGCCGTAAATCAGATAAACCCAGCAGAATTTGTGATGGAAAGCTCAGATTTGTTTAGCAAGCCTGCATGAGGGAAGGGGAAGACACAGCCTCAATTTCAAACCCTCTGGTTCCCCCTTGTGGTGATAGAGATTAATACATATCCACACAATGAATATACACCTCCCTAAATCATTGGCATTGACACATAGAAGTGGTTGGGCTGGTTAAGCAGGCAGTTCTTATTATTTATAAAGTTATTTTGAATACAATTCACACTATATTTTTCACATCTATCTGTTTAGAAAAATATTGTGAGAGAAACATATGTCTCACAAATGTCATACTAAATATTATTTAAAAACGTATACATACTATATATAATTGAATGTGTACAACTAAGCTACAGGGCAGACTTGTGTTATAAATGTAACAATTTATAGATTTATAGAAAATATAGATTATACATACACCTATTAACACTTTGCAATTCACAAGTACATTTAAGTAAGGCTATATTACAGCCTATCATCTCATTTTAACCTATATGGCATCAAACTTAGGTTGGGGCACTTACTGCCATCTAGACTCTTGAAGTCTGTACCTCTCTGTCTCTTTTGAGCATGGATAGGTATACAGTGTGTGGTTAGTGACTTAAAGGAACAAGGATTACATTACTCTCCTTTACCAAGTCGTCCTTTATCGCTCAGAGACAGCCTTAACTAGTCTTGTTAAATTTTTATTACGGTCTGAATGTCATGGAATCACATTCTTGACAGAAATTGAACAGCTAAATGCATGGATACAAATAAGTCAGCTTCATTCAAATGAAGGAAAAGTATGTATAATCAGAGAAGAATATCTAAAATGCCTGGGTATGAAAAAGGGACTTCTCTGTTAAAACAATGTTTACAAATGCTTTCCCACTGCAGGTGCTGCACTCCTCTGAATAAATGATGAGACCAATCTGGGTCCCTACAATAGGCAAAATCATAAAACCCATTGACCTGCTAGGGGGCCTTGTCCTTCTCTATTTAAATTTCCTGGCAGAGACGGCCAAGACTATGCAAAGTACCAGCCATTTCCAAGTATTGTTATGCAACTGGTAGGACTGTCCCACAAATACATTGGTGTGTGATGTCTTTAGGGGTCTTTCTTATTGTCTCCTCTTTTACATTCCCAATGGGAAGTGTGCCAATCTGTTAGATAAGGCCTAAATAACCTAAATATAGTGGATGACTTGGTTAGGAACATGTAATTGTTCAGCCAGATTACAGAGTTTGGCAATACAGTCTGGAATACCAAGGGTAAATAAACAGGCATCAGAAACTCATATGCATTTCACACATTTAAGATCACACAGGACGGCAGAAATGTAAACACACACAGGTTTTCACCTGTAGAGTGCAGACCACTCACTGTCACCATATCTGGCTATTTTCAAGATAGCCCTCAGTGTGTTTGATTTTAAGCTATACACTGGGGTGCATTCTGCATGTTGACATCTAATAAGGATACCTCTAAAAGTAGGCTACAGGTTGTATGGGGAGTGTCTGGCTTTTGAGCATTTCTTACCTCAAGGGTAACAGTGGCTCCCCCAGGAGGTGTAGAGTGTAAGCGGCAGCCATAACTCTAAGATCACACAGACAATGTTATCAAGGGCAACAGAGACCATCAGACAGAACAATAGCCTGCAAACAAACATCGTCAATACTTTGCTAATAACACGAGTAAAAGGGTCCTAAATTGAGTAGGCATAGTCATTGGCTATTTAATATCAGCATAGGCTATAGCTCGACCGTGGCTTAGTTGAAGGTTATTGCCTACTTAGGTTAAACAGAAAAAACGTAGCCCACAAAGATTTTAGCATATTTAGCATGTTTATATATCAGCACAATAGCATAAATGCATTATCAAACTTTGACCGTTTGAATCCTCCTGATGACCAGATTTCAAGAGAGTAGAATCAATTTTACAAAAGGTCTATTACAAATTAAATAGGTCAAACCTAAATATACATTCTATTGGAAATTCGTATCATTCAGGGTGCGCAGCATTTCATAGGCTACAATATGTCCGTGGCTTCGTTTGGTAGCCTATTTCAAACACAGTTTAGAGGCGCTCTGAAACAAAGCCGTTTTATTCTTCTTCCATGACGTGACTTGCGAAGAGCCCTTTTACAACTAGCCTACGTGAAATGGCGGACCGATGCAGGCGGTGAAATCCGACCTAAGGGTTCAGAGCGAAAGCAAAGATGTGGACATCGTGTTGGAACGGATCGGGATTGCTTCAGCTTGAGAGCAAGTGAGCAAAGTAGAGTGTTTCAAAGTTAGCGGTTTATTTTATCTTCATATCACATTGCTTACCCTGTGTAAATAAATGTTAATTTAACTTCAGTTTCAAACTTCAGTTTCTTGATGTTTAACTGGTCGTAGGTCGCCTACGATGATCTGAAGACCTGGCCTGGCCTAGGCCTAGGCCTATCCTATGTGTTATGTAGGCCTATCATGGTAACTGCATTTTAAAAAACAACATTAAAATCTATTGCGCAATGTGATCAACAATGATTAGTGCAAATTTAATCCGGGAGGTAAAAACACGCAGACTAACCTACTGTGTGATAGGCTATGAAAGGCCATGTCCACACATGTCATGTTTACATTTTTTAAACAAAGATGTTCCCTGCCTTCAAGGCATCAAAACGATATCAGTCTAGTGATGACATGTTTTTTCTAACATTGGTAATTTTACCAACACTTCTCACTCTCTTGCTTTTTCTTACTCTCTCTCTTAATCACACTGACACACACACACACACACACACACACACACACACACACACACACTCTTTTGTCTTTTAAATATCCTCCTGTATTTTTTTTAAATGCTAATCCCTCCCCTGGCTCCCCTGCATCCTATACCATAAATGGACTTGGATTTAAAGAGTAACAATATGGAAAGAGGCTGCCCGCTTCATGGAGGGGAGGAGTCAATGCAAAAGTGGGAAGTCTTCAAGTCCAGCATTTACAACCTTAGAAATATAACTCTACAATTAGGATTGAAGTTAATGTCTCCAAAGGATGTCTTAGTCTCCTCTGTGTGTCACATTGTCATATTCTCCATTATCTAAATGTATATCTCTCTATTGGAACAAGGAATCCACTGTATGAGAGCATTGTTTATAGGCACTTCTGTATGTGCTTGAGGTACTGAAAGCAGCAGCTTAAATGTGTGTGCTTGTGGAAGTGGTTTAAAATGAAGTAGTTTCAGAAGGTGATGGATAACATGCATTGCCACAGAGAGGGTGGGTGTGTAAGGTTGCTGGGGGTGGTGGTTCTTTTTGTGTCTTTCCCTCCATTTTCAAAACCTACTCCCTATTGTAACTCTATACCCTAGGGGGGAAGGCTGGCAATGCCCCTCCTCCCCCCCCACCCCCCAAAACAAACCCTCCTGCACCCTTTCACAGCAGATATTCTACTGCCTTCTTCATTAGAACTTGGAGAGAGAGCGAGAGCTGACACTCATTAACGCAGTGGAACACAAAACAATACATTAGTTCTGCAGTTGGCAGAGGCTATTTTTCAACATTGCTTCTGCCATGACCTTTTGGCTGATTTTTGTCATGGTATCAGAGTAATGATGATACAAAAACTTGGCTAAAAACTCTACAACTACACAACTAGACACACACAAACACTCACACACACACACACACACACTACTACCACTCCTTTCCAGTAAAGACAAAACAACAAAACCTAACTAGTCTGTAAGTGGTGAGAGATTAGCAGTGCATGATTTCTGGGATCAGTTCAAGATAACGTGGCTGCTTTCAATAAGCAGCAACAGATAGGGGGAAATTGCTGGCAAGGTAGATAACAGCAACAATTTTATTTCAGAGCTAATGCTACCATTTGTTTGACTGTAAAACTATCACTGTCCAATAGCTGAATCCAGACCTACCCACAAGCCCTATGTTGCTTGTTTTTGTAGCCGTGTGCCACGCTAGTTCACTTTCGAGATTTTTTTTTTATTTAATTCAATCATGTGTCACTACTGCACTGTTAACACAATCTTAGATTTATTTTAGACATATTCCTGGTCTAAACTGTTGATCATAGTAGCCACCTGCACTCGTAGTCAACAGCTAGTGCCAACTACTTCGGACACTACTGCACTATGCATTCCCCTCCTTGCTCTCTTATCTGTTGTCCGGCTTGTCAGATGTTACGGTACCAGATAGCTCATCTCCCTCGCCAGATAGGCATCTCCCTTGCAGCAGGGACAGTGTGTTCAAAACTTTCCTACTTACTGACTCCTTTAGTTAGGGATGGTGTATGGTAAACCACCCCTCCTCGTGGTATTATTGGAAAGGACTGCCTCTGCTGTACCCTCCAATCCAGGGCTTGGTGGCCACTGACCATTCCATTGGTGGTGTTGGCTTGCCATACATCATACCTAAGTTATGCTGCTATAGCCTAATGCCACCACAACACCACCCGTCATGCTGTACAATTTTCACTCTGTCTCTCTCCTCCTTCTCCACTTTTCCCTCTCTTTTCATTCAGTCTACATCTGTACATGTTTGCACATGCACACACACACACAGATGAACACACACTCTAACTCATCTCCTCCTTCCATGCCATTGCCACCCTGCTGAGAGCCATCCCTACCTTCCACTGCTTGATCATGCACCTCTTACTTCCTGGACGGTGCCCGACCAACTTTACAGAATATGCCACCCTGCTGAGGGCCTCCCACCGTTTGATCTGGCGGCACTCCTGAATGGTCCTCAACCCACTCCACGGTCCATGGTTTGACTCTGCTGAGGGCAGGACCCCCAGAGGGAGGTTTCCTTTAATCAGCTGGAGCTCATGGACCAGGAAGCCCATCAGGCCCTGCCATCTGTTCCACTGCTAGCACAGTTCAAGGCAGGGACATAGCAAACAAACAGGTGACCATCTAGTGTTCAGCCTGCCCAGGGCACAAAGGCAATGTCACATCACAAAGGCATGTCACACATCTGGATCTGGACTATCATGATTCAACCAATCATTGAATTGGTTAGAACTAGGATTAAGTCATTTTGGCACTAAGCCCTTATAGTAAGTTGGCATCAATCAGCTAAACATTAAGTCAATTCATTCCCATCTTCAATGGTTAAATGGCTTCAATGCAAAGTGGAATTCAGCCAACCTGAAAGATCATTAGGATTTATACATCCCTGTTTAAAGGGACAAAATATGAAAACAGTGAGAATCTATGAAATAGCCTCTGCAGACATGAAGGTGGTGATGTTTCGTAGGGTGCACAAAACACCTAGAAAGAAAAAAAGACCTGGTGTGATGTGATGCATGGCAAACAATGCTTCTTTGATTCCTGCCAGGACCCACTCCTGGCCCCAGCAGCAAGTGCCACCAGCACAAGCTCCTGTCCGTTAGTCTGTGTGTTGAGGGGTAGAGCAAAGGAAGCCCAGTTCAGCTTCCTGAGTCACAACAAAGCCGGAAATTCAGATAACTGGTCTGGACAAATATGATAACCCATACATGGATAGAAATAGAGGTAGTGGTAGGAGGGGGAGTGAGTGAGGGAGAGAAAAAAAAAGAGTGTCTGCACAGGCGAGAGATAATGAGAAAGAGCGCACAAGAGGCACCCCCATTTTAAAACTCAGGTCTTGCAAAACAGTTAAGAGATCTAATCCTGTGTTACTTGTTACTGCGTAGTATGGAGACAGCCTCTAAATAGCATTACTGCCCACCCACTTCTCTCTGTGTCGATGCCAGACTCTTCAGTTTGCCCAAGCCCTCAGTCAGCGGCCACAGAGAAACAGCCCTACCTCGATGCAACAATGAATGTTCCTCTTACCCAGCCCAGCACAGGCCAGACCAGCCTGCTGGGATGAGTTGGTTTGAGAGAAGAGGCAAGACACCAACAGGGCAAAAGCAAAACAGAATCAAACACACTCGAATGCTGGGCTTCAGTGCAAAAGAGCAGGCCGAGACAGAACACTGCCCACATTCCTGTTTTGGTATTCCTGTTTTTCCAGTGGGAGACAAAGATCCCAGTGTACCCTGAGGGAACAGGAAGTAATGACATAAACCAGATGACAAAAAAGGAAAAACAACTGTTATTCCCCTTTCCCATGAACTGTGGCCTGCCATGTAATCCAAGACTGTTGGCTGTATTGAAAAGTAGCAATGAAGACAGCAAAAAACTGTGTGCAAGATATTTGCACGAGACATTTGCGCAAAGCTTGCATATCAACACTCAGTCGGTTGTCAGATAACGTAAAGATAGTGGATTACTAACTTGAGAGAAGACAGAGGGCTGAAGCTGTTTGGGCCATACCTTTTCTTTTAAAACTGGGACGGCATTTCCCATTTGCCTGTTTGAGGAGGCGACCAGAAAAGAAAACCAGGTTAATTAAATTTGGTCTGAAAATTAAAACATAGGCCTTCTCTTAGTGAAACTGGTATCAAGTTCTCAATGGCTTGGTTAAAACCTTTGGTTTTCATTTTAAAGAGTGAAACACAGAGCTAGTGATAGCCAGGTTGTATTGAAGCTTCGAAGTGTGTTTCGAGTATCTTACGTGATTTTAGTCGAACCCCCGTATAAAAGCGTGTGTCAAAATGGAGAGATCACGCACTCATGGGTTTTTGTCAAAATGGAGAGATCACACACACATGGGTTTTTGTCAAAATGGAGAGATCACACACACATGGGTTTTTGGCATTGGTTGAAGGCAGTTTTTGAGAAGTGTTTTTGTTTTGGCGGAGGATTGCAACGTATGCATTACTCTAACAATGCACATGAACAAGAAGAGATTTTGGCCAGTCTGTTTGGGAGCACTTTGATTAGATTTCTCCAAACAGGTAGACTACGGTATGCAATAGTTTAGAAGTGTTACATTTAAAAGTTGTAAGGATCTTACTATCATGATGTCATCATAATATGTTAGCTTTAGCCTACTTCTACAATATATCCATAGGTGAAATGTGAACTGCCCATTTTAACTTTTGTTACATTAACCTCTCTAGTTACAAAGGCACATTTTCAATTTATCAAAACGAGAAACAGTTACAATAGCACTTCGTCACACCCATACATACATTACAATTTCACTCCCGATGTCTCCATGAAATGCACTAGGCCTCCCTTTTGGTGATGCAGAAATATGTTAAGGATTTCCAGTATTAATAGAAATAAACCATCTGTGACTAACTCCCTTACGCATGGTGCAATTAACAGTGCTTAGGTGTTAGGACATGTAGACTCTTCCTGTTGAATATTTATATTTATTCACCACTAGATGACTTTTGTGAATATTTGAAGCTTATATGAGGCTTTGAGAAATGAACCTTTTTGCAACTCATTTCCTAAAAAGCTTCAACACAGCTTCATCTTGCCATCACTACACAGAGCCTTCTTTTCTACCATGAGTTCTTGTTCAAATTCCTTCACAATTGAAGGAGCTTGCATTGGGTTGTGACTGCATAAACATATTTAAAGGAAAGGAGAGGGCTAAATCTATTGCATCACCAAGATGAGGGTGAGCATCATTGCCAACTCTGTTGAGCATACTTACAGGGTATGCTGTAAGCAGCTTATGTCTACTTTCAACTCCCATAGTGACTAAATCTGTGAGCAGTGATAGTGCAGGTTGCTGGATGAAGAGTAGCCAGAGCATGGTTTGGGAAAAGGCACTAATGCTGACGCAATTCCATGTTGACTAACCAGAAAAAAGGTCATAACCAATCCAGCAGCTTACACACACTCAGGTGTTAATGTTGGTCGCATATACAGAATGAATTGAAATGAAAGAATCTTGTGACTGATGTGCCTGTTTATTCACTTCCAGTCTGATATTTATATGGTTGAGGAAATGCCCATAGTGAGGCATCCTACTGCTAACAATCTGTCATGCATTTAAGTGTAAACATGATGAAATGTGCCTTGATCCTGTTGAGCAGCTTTGGGTGTGCTGCTGTGCATATCCAGCAACGATTTAAGGAGCAGTGCATTGGAGGAATGCGGGAACCACAGAACCGTCTAAGGGGTTCTGACCTATCGCCGTGGTGACAAGTCACTTCAGCTCCTCCCAGATATGAGGTTCCATTTCCATATTTCCATGGTAATGTGACTTTATTTATGCGTAAATGGGCAGGCATGTCACTGACTTCTGTAAATGCATTTTAATTTTCAAGAGAGCGACACACACACACCATGCACTGCAGATGAAAAAATGAGCACAAGCCATGGATTATCAAAGTGGCAGAGATAGGCAGAGTGAGTGAATGAGATCTAGGTCAGGGTGAATAAACAGGCAATGCATTGATGCACAGAGCTGCTCAGAACCACAGTGAAAAACACCAGCACTCCTAACCTGAGGTGATCATCTCTCTCTCTCGCTCTCATATACACACACACCAACCTGCGAAATCAGCAAATGCTGAGCTATTAAAAGAATAGGCGAGTGACAAAATCTGGCCCATACATCATTAATTCTAGAGAAGGCTGGGCATTGGCAGTACATTCAAAAGATAACAGCTCAGCCCATAGGCTGTGGGGAGAGCGAGTGGGAGGAGAAAACGCTCCTCTCCCCCACCCCTCTCTCTCTGGCTATATGAATAAGGGGGTCCATCCCCCAACATCCCCCTCCCCCATCCTTCCTGTCTAGGAGGGCTTGCTGCCTTTTGCCTGAAGGAGGAACGACAGTAGGCATAAAACATGCATTCATTCTTTTTTCTTTATTCCTTTCCTATCCCCCCCCCCCCCCTTCTCCCTCTATCTCTTGTTGGGCCTCACACATGAATATAGCCTTTAGCACTGCAGTGCATTCATGCATACACTCACACACACTCCTCTCCCCTTTCATCTGAGAGGCACTAGAGGGCCCTGGGTACACTGCAGGTACTACAGGAGGGAGATGGGTCTGCATTTTAGCACCATCCAGTGGTTGAAAGGTAGAGGAACAAAAGAAAAAAAAAGACAATTATTTTATTTTCTGTACGTTTTGTGTGGGTCATCACTTTCCTTCAATCTATTCTAAACGTACATTTATATATTGCAAACACCCACACTTCCACCAAATCATTAAAAAAGGACCACATATGTACTTCGTCCCTCCAAACCAAACATTTAAATAAACCCACCACAACAGAAACACACATGCTTAGCACCTGCTTGGGACGCAGGAGAACAGAAATGCAGCCATGTGTGAATGTGTAAACATAAACTACTGCAGACTCCCACAGGCTGTAGCCCGTGGGTGTGTGTGTGTGTGTCAGAATATTTACATGCACTAAAAGAAAATCTAGTTATTGCCTTACTGTGTGTGAGTATGAGTATTTTTGTGTCAGTATTTACATAAAAATAAATCTAGCTGTTGCCTTAGTCTGACTAAAATCAAATTGTATCTACAGCGCTCTTTATATTTTCATCAAAAGCACCCATACACTTCAAACTTTCCTTGTAAATGAGTGGTTTAGCATCTAGCCTCTTTTGATTTGCCACAAATGCTTTTCGTTTGGTAGAAACACAAACTGCAGTATAACACCACCTGTGTGTGTGTGGCCCCAAGTCTGGTTAGAAGATTAGACAGATTTTTGGCAATAGCTTAATTTAGATGTGCATGTATACATACTGTGTGTGTGTGTGCGCGCACACACACACACACACACACACACACACACACACACACACACACAAAGAAACAGGACATGATATGCATACATCTGGGAGTGGAGTGGTTTAAATTCACCCCCCCTCCACACATACACTGTAGAAAGGACACTGCTGCTTGAAGAGAAGAGACTGATGGGGAATTCTGGAGTTCAGGTAGTGGAGGTGGTTAATGTATGGAATGAATCAGTTCTTTCTCGTTCTCGCTTGCTGAAGTACAAGGTCTCCTCTTACTTGCCGAGTGACAAACTGCAAGGGAACACGCACACAGACAGTTAAGTGGTTAAGCAGATAAGCCACAAATTACCAGTAATTAACAGAAGCTATGGCAGTTATGATTATGGTAAGAATAGTGTAAACAGCCCCCAAAATATTCTTTTAGCGTCTCATACCTGAGTGTAAAACACCTTTGTGGAGGAATTCATATTTCTGTGCCCTGGGAACATTACTCAATGGCATTTTACAAGATTGTACTAGGACCTTGTTGCGTAGTGGGGACAACAACAAATGTTCTAAACAATTTACTAGCAGCAACTGTATGTGTTTGAAGTTGTTATTTGAGGTAAAATAAGAGCGGTGTAAAACTGGTGTGACGTGTTGCAGAGCTGCAACAGAGGATAAAGGGAGAGGTGTAATAAACATTTAAAAAGTCAGGCATGAGGCAAATGCCCCATCCCCAAAGACAAGAAAAATGTTTTCTGGCTGATGTAAGAAATGATGTAATTCAACACAAGCACCACATACTTGTTGAAGCTGTCATCCTGGAGGTTCAGCACAAGGCTGTCAGCATTCAGGTACACTTTGTTCTGTGATGAAGCCACCTGCACACCAGGACAGAAAATGGAGAGAAAAGGGAAAATAATGAGAAATCAAACCTGCTCAGTCACTTTTAGCAGAGTGCAACTATTTGTGTATTTGTTTGCTGGCTTGACTGTAATTTAGGTAACGGTCAACACTTTAAGAGATAATAGAACAAATAGGAAAACACATCAAAACAAGAAATGATCATGCAGTTTCAGATCAAGTCAAAAGTTGTACCGTCTTAGCAATGTTCTGGGCGGCACGGATCCTTCTGAGTTTCAGGTAACCTGGGTTCTTGGTCACTGCCTCACCCAGCTACAGGACATAGAGACACACACACACACACACACACACACACACACACACAGCATGAGAAGGAGCGTGTGAGAACTGTGTGTTGCTGCCGTCCCAGTCCCCTCATGCCAAGTTTGGGGGAAGAGGCCTATGCTGGATTCACAGAACAGGGCCTTTCAGTCAGAAGCACAAACATGCAGGGGCATGGAAGCGTCAGAGACTGCTCCCACCACGCAGCTTCTCAAACCATTCTACAGAAGCAGCTGCTTTAATTATGAGACCGAGATTACAGTTCAGCTGTACTGCAGCCAGTCCACTAGTAGGCAAGCCAATAGCACAAATGCAATTTGTCTTGAAAGCCCACCTATGGAATGCTGCCTGTGGATGATCCTAACAATGACTACCAATGAGGTTTGAATTCTTAATAGGCCCCAAGGCTGGTGTGTCCTTAGTGTGTTGATTGTTTTGAAGGGGGAGCCGAGGGAAAGAAAGCAACATGGAGGGGGAGGGATGGAAACTAACCCAAACAGAGGGTGTGTCCCAACAACCACAAGGACATCTGAAAGCACAGGCACTGACTAACCATTTTAGCTGCCTGAGCCTCTCCTTCAGCTTGGATAATCTTCTGTTTCTGGTCCTGCTTGGCCTTCTCCACATAGAATTGAGCCCTCTGAGCCTCTTGCTGGGCTACACACACACACACACACACACACACAGTTCTCAGAAATACTAAGAAGCATGCAGCGTTTTTGCATTTAAATAGGCAGACTGTACAAAGACTAGTACAAAATGAACACAGCAATGCCATCGAGTTTGATTTGTGAGCAATAGCATGTTCACTTCCTAAAATCATTCAGTAGGCCAAAGAGAAGAAACAGCACACTCTAGTGGTTTGAATAAAATATAACATTACAAGATCAAAAAGTAGAGCTAAAGGGGCAAACACAGTAAAAACATTTGTTGTGATATCTATCTATCTATCTATCTATCTATATATATATATATATATACACACACACACTTCAATATTTAATTAAGCCTTATGTATATTCCCTTTAAAGGCATGACCAATTGGGCAAAAGCAGTTATTACCGTTAACAAAGTGTATGGTCAAACAAAGTTCAAATACTGTACTACAAGCTTTCTAGTAGACCAACAACAAAAACTGAGATACATCCAGGTAAAAAAAACCCTCTCTGCCCAATTCACACCTTTAACTGACTGTAAATATTTATGTCTTCTGAAAGAAACTGGTCTTGCTTAAAATAAATACGAAATGAAAGGAACCAGAGTGAGTTAATGCTTGAATGAAAGATATTTGTAAAATGCCCAGTGCTTTATTAGGAAAATAGGCAAATATTTTATATCAATTGTAATGTCTAAGAAGAAAAAGTGACACAGAGAGAGTGGTTTCACTACAGTGAGGAACATAAGTATTTGAACACCCTGAGATTTTGAAAGTTCCTCCTACTTAGAAATCACAGAAGGGGTTGAAATTCACAATGTAGGTGCATTTCCACTAGGGATGCAACGGTACAGTGAGACCACAGTTCGGTTTGTATCACGGTTTTCTGGTCACGGTAATGGTTTGGTTTCGATACATCAATATTACTGTACAGTAGTGATGGTGGCGCAGGTGGTAGAGGTGCTGTTCGGCAACCGAAGGGTTGCAGGTTCGAGCCCCACTCCATCTGACTACATCGAAGTATCCCTGAGCAAGACGCTGAACTCCGATTGCTCCCGGTGGCAGGATGGTACCTTGCATGCCAGCCACTGCCACCGGAGTATGAATGCATATGTGTGAATGGGTGAATGAGAGGCATACATTGTAAAGCGCTTTGAGTGCTCGTAGGAGTAGAAAAGCGCTATATAAATGCAGTCCATTTACCATTTACAGTAGGCCTACTGAATGTGAGCTCTAACATAGCAGATCATTTGCCCTTTCTATTTCAGGTTATCAAGGTGCAGAGATAATATTAAATGTAAAAAAAGTACAGATGAAGTCAAAACACAACATTTATTTGAAAAAAAAAAACAACAACTTGTTTTGCCCTTTTTCAAAAACATGACCATTTTTCAAACAGCATTATCTGTGGTCACTGGTAAAGAGGTGTTTTCTCTCAGAGTGGAGTTGCACTCTGTGACTGCTTGCATCAGTTCATGCGCCAGATGCTCACATGTTTGGCTCTCATAAATGGGACTTTCAGCTCCCAATCTAATAAGTCAACTCTCACAGTAAGGTGGCTCATTGTTACGTTAGATGTCCAGCTGTCAGTAGAAAGAGCAAGGAAGGGGGCTTGTCTCAAGTCTAAAGTTCTGGAATACTGTTGCCGCTGAAATGCATGCGGGAGGGGATATTGTAACGAGATTCGAGTACCTTTATCATGTGGTGGAAACTACAGAAAATGGGTCCATGTCGATCCCTATGAAGACGCCCATTGCTTTCGTCATTTCCTTGTGCCTTTCTGAATTATAGGACAAATGTTGTCGAAAAGCTGCAGCAATGGATGGTTGTAGTTTCAATGGGAAACTAGCTCTCCGTGCCACTGTATTTAAGCTGGAATTATAATTCTAAGTCGCAGTGACGCAGACACCTTCACCGACGTTTTTGATTTATACTTCTGTGTCGGAGTCACTGCAACGCGTGCCAACTCACCGCCAAAACACAAAGGGGTGTTGGGGTGTTCTTGGAACTCTTTGCTCTGCTGGAGTGTCGTTGCCATACAGCAGTTGCATGGTAACTTTATTTATTCACATGGCTTTAGTTAAACATGAACATAACATAGTTAAAAAGATATTGAAGTTGCAGCACTACACTTGTAAGTTATAGACGTATAGAACAAAATGAGAAGGAAAACTACAAACCTATAAAATACTGTAAGCATGGGGAGCCACGTGTGTTTACAATGGATTAGCTTGAAAGTATGAGAAGATATTTGTCTAAATCCCAAATTAGACTCCAAAATTATATCCAAAGTTTAGACACAGTCTCCCAATGAAAAGCAGACCAATCACAGCCTTCGGCGGCTGCGTTGTCTGCATACTCTGTCTGCGTCGCTTTGCCGCATAGTTACAATTTTGGGGAGGTGCACGGAAGGCGACGCAGATCTTTGGCGAAGGTACACAGAGCTGCTGCTACGCAGAAGAATAAATCCAGCTTTAGGGTAAAGTCGGGTGATGGCGAGGCCAGTGGCTCAACATGTTGGATGTATTACCTGAGAAGGCGGCGATAGTTGCAAAGCAATGCTTGCTCACTGAGCTTTGTTTGCTGACAGTCTCTTTGCCTTGCGCATCTTCAAATTTGCTTTTCTCCAATTCACGCTCAGCCGCCATGACCACACAGTCGATAAAGTTCTATAAGTTTAGCTTCAGTTCTACTGCCTCTGCATTCAGAGCGCTGATTGGCTCTTAGGAAATTAAGAAAAATTGAGATTGATTGATTCATTGTTGAGGAGCTAATACACAGATTTTAATTAACGTAAAAGTTTAATGCCTAAACTACCGAAATATCGCGGTTCACGTGGGTGTGCCGAACCGAACAGGGCAAACCGAACGGTTGGATAAAAAAAAAAAAATCACTGAAAACCGTTGCATCCCTAATTTTGTCTCACTCCCCCATTCAGATCTCTAGATCTATTAGGTTCCAGTGGTGGTGCTGAGCAACAGACACTGTTTCTCAAAGTCAAGAACGCTTCCTCGCTAGAACACTGGCCTTAGAAGCTGTACACTATGGAGACGAGGCTTCATCCCTTTGTAGCATTCAAATCGGGTGAAATGGAACAGGCTCGCAAGTGTGCTTAAATCAAATATTTTAAAGCCCAGCGCTCTAGAATCTTTGGTTTAAATCTAGCCCACTCGTTAAAGAAAAGTGGAGGATTATGGGTATTTTAACAATGCCGAAGATCCATCAGGGCATCCTCAAAAAAATCTACAAAAGAAGGACTCAGTACTTGATAGAATTTTGAAGTCTCCTTGACATTGGAACAGTACTTGGCAAGGCCCAATGACGTGGAATCCTCGAAAAAGCAGCAGTTAAGGATGCTTCCTCGACTTTGAGAAACGGTGGGTGTCAGCTCCCCCCAAATACTTTTGATTGGATTAGGTCTGGAGACTGGCTAGGCCACTCCAGAACCTTGATGCTTCTTATGCAGCCATTTATTAGCTTCGTTTATACTTTGAGCCTTTAACCCAGGAACTTAAGCCCAGAGTTCCTGATGGGTTTATAGTGTAGTGGGCCAAGTGGTTAACTGACAAAAATTAGAAAGACGCAACATTCCATTAGCAGATAAAAAAAAAAAAACCTCTGTAACCGTAGAAACAATTGATTATGATGTGTAAGCACCAGGGGCCGGTTGCACAATGCACCTTAAACCCACTATGTGTAAGTTATTTTTTTCGTATGAGAATTTCTCCCATCTATCGGCGAAGTGGTATACTGCACGTTTGAATAAAATGTGTTAGCCCTCCCCTTCCCACGGTCCTCATTTCCCGTGGTCCTAATTTTGAAAATGGCGGCGCAAAATGGATACTCATTTGGTACCCAGCCACATATATATATAAATGGAAATTACTAAGTTTACGGGAACACTACAATTTATTCATGGAGGTAATTACCATCGTTTTACATTATATTTTTAAAATAAAAAATTTATTTTTAATAAAAGACGAAGATAAATCCTACACATAGTGGCTTTAAGTTTTGTTCCTTAAGTATCAACCTTAAGGTTTAATTTCTCCTTAGGTAAGGAATTTATTTAAGGGTGTTGCACATAATTTCTTAAATGGTATCCTTAGGTAAGGAAATCCACTAAGTGATTTACTGCATTCTAAAGGATTTTTTGGCACGAAAATTCTACAGTTTCCACGGTGATCTACCTGTAGCCTACCTGTGCCGTTAGAACTCAACTGTCAAAGTGTCAAAAATGGAGGACAAGGCGGCAAGAAAACCAAATTGGACGGAGGAGGAAAAGGTTATTCTTCTTGAAGAATATAATAAACGAAAACATATCATAAAAAGTAAATTTGATCCGGCTATAACATCAAACAAAAAGCAGAAATGTTGGGAGGAAATTACGGCAAAAATAAACGCAAGACGTCTTGTGAAGAGGACCAAAGAAGAGGTACAAAAAAAATTTGACAACCTGACTGTTTTGGCTAAGAAGGAAATCATTTCTTACAGTAGAGTACTGAAGGGTACAGGTAAGAATAACTTTACACTTCCTTTAACTAATGAGCTACTTAATTGCCGATGGATTGTTTCGTTAACAACAGCAGGACCTCGCTATCTAACTTCCAAGTTATTACGTTTGATTACTGCAAATAAACGTTGAAATTTCTCTTCAAATGACTTTCATAATAAAGAGGATGATTTTCTCCAACCAATTTTTTGTTTGCAGTTGTTTTCTTTACGTTTAGCCCACCTTATGATTATGGATTATAATGAATTTCATCAGCCGCATCAAATTAACGTTAGCAGCTAGATATCGATATTTCAATCAATAGTCTATTCAGCACCGCTTTCATCTTTCAAACGTGTATTTCACAACGTTAACAATGTTATTTAATTGAATTATTTAGTTTTATTTTATTTATGTATCAGGTGGTGGATCTCCTCCAACTCCACTGTCAGTCGAGGCTGAGATGGTTGCCGACATTGTAGGCTGTGACTCACCTACTATTTTAGGAATCGCTGGAGGAGGAGAGTGGTGTTGAGTTGGAATGGTAGGCTATTCATTTTCTTTCGTTTAAGCCTGGCGTTACCTTAAATTGCATTATTAAGCTACATTACACTCAAAACCTCCACAGTGACCTGAACGAAGAGATGGGTGAAGGTATTCAATGCACATCTAGCGCAGCAGCCCACCAGGGCATTCCAAAGAGTCCAAAAGTCACGAAGTAAGTTAGGCTACATATTCCATTCTCTCACAATATGACATTTAGCAATCCTATTTAAACATGTTTATCTATTGATGTACACGAGTAACATATTTTTTGCACCCATCTCCTGTGATCTGAATGAAGAGATGACCGGCCAACGAGATGAGATGCCTGCGAGCCCTTGTACAGCAGCCACCACCAACCGTAGAAAGAGACCGAAAGCGGCAAAGTAAGTTATTTATAAATGGCACTGTTAACCTGGATTTATACTTCTGCGTTGCATCGTCGCAGACCTTCGCCGACACTATGCATACACCTTTCGTGTGCATGAAAAAAATCCTGACTATGTGTCAAAGTGTCGCCGACACGGTACGCAGACTGACGCATACGTCATGGATTGTGATTGGTCCGCTTTACATCAATTCCAGTTCTCCGCCTTTCCAGTGCGTTGTGTGTACAAGACCGGCATTTTTGAATTTACATAAATGGCCTTATAACTACCCATTCACCTGACAAAGACAGTTGACCATAGAAAGTAATGACCTGATAACTATGCTTATTAACCAGACAAAGCTTCCAATCAACGCATCCGACACAGTTTGGGAAGTTCCACAGTCTCCAGAAATCTCTGGCTATCGTTTCCCACTGGTTAGTTGACGGACAGGGCAAAAACTTGGGCTGCAGTGTTGTCCACAACGCTTTGCAAACCTCTGACACAATAGATGACACTGTGGATGAGGCCAGCTTGTAGCTTGCCGCTAGCTACAGCCTGTTGATTTGCACCAGAAGCCAATACTGGAAAACACACACGCAAAGGACCCTTTCTAAACTCAATAACCCCCTAACGTTGTGGCAGTGAACTGCCACGCGTAGCAATTACGCGAACGCAGAGGTATAAATCGTCCACGGAAGTATAAATCAAAAACGTCGGCGAAGATGTCTGCGACAACGCGACGCAGAAGTATAAATCCAGCTTTACAAACAATAGCCTATAACCCTTACCACACGTCTGAATCGTCTCCTTAAATAGCTGCAATCATCTGTAGGTGATAGCCTATCCATTGACTGAGCTAACTTGAAGCCTAAATTGTTTACTTTTTTCATTGCAGAGACATCGAACAAGCGGACCCAGGACCCAAAGTTCTAGCACTTCAAAAAGTCTTGCTTCTCCAAAAACAAAAACTGAAAATGGAAATTGAGAATTTGGCAATTGAAAAAATTAACTTAAATAATCAAAGTGTTCTGCTACTTCACAAACTTAGCAAATTGGCCAATGAATCAATCACATTATCTGTAAATAATTTAGAAGAATAATAAAGCGTTATGGATCATTAAAGGTCTCCTTCCACAATAAACCGTTTAATACTAGATTTTTTACATTACCATAGGTCAGCCCAAGTTGCACTTGTATGCTCAACTTCAAAATGCTCTCCTACCCCTGTAGTCTGTATTCGCCTGTGATAGACAACAGCCGGGAAAAACGAGCGAATCGGAAAAGTCGTACAAATGTACGTCACTTTGAACATTAGCTATGCAGTTAACCCGCCCTCAGGAAAACGTTTTAAAAACTCCCACTGTAGTTAGCCCTCGAGAAAACATTATTAGGCTGCCTGCAGACAGTGCACTGGGCAGAGCTTATTTTGGCAGGTAGCTAAGGAGCTAACGGAAAGAAGCTAACATTTTGAAAACATGGCAGAGAAAGTTCGTAGCTGTGCTGTTTGCGGCAGTAACAAAACTACATTGCATGTCTTGCCTAAAAATGAAGATCAACGGAGAAAATGGTAGGAATTAGTTTTTGGAACACCACCAGCGAAGTACAAGGCAACTTTACTTCTGTGTTCTGATCATTTCAACGAAAATGACTTCACAAACTACGGTGCCTACAGTAGTGGATTTGCTGCTAAGTTGTGGTTAAAACCTGGATCTGTGCCATCACAACGAACGACCACCAGCTCATAGGCTGTAAGTAAAAAACTTTTTTTTTTTTTCAACTGAAGTTGTTATTCATGTTATTCTACTCGTTAGCATGCATGACATTGGGACAATATGTAGCATTAACTGTATGCTGTCCATAACCACGGTAACTTCCACCAGAGAGTAACGTCGTCAGCTTGCTAAATAAATAATCTTTCAACCTTAAATGAGCGTTAAACAACGAAATATATAATAACCATGTTAATGCTCAACATGGTAAAATGTTTACAACCCATTCAGAAAAGCAAGCATGTCCATACACTAATGTGCTAATTTGTTATCAGAGATCAGCGTGTTTGGTTCCTTCTATTTTCCACGTCTTTACATGGTTCATTTGATAACTTGGTGTTTACAGAGTTTATTTCCCACTTTAGATTTGTCTGTTTAATTTGTAAGGTTTAATTGGTGGTAGATTTGTAAGGTTTAATTTGATAACTTGGTGTTTACAGAGTTTTTTCGATGTCTTTCAGAGCACATCACAGTCTTTCCAGACACCCCCCATTCACACCAGCACCCAGACAGACCCACCAAGCCTTTCAAGTCAGGCCACTCAGCTTTCAATGGGTACATTAGGCCATCATGTAAGAAGCAAAGGTTTGTGATCCAAGTCTCTCTCCAGTTTCTGTTGTGGTAGTTTATAACCTTTTTTCTATTATCCTACTCAAGTCAGTGCATTTGAAATAGATATGATATTCCTGGAAATACGCTGCCTTAGATGGTTTACCTGTGATCACACCATCATATATCTTACCATAGTCACTTTTTTTTATTAATCCATTGTGTCATTAAGGTTTTATGTGGAATAGTGAGTGCCCCTCGAGTTGACAGTAATGTATATTTTTTCATGTTAGGTACCCAAACAAAATCTTACATTACCACTCAGAGCATTGCCACAAGCACCTCTGATGCACCATGGGGGCCAGCTACCTCTACACCCATCAAGTCTGTTCATGCAAGACCAGCTTAAAGACCTCATGTTGAAGAAGTAGAAGAGGAGGAGGATGAAAGTGACCTCACCCTAACTTCTGAACCTCATGACTCCACCTATGATCCAGTGCAGTCTACGAGCACCATAACAGAATCATCACGTCTTACGTATGTATTTTGGCCTATCATGCCATGGAACTGACTGTTTACATTGACACATTTGTATGTATGAAATACTTGCTAAAATAAATTTGTTGATGTTTACAATGACATTTGTCTTACAGTGACACATCTTCTACTGGACACAAAGTACATTGTATTTGAGAAGAACCTCATGGAACTTTTTGAAACGTGTCCAGTCTGCAGCCGGGTGTCAGATGTGAGGACGTACAGGCGAGGAACATTTTTGTCCATCGATCAAAAATGTCATCACTGCCTTTTCTCCAAGCAATGGAAGAGCCAGCCAGTGATTGGGAGCTCACCAGTAGGCAACATACAAATGTCTGCTGCCATATTTTTCACCGGCTCTTCATATTTTCAAATGCAAAAGGTGCGCATGACCGTGCGCATCACTGTGGGAAAGCTAGAAACGTAATTTCGATTCCTCTGTATGTCCAGTATATGTAGAGAAATTGACAATAAAAGTGACTTAAACTTAAAGAACATTACACATTTTACATTGAAGTTTACAATCCAACCAGACTGTCTTTGTAATCTATAACTTTAGGATTGTTAATACACTTTAGTTCCTGGTATGACAGAGTCCTCACATATGCTTATGCCAATTGACTGCTCGCTTAGAAGCAGGGCACTTGACACCCCCTCCCCCTCACCATTCTCACCTTTATCTTCACCTTGGCTTATTCACACTTATCCTTTACCCCTACTAGCTCAACATTACAGTGTCTGGCTCCTCTTTTTTGTTACAACTTTGAGCACTCCCCCCACTAGCTCATCTTCACCTGGGCCCGTTACAGTGTCTGGCTCCTCTCTTTTGTTACTCAGAGCACTATCCAAATCTACTTTACATTTCAATGTTATCATCTGTAGTATTCATACTGACCATCATGAGGCAGAAAAATATTTTGAGAAATATCATTGGCGACAAACAATGCTTGCAGATACAATGCACTAATTTATAGGTTTGTCATTTTTAGGTGTTTCAAGCTATGAACCTTCAAAATGTCAGCTACTCAGCATTCCGTAGGCATGCCAACAGTTATCTGGAACCAGCTGTGATCCACAAATGGAAGCAGTACCAAGAAGCTGAATTACAGTTTCTAAGCCAAAGGAAAGTGAAGATTGGAGGGGACATGCGGGCAGATTCACCTGGTAAGCTTCCGGCTGTTACATTCCAACATGTCAATATTAAATTATCTTTATAATCTGATTATATTGTAATACAAAAAAATGCCTACTAATACTCCCCTCAAATGACATTGTAGTAAGAATATTTCTATTTGGTTCTTGCAGGCCACTCTGCCAAATACGGTAGTTATAGTTTGATGAATCTTGAAACAAACAGCATCGACATTCAATTAGTACAGGTGAGTGGGTTCACATTGTTGTGGGTTCACAAAAAGTTGCCAACATTACATAAATCACAAATTCAGTGTATATTTTCATTTTAGTCTCACAAACCTGTCTGGCACCTTTAGTTAACCATGAATTACAACTTGCACTTTGTTTGTGCCTTGTAAACAGAGCAATGAGGTTGGAGGGAGCCACAACATGGAGAAAGAGGGACTCATAAGAAGCCTACAGCTTTTGGAGTCCAAGGGTGTGACAGTTGATTACATTGTCACTGACCGTCACCCCCAGATCCAAAAACTTCTCCGTGAGCGCAAGATAACACACTACTATGATGTGTGGCATTTGGAAAAAGGTTATTATCCACTTCTACAAAGAATTTCCATGTTTTTGCAACATGGTGTGTCTTTTCAATACATCTGTAACTACACGATGATTGACAGATGAAAAATGTGACCCCTTTTGTAATCACCAGGTCTTTCTAAGAAAATTGGAAAAGTAGCCAAAGAGAAAGAGTGTGAGGTGGTGAAGAAATGGCAGCGTTCAATCAGCAACCATGTGTATTGGTGTGCTACATCCTCTTCCTCAGGCCCAGAGAAAGTCGCCAAATGGACATCTGCGGTGAATCACATGCAAGATGTACATACCCATGACAACCCTCTCTTCCCTCAATGCCTACACCCAGTCCGCCAGAGCAGAGATCGTAAGAAGTGGTTTCAACCAGGTGTGTAGTATTCTTTTGTTGATAATCTCTAGTAATTACATGGAGAAATTTTGAACGCTTATTTACTTTATGCTTTATTTATCAAGGTTCCAAAGCACTTGGAAAAGTGGAGAAAATAATGACAAATTGCGAGGGTCCTCAGTGATGTTGAAAAGCTAAGCTCCCGCTATCAGACCTCAACTTTAGAGGCATTCCACAGTGTGCATTCCTGAAAAGTGTGGTCTTCCCTTTCATTGGGATGTTGTGCAGGTATGTTTGATCACATCTAAATTTATTGTAAGGAATACCTAGATACAACTAACAGCAAGTTTAATCTTCTGCATAGAAATATTTTATTGAATCTGATTATCTGCACCAGGAAAACTTAGTTTGGATAAGGCATTTAACATTACATCTTATTGTGTTTTACAGATTATATCTGGCAGCCATGCATTTCAATGAAAATGCTGGTCGTACTCAAGCAAAAACAACTTCTGGGAAACTTTGGTACAGTCTACACTACCCAAAGGCCAAAAAGGGAGGACATAATGTGAAGCCAGTTAAATCAACACCAACTCACTGAAAGTAACTCAATTACAAACTATTTATTGTCATATCTGAAACACAAGATATTTTGTCAATTCACATTTTCTGTTATTATGAACATATTTACATTGGGCCTCTTCTTCCAGGTTACATCCACAACCTGATAAACCTGGTGTTTGATGACATAGTCCCCAATCCTCAGCCTTACATTGAGGAGCTTCGAGGAATCCCTATTCCTGACACCCTGTCCTCAGCATTCCACCATCCTCCACTGTCTGAAGCTGTGGCTGAATACAGATCACGGTTTAGCCAAGGGCAGCCCTGAAGCCAACATATTGGCCCTGTGCATCTGGGAATTCCTGCCGAATCCGCAAGACAACACAGGCCGGAATCACATCTCTGACCTTTCTGCCTAAATAACCCCAGCACCAGCTGACAAAGGATCTGTAGGCCAAATGTCTGCAGCGCCTGGCAAAGACAGGAGTTTTGTAAATTTTGTACATACTTGTTAGTTTGGATTTGTTAGTGTGCATGTCAATATAACTTTGTATTAATATAATAAAGTTTAATTTATTTGAAAGTTGACCACATGTTATTTATATTCTCTAGGAGCCTCACACATTTTCCTTTCAAGCTAGATATGACCTGATCTATCTTACCTTTCATATCCTCTGATACGCAGATTGCCATAGTCAAGTCTGTATATGTTTAGTGCGTTCTGAAGTGAATAAACGTTAAGGCAGACTGGTTCTAACCCTGGGTGGAGAGTCATACAGGAAACGGGGGTGTCCGTGTCTCCCATTTTTGCAACTACCTGTGTAGTCAGATGTGATTGTAACATGAGAACATTGGCAACAACCTTCTAGCAACCAAAGCCATGCCATAGTTATGGGAAGAAGAATATCTTTACACCATACAGTAATGAAAGTCACTAAATTAGCCTTTGAAAACACTTCAAAGCAATTACCACAGGAATCTCTTTGCAGCACACATTTTCTTGTTCTGTGGGCATTCTTGCGCAGTTCCCGCATGTGCACCTAGCGGGATTCAGATAGGTGTGTATTTGTTTACAACAGTTACATAGATGTGCTGGGAACAAAGGTTTTCAGATGGTAGGCTACTCGTGATTATAAGCATAAGATTAGCAAGCTAACCGTCTGTAGCTGAACTGTATAGCAGCTAGGTGCAAACCAACCCGTTCTGCGAGGAAAATAACGTTTGGAATACTTTTGGAATGAATTGACAATGTAAAGAACAGTCGTTAGACTTGATTTCCAAACATTTATTACAAATAGAAAACATGATAGTATCGATACGACCGTCACAAAGGTAAACAGAAATAAAAAATTCACGCATATTACCAGTCTGAGACGTTCAGCAATAAACGATCGGGATGTTGTTCCTCTACGCGTGTTTTGCCGGTGTGTTGTTGCCGGCTAGCTTGCTCTATCTGCAGATTCCAGCACTGACTGAACAAGTACAACTGAGCTAGCGTCACAGTGCTGTTAGCCAATCAGAGGCGAGTCGTTTCCATATCATTAATATTCATAAGAATCCTCTCGTGCTATCCCCGCCCTCGTTTTCTCCTAAGTAAAATAGCTTGAAACAAGACAACCACAGCATATTTTTTGTCGAAACCAACTCTCATGGCATTATTTTAGACAATAGGCCACCACAAAATTAATGAAAAGACGATGGAATGAGACCTTTAAAGCAATTGTTTGTTTTTATTATTATTATTATTGACCAATAAAATGATTTGTCAAATGAGGCTATATGGCCACAGTAGGCTATAGGCCTAATTTAGCCTAATTAAAGAAATGGTTGACTATGGCATCCCTCACAGCATTGCCATCATCTTCAAGTCCACCATCCTCTTCCACGACGTCTTCCTGCTCCTCCTGCTCTGGGAATCCCTTCGACATGTTGAAAAGGACCACACATGCTAGAATGATTATGCATGCCCTGCCTGGTTCCACTCGAAGCTCACTGTGTAGGCAGTGGAAACGCCTCTTGACCTGCCCGTTGACCCTCTCAATTATTGCTCTTGTTTTGCACAAGCTGAAGTTGTATTTCTCCTGTTGGGAATAAAGGCAGATCGCATATCAGTCAGGGAGAAAGCTGCGCTTATGCCTTAAAGTTTTTACCCATTCCTTCATTCGCACAATAGGCCCATAGCTCGGACCTATCGCGTTCAAATAGCATAAATTGATGTACACTTACCTGGGATCTGTTTCTGGGATTTCTAAATGGTGTCATCAGCCATGAACGACATGGGTAGCCGCTGTCCCCAAGTAGGATGTCTTTGTGCGCCCCTTCCTCAAACTCTCTTGCAAGGTTGCTCTCCTGCAGAATCTGTGCGTCATGTACGCTTCCAGGCCACCGCGCCACAACGTTTATTATTTTATTTCCATGATTACAAACTAGCTGTACATTGATTGAATGGTAATTTTTCCTATTTACAAATTGATCTTCATAATTGACGGGAGCTTGGATCTTAATGTGGGTGCCATCTATCACTCCACACACTCGGGGGAAGCCAGCAACATTGAAGAAATGTGCCGCGATGTCATCCTCCTCGACTCTAGTTGGAAACTTCACGACGTTTACCAGCCCGGCGAGAGCTTTAGAGACCCGGTGGATTACGCAGCACACAGTCGATTTATGAATGTAGAAAATGTCAGACACAACAGACTGAAATGACCCAGACGCGTAAAAGGCAAGCAGGAGTTGAAGTACGCCAGGCAGAGCGCAGCTTCGAGACGTAGCATGGTCCAACATTAGACGGTCGGATAAATCACCAATTGCCTGCCGGTCAAATTGGTAATCCATCATAAGTTGTTGGTTTGTAAGGACGTCCAATGGATTCTCCCGGTCGCGGAACACCCGTCTAGGGATACGCTGATTATAAATTAGGCCTACTGCAATGAACTCTGCCATCTTTTCAGCGAAGTAAGGTAGCGTTTAGGGAGCTGTAGAGGTACCTTAGATTTTTCTCCTTATCTAACTGTCTAAGGTCTTTTGTGCAACGGTTTTAACAAACTTTAAGGGATTTCTTAAGTATAACACTAAGTTAAGGATAAATCTTAAGAAAACCTTAAGGAGGATGTTTTGTGCAACCGACTTAACTTTAAGGTTACCTTAAGTCAGATTTTAAGGGAAAACCTTAACTTAAGGTGCTTTGTGCAACCGGCCTCAGGGCTTGGGCTGTGGCCCTGACAGTTGAGGTGGGCCTGTTGTCAAGACAGCAGTTCCAGGTTTAGCCCTGTCTAGTATAAACTCCTAGCTGGGTTGGGCTTAAGTTCAAGCACCAGATTTGGCCCCAAGTATAAACGGAGCTAACTCTCCTGGAGGACTCACCGACTTGCTTGGCCTCTACGGCAGCCGTGTACTCCTTGCTGAAGCTCAGCTCTGTGATGGCCACGTCATCCAGGATGATATTGAAGTCCTTGGCTCGCTCGAAGAGCTCACGACGGATCAGGAGGGAAACCTGAGGACCAAACAGCCCACAAGCACTGTCAGAAGTCTCATCTCACTGCTTGATCTAAAAGTCTATGGTTGCTAGTCTGGCTGTGCCTTCCTAAGCATGTAAACTTCAACATCATCTCCCTACAGAGCTAGTCTGGCTACAATCCTGTTGAGCTGGTCGTCTCTTGATAAATTCTCTCCAGATTCAAATCAGTGGAAAAAAAGTGAGCCGTGAATGCTGAGAAAGAATGCCATTAATTAAGATGCCATCAGTTATGTCCTGCATAAGCAGATTAAATGCAAGTTCACTACACAGGCTTCAGAGGCCATGTCTGTGTGATGGAGCTAATAGGCAAACACTGTCCAGACATAGCAGTGTATCCCACACATAGACGAACTTATGGCGGTGCGCCACAGATTCAACAACGGCCGCCACATATTGAGCTTTGGTTTTTTTTTCTTTAACGCCATTTAAAAAATACGCATGGTATTCATTAAGCTGCATTTCCTTTCACTGCTTACCCTGCGTCTCTCGGTCACTCACGCGTCTCTCTCACATAGCCGCGCAGAGGTACTGTAGGCGGGGCGCGAGGAATCGGAATAAAATGAGCATTTTATGTCTGTCTTTTAGGTTACTCAACAAAAGAACACCCATTCACAATGGACTCATAATTAGCACGTAAACACCTTAAACACATTAAAAGATAGAAAAACAAAAACAAAAAGTCAACCAAAAAGAAAGTATGATGATGCGCTTGCATTTGGATTCACAGTTGGGGATGAAGAGTGACTCATGTGTGTTCTGTGTCTTAGACAACTGGCAGCAGACAGTATGCGGGCTAACATTGCGCAGACACTTGGAGACTTCACACCCAAATCACGCTGATAAGCCCATCACTTTTTTTTTTCTACGAAACCTCGCAAAATATCATTCGCGAAAGATTGTTCGCCGCTCTTTGCGAGGACATGGGAGCTGATCATAAAGCTGTGCCGTTTCACAGTGAAGCCAGGTGGCTCTCCCGTGGCAAAATGCTGTTGTGTGTCCTTGAGTTCAGAACGGAGATACAGGTGTTTTTGGAGGAAGAGCGCATGTATGAGGCAGTGGGCAAATTTAATGATGAACCATTTCTGATGAAACTGGCTTAGGCCTATATCAGTGATGTGTTTGCTAAGCTGAAGGAACGAAATTTTCAGCTTCAAGGCAAAGACAAGCATCATTGTGTTTGTGTGTGCACTTGGGGGTCGTGTTCATAACACCATTTCAAACCCCGCTACAATGAGAAGTCTCTCCAATCCAGTAAAGCAAAAGGCAGAAACTTTGTTTTCATCACTAGTACAGCCAAGCAAGTTGACCAGGAATTACTAATTTTACTTGAAATTTCTAACTGAAAATTAACCACACCATCAGCAAGACAATTTCACTCTTGGTCAATAAATACACATCTTCCTCACATACATTTTCTGAAGCTTGCACTAACTAGTGCTACCAGCTACCGATATACTTTTGTACCTGAGATCTTTGTGTGATGAGCTGGGAGGCATTAAACTTGGCCACCACACTCTTGAGCACCTCGTTGACGATGGAGGGGAGCACGCGCTCGTCATAGTCTTTGCCTAGGTGCTGGTAGAGGAAGGGCAGGTTGGAGGCCAGGGGCCGAGACAGCACACGGAGGGAGATGTTCACCATCTGCAGGTCTGTGAATGAGACAGGGACACGATGATTTAATCCAAGAGGGGCTACTATTGCACAGACTGTTTATTACCGCATCCAGGGTTGTGTTGCCCCTGAGCAGGGCACCTAACCCTCTCTCTGCTTCCTGGTACTGCATCAGCAGCAGGCTGCCTACTGCACCAGGTTAGTATGTCCTTTCACTATCTGTGTTAATTTTTTTATGACTAAGATAAATGCAGTGTCATTTTGTTATAGATGTCCCAGGCCTGACGGAACCCCCAATGGAGAAACCATTGATGAAACTAGGACAACGCTAAAGCCAAACACTGTTTTTTTTTGTTTGTTTGTTTTTTAAAACATAAATCCAGTTAAGTCTCAATATTTGGATTAGACATTTTATGACTTTAGCTTGACTTTAGCGTAACTTTATTGATATACTTTCCCCAAATATAAGCTCTCGAACCCTACAAACATGGCGCCAAATGTTTTTTATTGGTTTACTAATTTCAATCAATTTTGATTCGTTTATAGGCCAACCATCGGTTTTACAGTCACTGTTAATACCCCTAACTTAGTTTATAGAGCAGTCTGCAACAGAGCTCCTTACAAAGTTTAAGTCTAGCTATTAGGCCTAGGGGTGGGCAATATAGACGATGTATACCGTATGCAATATGCATTTGGCCAATGATAGAGATTTTGGGTCATATCGGCATACCGTGATAGGCTCATTGCGTCTCCACAACCATGTGAAAAAATGTTGGCCTGTAGCTTCACCTTATTGATAGCACCTTTTCATTCTTACAGCGAAACTGTGTAAGAGCCAATTAATTGAACAGCTACTGCCTGACACAAATGCAGCTTACAGTTTACTTCTGTGTGAATTTGAGAGTCCAATATAAACACCTCCGAACGATGACTAAACAACTGTTGTACATATTGACTTCATGCTATGGTAACCATTAAGAAACTGTTATGCTGTAAGTTACATACCAAAGTATACCATGATGTACATCATCTACCGTCTATGGTTCAAAATATATCGCAATATAAATTTTAGACTATATCGCCCACCCCTAGCCTACTGTGTGTCTGATAAGGTGGTGGGCGTGGCATCACGATGGTGGCTCTCCATCATGATGTGGTCAGCCAATCACGATAGACGATGATATCGCCCATTGGCACAACCCTATTTTAATGTAACTTTGGCAAGCCCTAATAATATTTTCTACTGAAATTAAAGAGGCCTAATACTTGTACCATGTATTTTAAACTGACAGTTTCTTAAACAGTATTGCCTGGTCCTTGTAAATGTTTGAAATTATGAACATTTTAGGTAGGTAAAAAATATAGGCTTCTGTTTTGATTCCTTCCTGGGGTTGGGGGTTGTGATTAGTTGATTTAGTCTTCCTCACTGTAAACTGCCTAGCTCTGCAGGTTATGCTTGCTATTTCAAGACTAGGTTTATTCATTTATTGTTTACTTTTATTGCAAAAGACTGTGTAGAACTACTTTATTGGCACTCACAGATTTTTTTGGGAATCGATAAGAGAATTGATAAGGAATTGGATTGATAGGCAGAATCGATAATGCCATTGATATTGATAAAAACTTATCAATAACCATCCCTACACCTCATACTGGACCACAGTACATTCATGTGCACCTACCGTTAGTATTTGTATTCTATTGTTCCTTTTAGTAATGTTGATCTAGTAATTGTGTTTAGTAATTGTTGATCTGCTTGGCGGTGGTGGCGCAGGTGGTAGAGGAGCCGTTCGATGTCCGCAAGGTTGCAGGTTCAAACCCCACTCTACCCGACACCATCGAAGTGTCCTTGAGCGTGGAGACACAGCGGCCTCTGGCTCTCCTGACTGTGCGCATCACTGTGGGATAGCTAGAAACGTAATTCCGATTCCTCTGTATGTCCAGTATATGTAGAGAAATTGACAATAAAAGTGACTTAACTTCTTATCATCCTGTGTACACTGTAGTATATGTTGTGTGTGATTTTTTAAGCTGCTGGGACCTTGAATTTCCCCTTGGGGATCAATAAAGTATCTATCTAAAACAGTAGACCTATTTTACGTTTAAAGGCCCACTATGCAACATTTTTCATTTAATTAAAACGTTTCATACTGTTTAGGATGCAAAAATTAGTCATTACACGGCGAACGAACGGTGTAGAATGCGCCACCATGGCCAATAGCGGTAGATACAGCACTTGCAATGTTCAGCAGCGCGGACCACCTCCAATAGAATGCAGTGCAATACAATGCAATACAGCGGGCTTTAGAGGGAGCTCGCGAGAGAAAAACAGAATGTTGCTTAGTGCCGGTTTAGATGGGTTAGATTCTTTTCACTTAGCAGAAAGGACAGCTATATGTTAAAAGTATTGAGGGAGGTTTGTAGTTGAATGAGGTTAGGATAACTACGTTAGGGGGTGTTCACACTGGCGTTTTTTTTCCCCTCAACCTTGGGTGGCTGTTTCACATTATATTTTTATGATACAGAGGGGTTTTGAAAGAAACTACCTGGGTGCTTTTTAAAACGTTTTTTTTCCAACCCCGGGTGGTTTTTCAAGTTGAGAAAAAATCTACTCTCCAAGAAAAAGCACCCTACGTCAGGGTGATTTAAATCAGATCATTATTAATTCATTTTACATATTGACATCTGTACCTACAGCTGTAGTTTACCTGTATCTATCTGTACCTACAGCTATAGCCACACTGAAATTTCTTCCCAGAAGCCCAGAAAAATTAAGTGCTCACAGATTGGGTGTTCCCTTTGCCATTGAGACAACATTTTCTATAAATTGCAAATCTGTCACTGGGTTTAAACTTTTGCCGTTTCATTTTTCCCCAATTAAATTTCTACCAATAATGTAAAAGAAAGCTTCAAATTAACACAAGACACACATGAGTAATCCTGTCTAAAATGATAAAATCAAGGTTTCTGCTTCTGACCAGTTCAAGGTTGTACTGCAATATTGAACCTGTTGATGGTATGTCAAAATGTCTATTTCCATCCACAAAACTTGCCAGAGGTCATGGGTTGAGGGTTTTTTTTTTTTTTTAAATCTTCCGGAGGTGAATGACCCCGGAACCCAGCGCGCCGTCGCGTGCGGCTTGCCTCCGTTACGTAACTGCACCACTGCTGGAAAAATTTCTAGGGGAAACACTGCATACCTTTACTTCCTGTAAGGGAGGAAATCTTCCTCGGTCTTGCTCTGATGTCATAAATGATGGGGTACTGGAACCAAGGGATCCTGTTAAATTAGGCAGTATGATTTGCATCTTTAAAAGGTAGGTAACCAAAACAAAGCAATTTCAAAAGGTGCAACACAATTTGTAACAACATTTCAGTACAATTCACTTGCTATCCACATAATTTGAGTCTCTCAAATGTAAAGTTTTATAAGGAGCACCCTGAAGGGAGGTTTAAGATACTGCTCTGATGTGCTTAGTTTGTCGGAATTTATGTTCACAAAAAAAGTACAGAACATAATTATAAAAATGTTATGTTATATTTAAGCTGCAGTACTGCACAATGTGGCCATATTAAAATATGTATAAATAGCTGACACAACATACAAATTATAGACACAGAATGTATCCATACCTGAAGTGCAAACCTTCAGTCTGGACCGTATCCATCTGCATGCCCCCAATGCGGTTGAAGATAACTGCTCTCTGCCCTCCTTCAACTATAGGAAAACACAGTGTTCAAATACCATATACATATATATCTGTAACATGGCCTCACAAGTACACAAATACCCATACACCTGTACACACTGAACCCACATGTACTTGTATACACGGCATCCTTGAATACACTGCATCACTTGTACCTGTTTACAGAGGCTCCTTGATTTACTGTACTACTTGTACCTGTGTACATGGCCTCTTTGAGACCGTAAGCCAAGGCACTGGCTCCAATAAGGAGTTTGACACCAAGGCCTGCTCCCGGAGAACCAGACGACAGTCTGCCGGCAATCTGCCGAAGCTGCTGAAGGAAGCCCTTTTCCGTCGAAATGAAAACAAACAGATAAAACATATGTAAGGTTCAGACTTGCAGACACAAAACTATTTGGATTAGGAGAACAGTTGGTCAGTATTTTAAACGTGTTTACAGATATTTTTAATTTTCTACACAAGGTTAGTACAAAAAAAACTATTCAGCAATAGGTTACCCGCATGAAACCCATTTACCTTTACTTCAAATTCTAGTGTTAATTATATAATTTTGGTTTGCCTGAGAATTATTACTTTGGCCACCTGATTGTGTCAAGAGTTTATTTATTTATTTTCGCTATACCTATCAAATAGTTTAATCCCATTGACAGATGCTGTTAACGCTAATTGACAACACAATGCTGAGAATTACAGTAATATTCTAACTTTTGCTGCTGAAAGATTTTTCTCAGTTGTTTGTGATAGAAATGCGAGTTAGCCTAATGACGTGCAATATCGAGAGTACCGTTAAATTTATGAGAGAATGGCTGCTCAACGTTGGGCTAAACTAACGTTAGATATTTGCGGTATCGGTCATCTTCAGTGGTTTAATGAAAGATTTGAAAGTCTAACACACAATATTGATAACTTTGGCCCAAGTCATTACAGGGTGTGTAGGCTTATTGAAGTAGGATAGTCAATAATCTTTTTTTAACTAACATTACGCTAACCTTATGTTTCGCATGGGACGCAACTGAGTGTAACGTTAGCCTATTCTACAAAGTAGTCTAACGTTAGACGCAACACAACACAATTTGATAAGAGTGAAGATATCCGTCCTAGGGTTAACGTTAACGTTACTAATTTTGAGACTTGAGAGGCATGTAGATACTCAGAGGGAGACAGTCTGAATAATAGTTCTAATTGTTCTACAGGACTTGACATCCATATAACAACCTTATCATGGCGTCAAATAGTAATAGTTAAATTGTTAAAACATAATAAAACACTCACGGCGGGATCCTTACTCGCCATGCTCGCTCCACTCTCGTGAAACGTAATTGTGACATTTCAAGGTCGTTTTGAATCACTTCCGGTGACGCTATGCACTGGGAGTTGTAGTCCTTGGCAACGTCAGAGCCTAGAGCCTCTGCTAGGTTCTAGCTCAGTGGCCTAGTAGGCCTACTAGGCACCCTACTACTAGAGATTTTTTGTAGACTGAAACATTGCATTATTACAGAGCCTGATATAATCAGGCTATATTTTAAAGGTCTCCTTACAAAATAAACCATTTAATACTTGATTATTTTTTTTTACCATAGGTCAGCCCAAGTTGCACTTGCATGCTGAACTTCAAAATGCTCTCCTACCCTTGTAGTCTGTATTCGCCTGTGATAGAAAATAGCCGGGAAAAACGAGCGAATCGGTAAAGCTGTGTAAGCCTACGTCACTTTGAACACTAGCTAGCCCGCCCTCAAGAAAACATTATAGAGTTTGCCAGTGAACTTGTTGCCTAACGTTCTTTCTGAATGTCCTCAAGAAGACGCGATCTTGCTCTTGCAATCAAATAGCTAAATTTTGGTGTATTTCCTCAGTAGTGTGTAAATAGTGTTGTAATATTGTACGAATATTGTATATATCTTCAGATTTGCATCAATCAAGTTTTAGATCAGTTTTTTTTTTACCGAAAGCATGGTACAGTATTTTGTACCCGACTGCAACCACCGCTTTGGTGTCCACCATTGCAGTTTCCACCGGTTCCCAACAAATGCCTCTGTCAAGCTCCTCTGAATAAAGAATTGATAACGACGGGCACAATAAAGCATTTATCAAGATTTGTGCTAATTTCCATTTGTTATAGATTGCACCACAACTGAATTTACTGCTTTTAATTAGCGCAACTGCCATTTACCATGTTACATACCCTTCATATCAAAACTAATGTAATCCAGCAAGGTAAGAAAATGAGCATATTAAATTTATAAATCTTAGGGAAATGGAAATGACATGGTAAGGATGTCTAGTTGAAAATTAGGTTAGGCTTAAGCATTGTGTCAAACGAGCAGTAGTAGGCTACAAAATCATGGGTTGTGAGGTAGGCTACGGTGACATTTGTGAACTTGCTTGCTTTCCCGGGCTTCAACAAACACATCCATGGTAACGTGCTTGTCCACCAATCAGATGCGTTGCTGTGGGTTTGTGGGATTGCTCAGGATTATGGGTACTGAAGTACTTCTAAGGGAAATTGCAGAAAAAATATGTTTTTACTGAAACAAGAGCTACGCAACAAAGTTGGAACAAAGTTTTTAGGTTAAGCGGTTCAGGTTGCATTAGTTGTGTTAGGAAATAAGAAAAAGAAAAACTAGACAATGTAATTCCAGGGAATTACGTTTGCATGAAAATGCAGTGCATTTAACTTTATTTCGTGAAATTTCCAAGTTCAATAGTTTATAGATTTAACAGTGGGATAATGATGCCAACAATGCTTACAAGTGATATATACTAATAGTATTACGCAGTGAACATAAGTAATGCTAATTAGCAGATATCCTAAGTATATTAACTATACTAACATAGCTAACGATGCTAATAGTAGTACTCAGTTGGCTTAACTCATGTTAATTAGTATATATATAGGCTAACATGTTAACTATATTGACCATGCTAACAGTGGTACTCAGTGGACTTAGATGATGTTAATTAGCATACATCCTAGCTATGCTAACAATATTAGTCATATTAACAGTGGTACTCAGTAGCCTTGTTGTTGTATGTTATTTAGTATACATGGTAATCATGCTAACATGCTAGCAATGCTAATCATGCTAACAGTGGTATCCATGGGAATTAGCTGATGTTAATTAGTATACATGCTAACTATGCTAGCAATGCTAATCATGATAACAGTATACATGCTAATCATGCTAACTATGCTTACTATGCTAAGTCGCCAACTACCAGTCATCAGTTGCTTGGGTTAAGGGTACTTGAGGTTACATGGGTTAATAATGATAAGAGAAAGAGAAGAAAGAAAGAAAGAGAAGAAAGAAAGATAGAGAGAGAAAAAGAAGAAAGAAAGAGTTTGAGATTTTAAATCATTCTTTTTTTCTTTTTTTTTAGTTTTTTAGTCTTCTTAAGTTCAATTCCTGTATACCTGTTGTTTTGAAGATGAACATTTTTACTAACAAAATAATATTTTGAAGAGCGTAGACTTCTACTGTTAAATCACTCAAAAGTACTGTGAAAAGATCCAATCTCAATTTTATATCGTAACTCAATAACCATCTTTCCACTTCAGTCCAAAACAAAGCAACTACAGGGCAATACCAAAATAAATTATCTGTTGATTCTTTCTCCTCACTACAGAAACGACATCTAGGTGTTGACTCCTTCCCCCATATCCATAGCATTTTTTTGTGGCTAGGTACTTGTAAATTAATTTAAATTGGAAATATCTTGCTCTTGTATCCATTGTTGACACGTATAAAGATGAAAAAACTTGCTTCCATGGTATCGGCCTGTCCATCATTCTTTCCCTCTGTCAAAGATATTGTAAGGTAGGCTACAGCTTGCGATTTAACTTGTAAGGCCACACCAATAAAATTAGTTGGTTCTCGGATTCGCCGCTTGAAAAAAATGCAAAATGAAATAAAAATAAAATTGAATTCGAACTCACACGAACATAAAAAACACAGTGGCTGATAGCTATAACACTGAAAAAAAAAAGCATTGCCGCGTTCACGTGACGTCGAAAACCAATCAAATCGCGCCTTTCACTTCAGAGCGCAAGAGACAAGAGACATGATATGAGGAAAGATGCCGGTGGATCCTGCTAGGCCAGTGTTTGCAGTTATTAGAATATTTGATCAGAAGAGAAAAACATTTGACAAGTGCATTGAAATGAAAGAGGATGAGAACTTTGCGCAGTTGTAGGCTACTCACGGTGCCGAGAGCAGTATGCTTGTGTAACTTTGTGGAGGTGAGTTTGATATTTCATCGATTGAGAGGCGAAAAAAACCCATTCAAAGTTTTTCGCCATCAAAATCAATCAATAAATAAATGAATAGCAAATAGCATGTGTCTACACACTCACATCCTCGCGCGCACATACACGCTTCTCTTTCTCATGCAAAAAACCCGTCTCTTTTCTAGATTCACGTGACTGCACGTTGATGAATATCCATCTCCGTTGCGCTGATCACGGAGTTTTAGTCACTATCTAATCGCTATCTGGTGAATCAATGCGATTTTGACGTTCTAATGCCCTGTGACAAAATGAGTTTGAACGTGGGCTTCAGCAGCCTAGACTTAGTCATATCTCAATCCACAGCCAGATGGTGCTTAGATTCACAAACTTTTAATTCACAGAAAAAATAGAACGCTCATCTTTTTCAAAATGCAGATTGTTATCCCATCTTCAGAGTGGCAGATTGAATTTACGAACGCACCCATCAGTGGTTATCACTATGACAACAGTAGCGGCAAACTCCAGGTTTTCCTCCCACACAGCTCATCATACAGCAATTTGCAAACGGTTTCTTTTGCAAACAAAATCATGGCGTGCTCAAAACATGACAAAAAGCGAAAGGTGGATTCAAAAAATCGTGAATTCAAGACCGAGTGGACAGACATATATATGTGACCATGGTGAAGAACATTCACAATAGTAGACTCATTGAACACTTACACCAGTGCCTACATCTGGCCCTCACACCATTCATACCCCAAGTTTAAAGAACTAGTGACACAAAAAATGGTAACTTTGCACACTAACTCTTGACAATACGTTGTGCATAGTTGAAATGCTCCTTTTGGGGTTACTGCATTTTTTGTTCGGTTCTAAAATTTTAAATAAACCAGTTGCTAGTCGAGTACCCTGCAATAAGTAAACATATTAGGATAGTGTACACATGTCTGAATTCAACCTAACAGTTGAATGCTCTTTGGCACAAAAGATGCTAAAGCTCGGTTTGTCTTCATCTGTGGCATTCTGTAACTGAGTCCTGTCATTCTGTAAAGGGGGGTTGACAGGGATTATGACCTTAACCTCGATCACCAGAGGTATGTGAACTGAAACAGAGTTTTATTTTCCCATAGCATTTTGTCTTTGACAGTAGCAGGGCTGTGGGTTTTCAGACACCTTATTCCTTGAATCAAGTTTTTTTTTTAAATACAAAATCAAAAAGGACCACCTTTCTTTCAACCACCTTCTTCTCACCCTTATGTGAATCCAATGTTAATATCTGTTTGACCTGGCTATTAACTGGGATGATCAGGATGACAGAATGGGGTTACAGCCCTGCCTGCTCCACTGAGGACTGACATTTTTTTTGTTTTAATATCAAGACATTTCATTAATTGACTGTAATCAGGGTGTAAAGTAGATTTCAAGTAATTTGACAAAAAATGGCTTTAGAAAATCATCTCATACCCCAGCTATGCTCCGAGTAGATACCGCTTGATTATGTAAAATGATTCTGTTATGGCCACATTTGAATACATTTTGCAATAGCTATCTGGACAGTGGACACAGTACATCAGAATACAATGAATTATTCATTGAGGTACCCTGTATTTTGGGGAAGTGCTCAAGTACCAAAACTCAATAGGTGTGTTTCTGTGTAAATAAGTGAAAAGTCCATAATGCTGACTGAATTATACTGTAACTTTATCTAAATTTTCTAAATCTAAATTTTAATTTTAATGCCTTTGTGATAATGGAGAAGCATTGGCAAAATAATCAATCGTCCATGTGGACACAAGCTTAAGAATTTGATGTTAACAAGCAACAATTATGTAGTACTACACATGCCTTTACTGTCCCTCCTCTCTGGGGGTTTAATATTAAAAGGGTTTCATGATTTCTAATTTTTAAAAAAATCTAATAATATTGCTATTTTCCCCTAACCATGAGTAAATCCCAGAGTCAAGGCCTTATTTCATGTTGTTATTGGGTCATCATTAAGGGCAGCATCTGTCCAGCTGTTCTAAGCTGCTTTTAAAAACAGTGACTCACTAAACATCCCTCATGCGACAATACCATGAAGACAATTTACTGGCACTCATGTTGTTAAATGATCAATGAATGTATTTACAATGTCAGTCATTTGTCCTGTTCATCATTATTTACAAAACAGTTGTACATATTGCAAAGTTTTCAAATGAGAATGCATGATAATCATCACAGTCACAATTTGTCACAATCTGTTTTGTTGTGGCAAACAATAAGGAATGAAAATGGCCGACGGTAGCTGGATGTAAAGTACACAAGGTCACCTCCCCCTGCTCAAACCCCCCTTCACCCCTGCCGTCCAGCTGGGGGCAGCATTAGAAGGCGCCATCTCCTTCTCTTCTTGACAGATGGATAGGGTGTGAAAGTTCCCCTCCCTTATGTTCCAAGCAGTGCTGTGCTGCTGATGAACCCCTGTGGTTCTCGCTGCATTGTCATTGCCTGACCTCAGTCAGCCAAGCATGGTGACATAAGCTCCATCTGTACCCTCTGGATCAGTTTAGCTTACTGCAGATCCCAGCAAAATAATATATATATATATATTATGGGGTGGTGGAATCTGCCTGGAACATTTAAAAAGGGTCCATTTACTTCAGTCCAATGTACCATGCATATTCAATGCTTCTGATAGATGACATAACTTGTTCTGAGGCCACAAATTGTTAGGCTGTTCTCCTTTGGAGTGGAGAACAAAAGGTGATGATATAAGAACGGAATGATCTGGAATTGACATTCAGTACAGTGTCGCTATCCCCACCCTAGTCAAGTAGACTAAGCTTGCCCCTCAAATCAGTCTTAAGTGGGGAAAAAGGAGATGATGGAGACAAGTTCATGAGACATGTCATCATCAGAGTGACTCAGCTGGGTGATGATGAGGTCTTACTAGAGTAGCCTTTCAATCATCCCAAATGCACCCGGCATAATTAAAGGCTGTGGCGTCACATCACTGATTGCCTGCTTCCTATGCACATAAGAAAATGAAAATGAAAAATGGGTTCAGGATGACCTTAATGAATGTCAATTCTAAATGTTTCAGGGGTTTGCACTTATGAATTATATTTGCATACGGTTTCTATTTCAGTGTAAAGGTGTGATTGCACTGAATAGTTTTTTAACCTGTTCATCAGCAACTTCATCAGTAATACATGCTAGTACAACAATCAAATGAAATCAAATTGAACATACAATCGAAAATGTGAACAATGTTTTGTCATATATCTGTCAGATATTGCCTTTTATGGATGTCAACTTTTGAAGACGCCTTAGAAAAGGAAAAATACATAGCCCCAAATGTGCCAAAGCACATTTTCTTTTAAAAAGACGAAATGTGCTTTGGTGCCATCTCATGGTCATAAAAATGTAATGTGTATATTAGACGCTCCTTCATAAAATGTGTTATTTTTAAACTCATCTTCCCGATTAACCACACAAACGATTTTACTTTGCTTTCCAAATTTCGTTAATTTTCAAATTCAAAGTGTAATGTTTTCATTAAACGCAGACCATAGAAGTCTGTCCAAATAGGGTGACTGAAGTTACTCAAATTCCCTTCGCTAACAACTCAGAGTGCGTGCTTGAAGCAGATACTCAGACTGCAAGAAAACATTCTAATTTCTAATTGGCTGGGGTGTGGGGGTGGATCTCTTCCAGGTTGTCTTTGACTTGTGCGTGCCATAGTGACCACTGGAGGGCACAAGAGCAGTTTCATTTCTCTAGTGCATTTCCTTCAAGCAGGCGTTTATGGAACACCTGCTTGAATTTCTGTGCAGTAAAGATAATAATCCCCAATCGTGAGAAATGCTAAAGCGGTGTTAGACCATAAGAAATGGCTGAAATGAGTTAGTCTCATGGCCAATCCGTGAGAGTTGAGAGCCCTGCTTTTCAGGGAGCAGATCGATTTCTGTTTTGTGTTTCTGCCTTAGAGCCTACAAAGGGCTGAAATCGGTGTATAACCATTGACAAAAAAAGGACCTTGAAAGGAAAATTGGTTAAATTAAATGGTTTTAAATTAGGCTACTTTTCTTCATTTGTTTCCCCTCCATACCTCTTGCACACTATAAATTACTACATGTAATCCTTTAATGACACCTCTGAATGAACAGAGGCAATTCACCCTATTGGAACCAACCTCTGCTGGTAAATCAGTGTCTGCTAGAAACACTAAAATATATAACTTTTTAAATTTATTTTAATTTTATATTTACTTTTTTTTAATTATGTGATTTCATTTCACTTGGCTTCCCTGACATCGAAGAATTTGAAAGCCTGCTGTCAAAAATGGATAGTTCATTAATTACTTTTAATCCCGAAACTTCAAGTTTAATAACTTTATTAAGGGTTTAATAACTACTAAGGAAATGGCTATTAATATTGTGAATATTACTGCATATTGATGCATAGACCAATACACATACATGAGAGCGCATTACACAGCGCTGCCACTGGACATTCATAATTTCACATAAATACTGTTTGCATAATCAAAAACTGGATTAAATGCTGTGCAAAATCTCTCTGTTCAGGATTCAAAACACTGAAAAAAGAAGCAAGGACAGAAGCAATATTCTCATGTATTGAGTCAGCAAACTTGTTTAGGCTACATACATCAACTGAGAGGTTGAGAGTAGAGAGTGAAAAGGGCAGAGAAAGTGAGACGGGGGAGAGAGACTAGACCTATAAATAAAGTCAGCAGTAATATTTTTTGCTTTACACGTGGTGCACTGGTTCTTACACCGAGTGACAGTCTCACAGCCACAAAGCAGCAGGGCAGCATGAAATTCCTCTGGACACAGAAACAATGGAAGTCAGATTGTCCTGAAGCACATTCTTGTATGTCCTGTTCGAGGGCACATGGCTCAGCATTTACATTTCTATTTGTTCCTATACTGAAGCTGAAGTCCCCACACTGGTCAAGAATCGCTCCTCATACAAAGAAAAGCCAACAAGCCCCACATGTCATTGGTGAGATTTATTGGATGTGCACAGAACAGGGTTAGTGAAAATCTATCAGTCGCAGCAAGTGGCTTTAGTCCCTCGTGTGGACAGCTAATCCTGACACCCAATTGTATTTCCCCACTGAAAGAGGTCTACTGTACAAAGACCAGCCTGCAGAGCGCTGCCTGCATGTCCTCAATGCGTTATAAGAATTAAGCATGAGATAACAGTAGACGCCTAGCATGCAGATTCATTATGTAAATTACACTGAAAAAAGTTAGTCCAGAATGACTGAAGATGTTGCCAGAAGTAACAAGGTCCTCAAAACCCAGCCTAAAGCTAAACCCAAGGAATCATTTGGATTTCAAGTTCTTTTCTCTTTGGAAAGATGATGGGAAATTGTACATTCTGAATGGATGAACATAACACAGTTGTATTTCTTTGCATATCTTGACCCCATTTCACAGTTAGTGTGCATGTGGATAGGATGGGGCTGTTACACATGATTCTCAAAAACTCATTTATCTTGAAGTTGGAATAAAGGCTGTGAAAATGAGTAGTGTGTGGTAATGCTGATTAGGTTTGTGTCAATCATTCAATCAATCAATAAAGCTTGTCTCCTTATCATTTGTTTCTCATCTAGCTCTCTTCATTTAGCCTACATCTGTACATGTTTGCACATGCAATATAACACACACATCCTCTGAATTCTGATGGAGACTGCTCTAACTCATCACCTCCTTCTGCCTTTACATGCCATTACCACCCTGCTATGAGTCATCCCTACCTTCCACTGCCTGATCATGCGCCTCTTACCTCCTAGATGGTTCCCAACCAACTTTACCGAATATGCCACCCTGCTGAGGGCCTTCTCCCACAGTTTGATTCAGCGGCACTCAACCCACTCCACGGTCCATGGCTCTGCCCCCTTGCTGAGGGTCACTCCTGCCTGCCACTGCCTGATTTTGCGTCTCTGGCCTCCTGGGCGGACTGCCTTCAGCTCTACAGACAACCCTGACATGATTGATTCAGTTTCCAGCTGGCCCTTTGGCTTGACTGTTGATGACTAATGATATAGGACGATATCCTGGGATTATAATGGGACTGTTAGGTTGCTATATTAAAGGCCCACTATGCAACATTTTTCATTTAATTAATCCGTTTCATACTGTTTAGGATGCTAAAATGAGTCATTACACGGCGAACGAACGGTGTAGAATGCGCCACCGATAGCAGTAGAAACAGCACTTGGAATGTTCAGCAGCGCGGACTGCCTCCAATATAATGCAGTGCAATACAATGCAATACAGCGGTCTTTAGAGGGAGCTTGTGAGAGGAAAAAAACAGAACATTGCTTAGTCCCTCTTTAACACCACAATTTTCCTATGATGTGTGCCTTAATTACTATGATAATTATATGGTCATAACCTATTAATACCATGGACTAATAACAATCTGAGAGACTGAAAACCTGCCCTAGGCAGTTGGGTTAGCCCCTTGAGCCGTCGGAACTGCAAAAAGTTTTCACAAATTCATACTGACAGCAGAATCATCCCCTCACCATCTGTGTGGGTTTCAGTATGCTCACTGGAAAGGAAATATCCCTGATTTTAAATGATGATACAAGATTCTACAACTATTTATGAAGTGTTGGGGACTAATCTTTTTCTTTTGGAACAGGTTAGGAACATCCATGCAATGTATGTGGCATGAAACCTCCACAACCAAATGAAGTTTTTATTCACAAGGCTTCTAATCAGACATTTCACTTCTTTGTTATTTTCTTGACAGAGAGAGGGCTATGGAGCTTCATTTAGTATTTGAAGATGTCCTATATCATCCATATGTAATTTACACAAATTTGTAATATGTAATCATTTGATTCACAGCTCTGATAAGAGCATCTTGATGGCAGAGCTGAGAAAACTAAATCATTTTCATTTTTCACTCTGGGTTTGTACTCTGGTTTAGAATAAAGGCATTTTAGAATCCTGTGTATGGAAAAAGAGCAGACAGTTATTTGCACAACTCTAAACTTTTCTTCACAAAAATGCAATTCAGAATTCGTCTTCATTAATTAACACACAAGCACGGGTGATTACTCGAATTGTTCAGCAAATCGGTGTTAGGGCCTATAGTAGGCTTGAATTCTTACATCGCCAGAGCATATTGTGTTTTATTTATGGCGTGAGGCACGTAATACCATCCTTTAATGCCATCCAACAGTTACATTTACAACCTGAAAGAACAAAAGAATTACAGCTACCTGCTCATTCTCAAACGCACGTCAAGAGTTGCTTAATGCGCATCTAACAAATGAGCGCACTGCTTGCTTGGACGCATCGTTTCTCTGCTTCCTGGAAAAGACAAACCCGCACATTGCGTGGCTTAAACGTAACGAATGGGACCCGGAGTGATGTGTTATAGCCTAGCTTACTACGGTTCCACCAGGCAGCCCTTCATTCCCATGTGCACCCAGCTGGATATCAAAACAGGACGGCTGAAGACGTTCAGCGCCACAGTTGAGGAGAGCTCCTATTCCGCCGCTTCCCTTCATTAATGTTTTCTGAATGCAGGTAGTGAAGTGATCATCAGATTTTTACGTAGGTTACTAATAAATTAACGGAGGCTAAATAACTCTCTTTTCGACTGAATATGTACCAGGGGCATTTGCAGGTAAGCTGGCGATCTTTTATCCATGGCTTTGTGGCATTGTACAATGATTTGGAAAAATGTATTGTTTCGTTGAAACATTTTTTTCAATTATATCTTCCTGTTTTAGCAAAGGACGTAGGCTATGCGTATCAGGCACCTCGACAGTAGCCTAAGCAACGGCTCAATGTAATGTTTAAACTTACACTAATAGATCGTGGCCAATGCAGCCGGTAGTTAACGTAGAACTTGCATCCTACATGTTCAGAAATGGTTTATGTCGATGCATTTGGGTCGTCTAGTTAGGCTATTTGTCATGGCCGCAACAGCTTACGTAGCACATTTCGAAATTTATAGTTTATATTTAAAGTGTATTTATATATTTTTTTATGTTGTATATATTTATTTATATTTATATTTACTTCCTATTTATATAGCCTACAGTAAACATTTTATTTATTAGTGATGATTTTAAGGGAATTTGAACCTCTAGCCTATAGAAAGTGTAAAAAAAGGTATGCAAGCCTATAGATGACATAGAAACCTATTAGCTTTTTAAATATTATTTCCGCCTTTGTGTAATGTGTTGCAAACTCACAAGGTTTTCAGATTCTCAGTTTTATGTGAAGAGGGACAAACCTTGGAATTGAATTTATGGTCCATTTCTTGCATCCACCCTGGAACTAATAACACATTTAATCACACTGACTTTGTCATTAAAACAGTGGAAGGCAAGCCCCAAGCACCTCATGGAAATCTACACACTGGCTCTAAATGATACACAATGTAAACATTCATTTAGCATGTAGGCTACATTGGAATTATATGACCGTCATCATAATCAGGCTGGAGGCCTCTCTCTTGCACACATGATGAATGAGATGGCGTCTACGCTTTGGGGTGAAAAAAGTTCAGTTTATTGTTTTTCCTAAGTTCCTTGGTTTCTACACCAGGTTAGTAACCCAGTCTCAACTAATCACTTCCTGCTTTCAACTCATGGAATGGATCATCCATAAAGCAGAATGTGTGTGATACTTAAATCATTAGCCGAACTTTATACAGAGACCTTTATATATTTGTACTGACTTACTGTACTGGGCTTGGTGTGATTTGATGTGATAGTATTGCTTCACATACATCTATTTTACATTCAGTAACATGATTTTAAAAAGAGGGTTCCAGGGTAGGAAACATTGAGGAGAATTCTCTGTAGAGAGATCCCTGTTACAGAGATCTCTTTTTAAAGTTCTTTTCTCCTTGGAGCGGAGGATACACATCCATCAGTGGCCAAAGGACTCTTTCTTCCGTAATTATATGTGTGTGTCCTGTGCTGGCCAGTCCTGGTAGAGCTGTGGTATCTCTTGGAACACAGTGATCTCCCCTAAGGTTGGACTGCTTAGATCAGAGGGTGTTGTGTGGAGAGGTAATGCACAGAGAACTGTACATCACATAGAAAAAACTGATCAGTCAAATGCTTTAAAAGACTATCAAAAACCCCTCCACTGTCACAGCATGGAAGACATTATTTATTAGATTGATCTGGCTTGAGAAGGATTTACTGATGTGGAATATCATCCCATGGTTTGTATGAATTGCTCTATTCACACCACACATATATGTACTGTATGGATATGATACACGTACATATACTCTATCGATATGCTACCATGAGACTCTGGGGTCACTGTTAGCATGGCTACTCTATGGTAACTCTCTTATTACCTGTGATTCCTGGCATCAGCTATTATTATTATTATTATTATTATTAGGGGTTTGGTAAGATGGTCTCTGGGTCCAGGTCTGGACACACCCAAATTATTGTGTAAATTCGTGATGACACGCCCAAGGGGTTCGGTGAATGCGCATTTGAAACTGGTGGGGTTCGGTACCTCCTAAAAGGTTAAGAACCACTGGTATAGGAGGTGATTTGGCCCTCAATTGCATGTGAACCTATTTTATTGCATCACCTAAAACTATATTGGAGTCTTTCAATTAATGGTCTTGAAATAGCTGGTTTTTCATGCACAGAGAGCTACTTGACACAGGGTCATAGCAATGCCACACCTGGGCCTCTGTCATGAATTTGAGGAAATCTGGGCCCTAAAAGAAGCAGGGGTGAGTAAAAGAAGCGGGCCAATGTTGCTTTTACTCCTACAGCCTGTGGTCATATAAAAAAGCTCTCAGACTATTTGAGACCAGATGAAGCTTTATCCCAAAGTTTGAAAATTTTAAGCTTTCATTTAACTTCTACTTCTTAACATTCGTAATGAGATTAGGGTCCAACTCAGGATTTGGCACAGCTTCCACAAACCATGGGCCGTCACCCTTCATTTTGCAATTCTATTTAATTTTTACAACGCATTACACACAAGTCATGTCTTGTAGAGCTTCACAGCAGAGAGGACCAATTTTGTTGTGGTTTAGGAAAAAACCTTGGGCAGGGCAACGGCTCAAGGGGGTAACCCAACTGCCTAGGGTCTTGCAAGTTTGCAAATTCAGATAGTGATTAGTTCATGGTAATAAATAGATCTTGACACAGGATAACCATAGCATCATAATAGTTCCTGGATGTAGTCTCACATCATACATTTCATGGGGTTAATATAGCATCTAATGGTCGCATTAAAATCCCAAGATATAGTCCTATATTATGAAGTGCAGTAGGGGTGGGCAATATAGACTATATATACCGTATGCAATATGCATTTGGCCAATGATAGAGATTTTGGGTCATATCGGCATACCGTGATAGGCTCATTGCGTCTCCACAACCATGTGAAAAAATGTTGACCTGTAGCTTCCTTATTGATAGCACCTTTTCATTCTTACAACGAGACTGTGTAAGAGCCTATAAATTCTACTGCCTGACACAAATGCAGCTTACCAGTTTACTTCTGTGTGAATTTGAGAGTCCAATATAAACACCTCCGAACGATGACTAAACAACTGTTGTACATATTGACTTTATGCTATGGTAACCATTAAGAAACTGTTATGCTGTAAGTTATATACCAAAGTATACCGTGATATATATCATCTACCGCCTATGGTTCAAAATATATCGCAATATACATTTTAGACTACATCGCCCACCCCTAAAGTGCAGTCAAGCCATAGATAATCAAAAGTCCTGGGCAGTGTAGAAACAGGCTGGGTCAATCGTCAGGGTTGTCCGTGGAGTTGGTTGCAGTCCATCCAGGAGGTCAGTGACACAGGATCAGGTGGTGGGAGGCAGGGATAACTCTCAGCAGGCTGATAGTGGCATGGTCTGTGGTGTTGGTTGCAGTCCATCCAGGAAGTAAGTGACGCATGATCAGGTGGTGGGGGGCAGGGATAACTCTCAGCAGAGGTGGTAGTGGCATTGATGGACAGAGAAAGGAGATGAATTAGGTCAGTTAACATCACATTTGATTGTTTGTCTTATATTGCATGTGTATGCATGTACAGATGTCAAATAAATGGAGAGTGAGAGAGAGTGACACAGCAGTAAAAAGGGTCATATTGGCCACTTTCTCCAGGATTTCTTTATCATAAAAACTCAAAATGTGATTGCGTTTCTGTGGCCCATGCAGTTGATGTTTGTTGACAATTATCTATTTACACTATTTGGTCTAAGCTCATGTGCACATTGTGGTCGGAGGCAGGGGTGGTAGGATAACTCTCAGCAGAGGTGGTAGTGGCAGCATGGATGAGCAGTGAAAGGAGATTTAGACCAGTTTACATCACATTTCAATGATTGTGTGTGTTATATTGCATGTGCATGCATGTACAGTACAAATGTAAGATAAATTGAGAGGGAGAGAGAGACAGGGTGAGAGAGTACGGCATGACAGATCAGAATCAGAATCCGTTTTTTTGGCCAAGTACAAGGAATTTGACTCTGGTAGGTGTTATTATGCTAGGTAGGTGTTATTATGGTAGGTGTTATGCTCTTTAGACAAGCAACAAGGACATCCATCAGTATACATACATACAGTCCAAGAATTACTATGGATACATGATGGGCATGATGGGTAATAGATTAAACAAGAATTAAAAAAATAGAAACAGGTGTAAGGTAAAACATGATGGTGCCGTGTAAAGAGCATAGCCAGTGCAAATACCAAGATGATACAAGCCTTGTCATTCCCTGGGCTATTAGGCTTCATGGAGAGGTGTACCTGGCTGTCATCTGCAAAGACAAACACTGTCTCATCATGCACAATGCTCTGCAGAGTATGACCGTCTCCTATCAGGTTCAGCAGACAAGGTCAAACCCCAGGATGCTCAGCTGCTGCAGATGTGGGGGTGGAAAGAGTGGATTAATATGAATTGGGGGCAAAAGCATGCCTGCCTGTGTTTGTGGTCGCTCCAGGCTTTTAGATGGCAGAGTGGGAGGCCATGTTCACATGTGTGGATTACACTCTCCTGGCTATTTCTGTCTCCTTCCATCCGGTAAATGACAGAGGTCTCGGGGCTTAATTTGATGTCCGCTTCACATAATTGAGGTCGGACGCCACATGAAGGTTTATCACCCATAATATCGGGAATGGCTGACTAATGGCCCAGGAGTATCAAGCTACTGGACGAAACCAGAGTACTGGTTAAAAAGAAGAACATTCTTCTTACTTTACTCTACTTACTTTACTCCAGACTTTCATTGTATGTCTAGGGCATTCACACAATCACATTTTGAGTTTTTATGATGATGAAATCCTGGAGAAAATGGCAAATATGGCCATTGGCATTACTACTGTGTGACCTGTCTGTTAATGGCACAAGACTATCTGAATGCATCGCCTCTCTGTCATATAAGCCTGCTTGGGAGGGCTAGGGGAACTTTGCAAAAAAAGTCATTTTAGGATGTCCAGAATACTCTTAATGAAAAGATGACTTGTTGCAGAATCTCTAGGTTTTTCCTTTTGAATTGCGTAGCCAGTAGTCTTTATCATAATTAGAAATTAGTGTGCACATATCACATTATAAAGGTTTACTTTTAGCTTAATAAATTAGGCTACAGAATGAATACCCCTCCCCACCCCCCTAAAACTGCCTCAAGACAAGGCTCTGAACTGGTTCAAGGAATGAAAATGAAAACCGAAAAGGAACGGAATTTTACGTGGAACGGAAACGAAAACGTACGAAATGGTCTTCAACTGTTCCGGAACAGAAACGTTATTCTGAAATCCATAAAACCGGTTAATAACTGTTTAGTCCGCAAATAGACTAAACAGACTAAGTCCGCAAATAGACTAAGTCATGGTTAAAGGCCCACTATGCAACATTTTTCATTTAATTAATCCGTTTCATACTGTTTAGGATGCTAAAATGAGTCATTACACGGCAAACGAACGGTACAGTATAGCGGTAGATATAGCACTTGCAATGTTCAGCAGCGCGGACCGCCTCCAATAGAATGCAGTGCAATACAATGCAAAACAGCGGTCTTAAGAGGGAGCTCATGAGAGAAAAAAACTGAACGTTGCTTAGCCCTTCTTTAAATTAAAAATGTTAAAAAGATATGACAAATCATAATAAATAAATAGGTGTCTAAAAAAAAATATATAAAAAATAAATAAGTAATAAAACCCTGTTATAAATAGATAGTAGATAAATAAACAAATAGGTATAAAACAAAAATAAATAAATAAATAAATAGATAGATAGATAGATAGATAAACAAAAAAATGAAAATATTAAAATGGATATGAAAAACAATGGAAAAATCAAGTAATATATAAATAGAATAGGAAAGAATAAAATATAAATAGGTATAAAACTAACTAAAAATGGGGTAGCAAAAGCACTAAAATAAAAAATAGATCAATGAATAAAAATATTAAAATGGATGTTAAAAGCAAACGGTAAAAATAAGTAATAAATAAATAAGATAAGAAATAGAAGCAATAAATAACTAAGACAGAAAAAATAAATAGATAAATTATAAATAAATAAATAAGTAAATGAGAGGTTAAGGTAAAGCAATAAATAAGTAAACGATAAAATATGGTCATCCATATGCATCAGTAAAAAGCTTAGTCTTAAGTTTGGATTTAAAACTGGATGCTGTGGGTGCATTTTTTATTTCAGTGGGAAGTTGGTTCCAGAGCTGGGCTGTGTAGACACTAAAAGCTGTCTCGCCACATTTTGTTTTAACCAGGGGTTTAACTAAAAGATTTGTGTTTTGTGATCTTAGACACCTGAGCGGGTTATAGTGTTGAAACATGTCTGCGATATATTTTAGGCGTGTCCCGTTGAGTTCTTTTTAAAAAGCAGTAATGCTTTAAAATCAATTCTGGGACTCACTGGGAGCCAATGCAGTGATCTTAGTAATATTCTCATTTGTTCTTGTTTTAGTTAGGTCCCTGGCTGCAGCATTTTTGTATCAATTGAAACTTTCTGATGGTCTTTTTTGGGAGTCCTATGAGGAGACAGTTGCAGTAGTCAAGTTTCTCTAGATCACTCTTTGACATGAGACTACTTAATCTAGCAATATTTTTTAAATGATAAAAAGCAGATTTGGTGACCAGTTTCATGTGGTTGTTAAAATTTAAATCGCTATCAAGGGTTACTCCAAGATTTTTAACAGTGTCCTTTGTTCTAAACCCTTTTGATTTCAGGTGAGCACTAATCATGAGCCTTTGCTCCTTTTTGCTAAAGACAATTACTTCAGTTTTGTCAAAGTTTAGCTGAAGGAAGTTTTGTGACAACCAGTTGTTGATTTGATTAAGACAATTACAAAGGGATTCCAGGGGGACATAGTCATTGGGTGACATAGTGAGGTAGATCTGTGTGTCTTCAGCATAACAATGATAGTTCATCGAATTATTGTTAATAATCTGTCCAAGAGGGAGCATGTAGAGATTGAATAACAAAGGTCCCAGGATTGATCTCTGGGGTACACCACAAGTCAGAGTCTTTGGGGTGGAGGTACAGTTCCCAATTGATACAAAGAAGTTTCGGTCTTGTAGGTATGTTTTTAACCATTCAGTGACTGCTCCTGTAAATCCTATCCTATGTTCAAGGCGTTGTAATAAAATGCTGTGGTCAACAATGTCAAAGGCTGCGCTAACATCAAGTAGCACTAAAACAGAGGCTAGGCCTGCATCTGTGTTTAGGCGGATGTCATTTAAAACTTTTGTAAGGGCTGTTTCAGTGCTATGGTTCGCACGAAAACCTGACTGATAGGTGTCAAAACAGTCATTGGATGTTAAAAAAAAGCTGTAAGCTGGTTAAAAACAATTTTCTCAATGATCTTACCAACAAATGGTAGATTGGAAATTGGTCTGTAGTTACTCATCACAGATGTGTCTAAATGGTTCTATTTGAGTAGAGGTTTGACTACAGCTGTTTTTAAGGATGTTGGAAACCTGCCTGTCTGTAAGGATGTGTTTACAATCTACTGCAATGAGGTGGAAAAACGATTTGAAGAAAGTAGTCGGTAGAGTATCCAGTTTAGAGGTGAATGAGCTGAGATTTTGTACTGTTTCTTTTAGACTCTCATAATCAATCAGGTTGAATTTTGACATTACAACCAAAGGCCTTGTGGAAGTTAGATCTTGGCTGGTTGGCTGCAGCTGGGACCTAATATTCTGTCTTATTTTTTCAATTTTGCCAGTGAAATATGCTGCAAACTCTTCACATTTTTCTGTGGAGATTAGCTCAGGTGCTAACTGACAGGGGGGATTTGTTAACCTGTCAAAAGGTGCAAATAGTGTAGGGGCATTGTTTGTATTCTTGTTGATGATCTTAGAAAAGTAAGGCTGCTTTGCCTTGCAAAGTTCTGAATTATATTGGCACATTGTTTTTTTTGTGTAGTTGGAAATCAATATGGAGTTTTGATTTGCGCCATCTTTCCAAGTTTCCATGGTGCTATCTGTGTATATGTGGCTTTTTTCTCTTTTAGTGGTGCAATACCATCCATTATGTGAGTCATTAAAGAGTTAAAAGTGTTGAATAAGTCATCAACAGTCAGAAATCTCCAGATATGATAATGCAATGATAGTCTAAGCAAACAGCTGATAGTTGTTCACAAAATTCATTAAAAATGATTTGACAGAGAGCCTGGGCGGTCTGTAAACAGTCAGCAACAAGATTTCAGGAGAGCACTTTAAGTCCACATAAGTACTCGAATTATGTAAAGTCGCCCAGGGATGTCTTTTTCCACTGAAAAGTGTCTTTGAATATTTTTGCTATACCTCCTCCTCTGCCCTCTGTTCAAGATTCAGTCATGATAAAGTTTGGGGGGGCAGACTCAATAAAGATAGTAGCATTTGTGGCTTGGTCCAGCCAGGTTTCGGTTAAAAGAAGGAAATCAAGTTTATGTATGCAAATTAATTAATTAAAATTGTCTTATTTAAAAGAGATCTGAAGTTCAAGGGAAACCAAGGTAGGTTCAAGGGTCCTGCCACTTCTATACTTTGGGTTTGTTTTGGGACAGGTCTAAGATTCGCCAGGATGGCCCTTCGAGCAGGGCATCTGCGATTTGATTTGTGTCTTATTATAATAGGAGCACTTGTCCTACAATCCAAGGAGCAGAGCATGGGTGGTGGCTGGAGGGAACAGCAGGGGGCGCTACCGCTATGGGCTGCGTGTTGGGCCTGATGAAGTGGGGTGCAAGCGGGTGCCCATGTGGTTTGGGTGAATTCCGTAGGGTAGTTTCCTTGTGCCAAAACACGTTAAAATTATAAAAAAGGTTAAAATAATAAATCGTAAAAGGTAGCTGGACACACAAACGCAGCTTTCGCTCTTCGTGCGTGAATGAGAGAGCACTGGACTGAACTGGTCTCAACTGGTCTCTGGTGATGAGCAAACTGAACATCCAGTGCATTGACAGAATGGTCTGAAAAGGTACATAGATACTATGGTTATGATGATATCCTGACACTCAATGGGTATGTCTGGTTTAGCGCCACCAACTGGCCAAGAAGGAAATGCACCACAAATTAAATAATGTCCCATGGTAGTCAAATAGTTTCACCTGTACACATACATTTTGCCAGGATGCTAGAGATGACCAAGGCGAACAACTTTTGTATGCACATTTTATTAGCCACACCCAACAGGAAGTGAGGTATTTTTGATTTTGTGCTTTTGGACATAGAATGGAATTTAACGTACTTGTCGGAGGCACTTCATTAGATTCATCTCACTCATAGTATTTATGATGCCAAGATGCTGAGGATGTTAAATTGCAAAGGGATTTTTGATATGTTGTACTATATTGAAATGGCAAAAAAAAAAAGAACTTTTATGACATTATTATCTCACTACAAAAACAGGAAATGTATCATAAAGTCAGTGCAATGAAGGAATGGGCTGAAACTTTGCAGGATAATAGATGACATAATTACAATGAAATCCAGAACCCCAATGGGCCTGCCTTGTATAGCGCCACCACTTGGCAAAGAGGAAAAATGCCAGAAATGATCACAAACACCCATTGTAGGCATAAACCCTCAGCACATACACATTTAATTTGCCAGTTATGTAAGGCTTGGTGAACTTTTGCATGTGTGTGTCATAAGTACACACACACTGTCCTATAGGCTGAAATACAAACTGATTAGTTCATTTAGATAGATAGATAGATAGATAGACAGATAGATACTTTATTGATCCCCAAGGGGAAATTCAAGAATTTGACGCTTATTACAGACTGTTGAAACACACTGATAGCCGATAGGCATGCCTGGTATAGCGCCACCATCAGGCCAAGCAGAAAGAGGACAGTTGCAGTGACAAAGTCCCATTGAAATGAATTGGCCCCACTGAAATAAATGGGAGATCTCTGGAGAATGATTATGTAATACATGCAGACATTAACACAAACACACGGGTGACACGGGCATAGTGAGGGGGCAATAGGGGTATATAGTTTTGGGGTAATAGGGGCGTATAGTGAGGGGGCAATAGGGGTATATAGTGAGGGGGTAATAGGGGCATATAGTGAGGGGGTGATAGGGGTGTATAGTGAGGGGGGTAATAGGGGCATACTTTGAAGGGGTAATAGGGGCATATTGTTAGGGGGAAAAAGGCATATAGTTAAGGGGTTATAAGGGTATATAGTGAGGGATTATAAGGGCATATATTGAGGGGGTTATAGGGGTATATATTGAGGGGGTAATAGGGGCATATTGTGAGGGTGTAATGGGCATATAGTGGGGGGAGTAATAGGGATATATAATGAGGGGGTAATAGGCGTATAGTGAGGGGGTAATAGGGGCATATAGTGAGAAGGTAAGAGGGGCATATACTGAACGGGGTAAAAGGGGCATTTAGTGAAGGAGTAATAGGGGCATATAGTGAGGGGTGTAACAGGGGATATAGTGAAGGGGTCATAAGGGTATATAGTGAGGGATTATAGGGGCATATATTGATGGGGTAATAGATGGTATATATTGAGGGGGGTAATAGGGGCATATTGTGAGGGTGTATCAGGGGCATATAGTGGGGGCAGTAATAGGGATATATAATGAGGGGGTAATACGGATATATAATGAGGGGGTAATAGGGGTATATAGTGAGGGGGTAATAGGGGTATATATTGAGGGGGGTAATAGGAGCATATTGTGAGGCTGTAACAGGGGCATATAGTGGGGGGAGTAATAGGGATATAGTTCTTAGTTAAAACATGCACCCCACTGGATCTATTTGTGATGCATGCTAAGCTGTGGGGGGGTGGAATGTCGGGATTGCGGTGCATCATGCGAGGGGCCGTCACAGTCTCTAGCAACTTTAATTATTTTTGTTTCTTGACTGACGTCCACAATCCATTGATAAATTAATTAATTTCGCAGTCTTACCCAATGACACCCTGGCAAAAAATATTAATGAGCAAGAATTGTCACAGCCTGGTCAATCCAATCAAAGCTTGTTTTAAAAGTCTGCACAATATAAAATTGTTGGAAAAGGGATGACATGAGGTCTAGCGCGGTTTTGTATAGCTCTGGTTACCATGGTGTCTATGCCTTCATGTACATGACGTTCGATACAAGCACCGCTAACAGTGTTGTCAACCGGTCTTCCTGCTTTAGCCCAGTGATAGCAACATCTTATTTATTTTGTCATTAGATTCCAAATTTGCAAACCCGTCGTCCATATCATGTTTTTTAACATCCTCCATCGAATGCGGAGGTTGTCTACTCACTTGCTTTCGCTCACACCTTATGTGAGACGGGGCTCCAAAATTAACATTGGAATTCCCATAGGGGAAAAACCTTAGGGACCGGATGTCGTTAAATGCTAACAAGAAAAACTACAGGCTTCCGGGTTACTTGCCAAGTCTATGAGATAAACATACAGAAGAACGTGATCGTTGAGCTGCCCTGCCCCAACTTTGCTGGCAACTACCTCCAAACTCAATTAGAATATCTAACATCGTCCAAATTTTGGAAAATTTTGTGTGCGCAAAAATATTTATAAAACCTTGCATTCAATCCATGCCATGTTCCCTTAAAGGAACAAGCCACCGTATTTTCAATATTCAGTGTTCTTCCCTTAACTTAAATGTGTTGATACACACCTTTTTTTGTCTCTGTGTGTGCTAAAAGCACAAAGCAAGACAACCATGGATCAGGAGTCGAACGCCCTTAGTAATGTTCTACTCGCACAGTCAGGGTAACTGGCATTTGTTACACTCACCCCCTAAACTTCACTCCTGTCTGGGTTCACAGCACCAATGTTACCGAGGTGCGCAGTCCAGCCCCAGGCTCGAACCCGTGACCTCACAACCACACAGAAACCACGGATTGAGAGTCAAACACCCTAACCAGTCGACCGAAAACTAGGATGCTCTTTGAAGTGTCGGGATGGGCAATATATTGGAATTATTGTAATTCCATTGGACATACGGACTATCTGCAGTAGTGAGAGTGTGTCAGATTTATACACACTATGTCCTTTTTTCTGTTTTTTCTACACTGGTCAGGGTTGAAAACACCACCACCCCATTGACAAAGGGTGGAAGGTGTGTTTGTGTGTGTATGTGTGGGCCATAGAGATTGTGCTGGCTTGCAACAACACTAGCAGAGAGGTAGAGGGACAAAACGACAATTGATTCTGCTTCTCATTTAAGCAACACCAAGGAGTTTTGAAAATCGCACCCTCTACAGAATGTACCGGAAGCTTGCCATTAGGCAAGTCAATTGACATTCATATGTCATAGACATTCGGCCAAATGCAGATATGTCCTTGAAGTGCCAAATGTTATAATCATTTTGAAGTCTCTCCTAAAAAATAGCCATTACATCACTAGACACTGCTGTCTCTAATTCCCAAATCCTGCCTTTAATCAGAGAGTACTTGGTAAAGCCACATACACAACTTCAAAAGCCAGATGAACAACTTCAAAACCACTCCTCAACTCTTTCCAACATCCTTTAGAACCAACATCCAACATCATTTAGCAATATTTCTTTCTCCCAATCCCCATTCAACTTTATACAAGCTGCTATTATGTGTTGCTTGGTACACATATTTCTGCAAACAGTTGTTTTTTTTGCTTTTGATTCTGTTTGAACTACTCTCTTCTCTCTTCCAGTACCATTAACTACTCTATCTGTTCCAATATCATCCACTTACCCCATCCGTGTATTAAGGACATCTTCACATTTCATCACACATACATAGTATTTGCTCATCATACCATTATATCATATCACCATATCATCAAACATGGGCACATTAAGACCCCGTTTACACATATAAATTTTCTCTTAAAAACGGATACTTTCCCCTTCGTTTGCGCCTTTCATTTACACACAAACGGAGATGTCGCCTCTGTAAACGATACTGTCTAAAAAGATTTTGGAAAACTCCGTATTCACGTTTGCGTGTAAACTGCAAAAACAGATAAATAATAGTTTTTTGGGTCCGACCTGGGCAGACAGCTGTCTGGTGGGAGAACTTCGAAAATGAGGTGGTTGTCCCGGCTTCTGATTGGCTTGTATGGCTTTCTTCTTCTTCCTACACTGCGTAAACTTTTTTGAAAACGATGGTGTATGCACAGAATTATTTTGGAAAACGGAGGGAAGAAAATATTCATTTATCAAAATACCCAGGTATGTGTAAACGTAGCCATATTCTCTTGGGTGTCTGTTGCTCTGCCTGGCTCGCTAGTTGTTGGGTGTGGGGCCTACAACCTACACACCATTCCCTTCCTCCCATGGGCCTTGGCCCTCGGGACAATGGCACACACACAATGTCCATTTCCTTTTAATGCAACACACAAGAGACCAGGTATGTTTACAAGGAAAATAATGAATAAAAACAACAAACATAATTGAAGATAGGGTAAGCATGATTATGAGTTCTGAAGGTGCGGCGGCAAGGCTTGAAGGTGCGGCGGGCCGCCGCAGTCAAGTGTACATAGGGGAAACCCTGATGCTCAGAATGACAGTTAAGGAACAGTATATGTATATATATGTAGAAGGTTAGGATGGATGGAACCGGCCTTGGATGGAGCCTGGCTTGGCTATTTGGGGGGGTTTGGGCTCCATGCACTGTAGGGTAGGCCTCAGTCACCTGGTACAGCAGCTGTCAAAAAACTATAGCGTTATCATCATACACATAAACATAATCATTATTATTGTTTACACATACACCAACAAACACATTCACAATATACTCACACACAACAATCACACTCACACAACTCCCACTCCCCAACCCCCCACTCCTTTGTCCTTCGTTCCTGTTGTCTATATTTATGTCTTCTACACTTAATATGCACTACATACATATGCACTACATGTTTGCAAAAAAAGAGTGCAGTTCTGATGATTTTGCATGCAACTCCAGCTGTGGGCCATGAGGGGCGAGGCAGAGTGTGTGTGAGCGTTAAAGCCTTCGAAAGTTGCAAGTCTTCTAGAATTGCAACACAAGACTAAATAACAGCCAAGGGACAAAAGGAAACTGACCTGAGGTTATGTAATAAGAGGAGACTTAGGGTAACCTCTCTGCATCTTCCCAGAAATGCTCTTGCTGACCACAGAACCAGTGGCATGCAACTCTGTTTAAATATGGATGGGTTATGCTATAAATGCTCCAGACAGAACAAAACAGGTTGGGTTCTTAAGGAGGGTTTTCCTGACTCAACATTTACCAGTCCTCTCAAGGATGACTCACTCGGCTTGCTTTCTCTTTCTCTCTCTCTCTCTCTTGCGCATGCTCTAAGGGGAGAGGTGGAGAGTTGGCCTTGACAAAGCCCTCACAGTGGCTTCTGTGGCAAGGTAGAAAGGTTAAGTCTTTATGAAAAAAAATCCAATATATCCAAATAGTGTTTAGCACTTTTTCAATGTTTGGTATAAATTAGTTAAAGGAGTCATAGAACACATTTCTTGACCATCAGAAATTGTTCTTTGAGGCTCAATAATAGTGTGTGCAAATTTGTGCGTCTGAAAGGGACCCCAGGAGCACTGCTAGAGCGTTGTTTACAGGCTCATTTAAAAGGCTTAGAACGAAACGATTCATATTTCCTGCCCCCCCCCCCCCCCACATTGGATATGAAGCAACAGGGGATTGGACCAGAGACGTTTACAAATGATTTTTGGTTGGATCATGCAAATATAGGAGGTGTATCTTAGAGAAGTTACATGTACGTGTCTTCGTACCTCTTTTCAGATTGGCCTGTTTCAGCGTGGTGAAAACTAGTTTGAAATTTACATGTCTAAGGAGGTTGGAGACGGTGTTGAAGTTTTGGTATGGTCCGTTGGATACCTTAAGCTACCCAAATTCAACAATAATAAGGTAAATGCGGTTTGACATTCTATGACTCCCTTAATATAAATGCAACAACTATTATCCTATTCTCTGTTCCCACTTACAAATCAATACGATGAGTTAAATTATTTGCTTTGCTTTATCATATATTTTCTGCCAAGAGCTCTACTGCCTGAAATAACATGAGAGCAGAAAGAAAAGAGTCAGACTTATTGTGAGTTGGGCTCAATTGATAGTTGACATGAATCAGCTGCTTAGCTCATTCAGCTTGTCCAGTGTCAAGTGTCCATGTGTCTGGTTTGGAATGCTTGCTGTACTAAAAGCATTGGCCTTGCCGTAGCTCCTGTCTCTGTGACTTACTGCACCCCTGGTCCCGGTTGTCCCTCTTAAGTGCTTACCACTGTCCAAGAAAGGTGTGGAATGGAATGAGTACTTGTTGTTGGTTGGAAGTGTTAAAAGCACTATTAGAAGGACTGCTCTCACCTCAATCAAATGGCACAAATGGCAGCAGTTTTCAATATTATCCTCATAGTGGAGCCGATGTTGACTCCAAAGGTTTTCAAAGCAGTTTGCTTTGTGAAATCTTGCAGGCTATTATTGTCAGGAGGCACACAGTGCTCTTGTTATTATCATTAAGGATTCAATTGAAAGGTCTTGACCTGAATGAAAAGTAGTATATAATTATGTCTGTTTAGGTCAACACAACTGTTTTGCAGTGCCAGTGCCTTGATGATATGGCAAGCTAAGATAATAACCAGTGTCTGACTGTGAGCAGCTCGTATTCTGAAGCCTTGGCCTACCTCTCTAACTGGTTTCATAATTTACACCTTGTCCTACATACCCTTCAGGCAGACCAATCTAACTACCTGTGCCTCAAACTGACACCATCCACTGTTGATTTCATTGTTGTAGGGGAAAGACTCTAGGGTTGTTGCCATGGTGCTGAAGGAGCTACCAAGTAAGGCATCTACAGAAGCAAACGCCCTCCTCACCGTGACAACCAAGGTGGGGATAACCCAGGCACCCACCGACAGGATGTACCTAGCCTTTCCTGGTATGGTAATAGTGCCACTCAGTACATGGAAGGGCTTGGTGCAACCTGCATTCTTGAAAAGCTGAGTTATTTTCTTTCTTTCTTTTTTCAATGACACATCAACTAAAAAGATGTGCAGTTTGTTGTAGTTTGCTTCTTTTTGAATATACATTTTTATATCAAAAAGCTGCTCTATGGGGCTATAAATATATTCTGCTTTACATGCTTACGCTATTGTATCCTCTGACATACATTTGCAGTTATGTGCACTCAGTGACATATATCACATGCTGCGTTATAGCAGTCAGCACCTGTTTTCTGAAATACATTATAAATGACTTGAATGTACATGTACAATTTAAATAGGACAGTAGTCATGTCAATTAATCAAACAAATAGACTACCACCAACCGAATCCCTTCAACCTGACACACTTTTTTAGAGCACTGAAGCTTAAGCAGATGTTCGGTTCACACATATGCGGTGTTTTAAATCAATTTTGATCCGTGAGGACGCTGATCTCATATTCCCTATAAGCAGCTTATAGCTGTCCATCTTGCCCTCTTTAGTACTTGACTGCTCCGGATTTGATTTGCAATGAAATGAATCCTCTGCAGTCTTCTGTTTCTGTACAGTCGTCTGTCTTTGATATGTTTTTTTTTTTCCCTGTGATCTGCATGTCATTAGTGTGTCAAAGTCGGTGCATGCATGTCTTTCAAATGTATATGCTTATGATTTCATTTGTTGATTTATTTATTTAATATTTGTTTTGCTGTATCTCATGGTGAAAAGTGGCGTTCCTCACTTCAGCAGTGGTTCTACTCTTGTACATGTGTTGTCTCTTGAGGTTTTGTGGTTAGTGTGTGTGTGTGTGTGTGTGTGTGTGTGTGCTTCTTTAGGCACTGTGTCACACACATGGGACTCTCTGTGTTTGGGTGCTAGGCTGACACTATCTATGTCTAGCTAATCTAGAGAACTGAGGAGCCATGAACAAGAAGATGAGAACAGGCATTAAAAAAAGAGTGTGGGTATTATGCTTGCTTTTTCGTGGCTTGGAGGAGAGACATTGTGTTGAGTTGAGGATCCAATCGCTATAATCGCTGTTCTTGATAAAAAAGCACACCAGTAATATAGAACTACAATTCATTTATAGGCTTTAAGTATCTAATGCCAGAATAGTATGAATCAGAGTGAATCAATTTGGATGCTTACTGCACTCAGATAATCTCTAGGTAAAAAAGCTAATTTAAGGGCAAAAAATCCTACATTATTGTCCTACATAATTCATTCTCAGGAAATAAAAATGTTTTAATAGTACTATACAAACATCTTGATGTCGCTTGCATTAAAGAGTGTGTCTGTGTGTGTGTATGTGTCGCTAGCATTAAAGAGTGAGTTTGTGTGTGTGTGTGTGTGTGTGTGTGAGCGAGATGGAGTCTGATTGTGACTGATGCTGATGTTGACCCAAGAGCAAGAAGCATCCATTCCCCATCTACTGCGCAGCGCTTGGAGGGGCGCCATGTCAAATTTACAGCCATGCAATCACTCAATGAATGCATAGAAAGCAAATGTTCTGTCATGGAATAGGCTATAGCACATAGAGAAATGTTCCCATGGTGAATGCAGTAGTCTATACATGCCGAATATCTGTGTCTGTTCACGTAAAAGCGAGTGTGAGAAACAGTTGTGCGTATCCCTCTTGTGCATTTTGACAATTAAAAATAAATAACATGCTTGATGCTATCTCTTGTTGTTGGATTTTTTAATCATAAAACAGACTGTGTAATCCAGTTGCATGTTTTATGTAATAGTATTTGTAGTTGCTGTGTCATCAATATTGTGTCATAATTCATGAAGTTTAAAGTTGCCATGAAACAATCACATATAGTAAAATACAGTATGATGGCAGTAATACACATGGCCATTATGCATACGCAGCGCTAAAAGCCATCCTTCAAATGGCATTTGGTGGTGTGCCTGGAAAATGCATATCTGTGGCGATGAAGACTGATGGTGTGGGCGCTGGATTTCTGTGTGTTACAGCTGGCGAGCGAGCAACAAGAGAGCCGCCCCCTTCTGAGCCCATCCATCGACGACTTCCAGACAGAAAGCAAGAGTGATGGAGCCAGCCGGCCGGTCACCTCAAACACAGCAGGTCCTCCCCCCCCCCAGCTCATTTACCACTATTATCTGAACCCCTTCCATCTTTCCAGCTCTACTCCCCACTTCTCTTCTACTCTTACTTAACCTCCTTTCACCACTCCCTATTTCTCCTCTGCCTTCTCCTCTCCTCTTATCTTATCCCCACTTCCCTCTCCTCTTAGCACTTCTCTCACCTCTCCTCTTTCCATCCCTGTCTCCTTTTCTTTCTCCTTTGCTCTCCTCTCCTCTTTTCTCCTTCCCCCCCCTTTCTCTTCCACTCTCTCTCTGCATTCCAAGCATACAGTATGGCAGCCTCAGTGTAGGTCTTCTCTGTACTTGTTTATAGTCATAGAGTGTGTTATGGTGTGTGTATGTGTGAGTATGCATGTGTGTGCACATATGTGTGTCTGTATTTAGCCTTTACTGGGAATTTCTGTACTGGTGCTGCCTTCCAGAGCCTGTTCTGAGTTGAGGCTTCCTGCTATGTTCTCAGTTCTGTCCACAGCTCTGGACTTAGTGGACCTGAGTGAGGCCACAGAGAGGGGTTGGAGCTGGGACCGCAGGAGCCCCCTGGGTTCACGAAGAGAGGGGCGCAGGTGCAGCCCTCGCCGTAAGAAGCCTGATGAGACAGAACTCATCCAGGTGGAGACAGAGCAGCTCTCACCTGCACCTCTGAATCCAGAGAGACACTCCTTGGACTCAGGTGCATGCCAGGGGCTAAGAGTGTCACCTGTGTGTGTACATGTGTGTATGTGTGTGTGTGAGAGAGAGTGAGAATGTGTTATTGTAGAGGTAAATGATCTGAACTGTTTATAATGGATTTTATTTATTTTGGATGGAATTTATAACAGATTATAATGGAAAAAATGACTTTGGGGTGTTGTAAATAATCTATAGTTGTGGACTTGCCATAATGGCCACTATTGTTCTTCTTAATAAGGATCGCCCCTATTTTTCCTATTTTTAAAAAAAACGGCATACCCAAATTAAAAGCTTGACAGTTCCTACATAGTTTTAGACTCAGGGATGTATACCCTTGGAAAGGTGACACCCTCAAGTTTTTTCTAGAAGAATGTGTATGTTAATGTGACATATGGACACAGAGTTACAGAGGTTGGAACTAAGTTTTTTTTCCGCTCATTTCAAATGTCTATGAACTAAGATATGAAGGTACCATCCATATGATACCCCCAAATCAAAAAATCTAGGCCCTAATTCCATCTCTCAGCTTGTTACACAAAAAAATTTGAAGTCAAAAGACCAAAAATATGATTTTTGAATATGAATTTTTGTAAAAACCTGTTTATGCGTTTTGCTTGGGACCCTTATGTAAATTCCCATAGGGACTTATTGTAAACAAGAGGGCCTACCGACATTCAAAAGTTTATAACTTGAAAACCCCTTTACCTAGAAACATAAAATTGGTTTCAAATGAAAGCTAAGAGCCTTCATGAAGTTACTCCTTCTGGCATTGAATGACACAAGCATAACCATAAAAAAAACTAAAAAGCGGGCGGTGGGGCAGGTGGAACGGTGTGCCTTGAGGGGTTAAAGCGCCGATGTGTAAAATGTTAATTTAGTCTTGCGCCACGCAGTTTAAAGTATGTATTATAGCTACGGTAGCCTTCGTTATTAGAAATGCCAATATGTCAAACGTCTAGCTAAAAGCAGTGGCAGCAAATTACAATATAAATGAGAAATCAAATTATTATTTTTCTTCGAATGAGATTAGTGAGATGTGGTAATATTGACATTGTAGGTCTGTATCTCACGACTCGACCGAAAGCGAATGAAAAGCTACTTCTGTAGCCATGGTTCAATAAGAAAGAACGGCTGCTTTTGTATCAGACGAACATCCCCTCTTCCCCTCTCTTACTCCATAATAACTATTACAACTAGCTCACAGCTTACTCACATTCAAGTGCAGAGTGGAATATAATAGCTCTAAGCTTGCCACTTCATGAAAAACAAGGGTTAGCCTAATGAGGGGATAGACAACGACTTTTACCTGTTTGTTGCAAAACCTGTAGCTTGTCAAACAGAGGGACTACGGAAATTCACTATGGTTTTCTATGGTTTTCATGCAGTAACCATGGTTATACTATGGTATCTCATGGTGATTTTAAGAACTATGAACAGCCCATAGTACGACTATGGTTTACCCATAGTACTTCACAGTAAGTATGGTACTACCATAGTTTATGTGTAGTATTTCATGGTAACTATGGGACTACTATGGTAACCCATTTTTAATAAATCGGCAGTTGGTTTGAGATTGCCCCGCCCCATTTTTAACTTTGAAAATTTTTAAAAAGATGGCGGACAGCAGACGGTGAATTTAGACAGTCTTTAGACCAGGGGTGCCCAACCATTTTTTAACCAAGATCTACTTTTGAAGTTGATGGTATGCCGAGATCTACCAAGTCAAAATACAAGGCCATATTTTTTTATATTCTGAATGCCAACAGCTTCCACAAGCACTTATTTTACAACTTCATTGAAACACATGCAGAGGGGAAATGCTCAATGTGTTAGTGTAGGCCTAGCCTAAATATTGATCCTTTATGAGAAACTTTCAAGGCTTGCATGATTCGGAGTCAAAACAGTTGATTTATTTTTTGGGATAAATGTTGAAAACATGCCAGTCAAAATGTCAATCCAACAAATTTATGCAATGAATGCAACCAAAACACGCATCCTAATACAAAGACTACTACTGCTTTTTTTTGTGCAGCTCTACCTCGCTTGTTTCAGAAAAAAAAGTCTAATTATGCATAACCTTCTACGCAGGCTAGTATAAAGTGAAACCAAGACTGTGTTGACAGTTAATTGAGGCTTAGAGCAGAAGCAGTCGAAAACTGTTTTATTTGTTTACCAGATGTAGCCCAACTTCAGGTGACGTTAGGCCTATTTCAACTTCATGTCATTACGTTAGCATTTCATTCGTAGCTACCTGAGGTATGCTAGCTGGATCATGTATGGAAACTGAACTGGCCAAATGCACAATGGAATTCAACTGACAGCTACTCATTTAAGCATCTCTTAGCATTTAAGCACCTCTTCGCACATACCTTGTCTGTCTGCTTCTATCTCGCTGTGTCAACTCATTGTTTTACTAATTGTTTACTATTGAACGATAGTTTAGCCTAATTAATTACACTTAACTGAAAAGCGTGAAAAAAAGGTTAGTTGCTTTTGATGTCATAATGCTGCATGAGCTTATGTGCTGGGGCTCAGCCCCGGCCCAATTTAACCCCTGGCTACACAACATTTCTCGCGATCTACTGAAACTCCGCCTGGGATCGACTGGTAGACCGCGATCGACTGGTTGGGCACCCCTGCTTTAGACCATACAGTCTATGCTTTAGACATAGATGAAAGTTAGTAGTATTTATTCTTTCTTCCCTAAAATCATATTAACTAGACACAATAGAGTTTAAACCTCTGTTATTGTAACTTAAAACATGTCTTGGATTTTTTTTGGAGTGCCTACAAGCTAACTGTTACCATGCTACCAAGCTAGCTAGCCAGCCAACGGATCACCAGTTCCCATACGCAGAAAAAGAAGTAACAATTTGAAAAAAAAAAACAGACGTTGGTCTCTGCACCGAACCATCCTTCAACAGGGAGAGAACCAGCAATATGATTTGGAAAAAGGACTTGTTTTGAGTAAAATTAAGGTTAGTATCTTTTTTTCAGCCTGTTGAAAGTTCTGAGGCGTACTCATTTGTTCTTTTAACGTTTCAGAAGTGATATAACGTCTGTCACATACTTCGTTGATGTCAGTTTTCTGTCCAGTAACTAGTAAGCTAGTTTTTGTAAGCTAATTTACAAGCACAGCCGTTTATTCTCTGGTAAAGATTATGATTGACACGTTAAATCTCAAATGAAGGTAATTAAGTAACAGTAAACTTCATAAAAACCATATAATCTTATAGTGTTATTTTAAAGATCCTTATCAATCTGAAAGTTTATAATAGATCATCTTAAAATGAGCATGATGGATTATTTCACCTTGGCAAAGAAGTTGGGCATTTCTTTTCTGCATTTTATCTCGTTCATTTTGTAAGTGAGTTTCATGTCAGTTTATTGTTTGTTTACAGGTCTTACTGAAGGGTGATAGCCGATATCTCATGGGGTTATGGTGATGCTCTTTCTGCTCACATCACAGCCTGAAGGTAAGCACTGGGCTAACTTTTCAGAGAGTTGTTACTAGTGGCAGCGATATTTGAATCTGTGAATATCCTACCATTACATTAAGTTTTATTGTAATGTTGTGAACTGCATGCTTTTAAGAAACTAGTTTCTTTTTTTGTGTTCTTCTTTCTATATTTTATACAATAACACAATGAAATGTCAGCACAGTACCAGCCCTAAATATTTTGTTGTAATTTTCTCATATTCCTCATTTATTTCCATTTAGTCTACACAACTATGCCTCCTGGATTCCTGGCATGATATTCTCTGCAGCGCAAGCCAAGTGTTCAACATTTCCATACATCCAATGTGCACTGCTGTATTTTTGTACAGTAGGTTAGTATCTCTGTTTGGCCTATCATATTTAGAAAATCCATTTTTACGATCCATTTTATATATAAATATTTAATAAATTACCTTGATCTTGATATAAAAGGCCAACGGTTAACTTTTATTTTCCTGTGTCCTACAGTAAGCAGCTTGTGGGAAATAGTGGTGTGGATCAGGTGTTCCTGTACACAGGCCCTCACTGAGATCTTCTGACAAACGGATACAGTACTCTATTATGAAGGTAGTTTTGTTTTTTGTATAGGGTACTTGTGTTAAAACGCTTAGCCTAAGCTGATCTAAGGTGGACCCTTGCACACCTCTCTCACAGACATATGTCATTGTCCATTTAAACTCAATTATGTTCAAAAATGGATAATATTAACACACTAGGAAGAATATCAAAGGTGGCATAGTCAGTATGACGACGCTAGGTTCAGCTGCTTTGAAACTACAGCGTTTTTTGCCCCTGCCTGAAAAGTAACCGTTTTGGAGAGACCTGGGGGGGATGAAGTCTGCCATCTCTGATTGCCTTGTTCTAAACTATAGAAAGTATATTTTACCTTATAACTTACTTAGTCAACTCATGTACTGTAGATGTGTACTTTATTCAGAGGAAAATGAGAAATGGGCCACTTTTGTTTGTTAAAGCAGTGGTTGCTAATATACTGTTTACATTGACAATAACACAACCGGAAGTAATGCCCCTCTACGGTTGCTACAGTGTTGCCCTCAGGAATACAGTGAATAGCTAACCAATGCCTACTTGCTATTCCGTTTATGTTTTATCAATGTTTTCCTATAGATAGGTCTCAAAAGAAACTGGCCTTTTGAATGTTTTGTCTTAAAGTTTGTTAACACTTGGGATTTATTTGTCAAATTACTTTGCAGATTACACTTTAAAGAAGTTTCCAAACACCGACCTTGACGTACTGAGGGGAGCTGTAAGAAACAAATTGAATAATGAGAGCAAGATTTACAAGAAAACTTGGTAAGTTAAAAGTGTATTCAACAGTGACCGCACACACAGCATGAAATATTGTGTTAATTGTTGCAATCAATCGTTGATCTGTTTTATATCTATATATCTGTCTCTCTGTTCCTCTCTCATACACCTAGGGTTGAAGCTGGACCCAGGTACTCCATCCAGGAATAAAGAGTTTCCATTTTATTAATAAAAGTACAAATTCTTTAGACAGGGTTCCTACACTTTTTCACATTTAAAATTCCAGACTTTTTCCATACTCAAATTCTCAGATTTTGGAGATGTCATGGTACTACTTATATTTTTAAATTACTTCAAAATAACATATGAGCGCATAGAAGGACATTACAGGCTCCATCATGCACACGGCGCACTATGCTTTCACAAGTTGCGCAACCTATCATTGCCAATTTGTTCAAGGGCAGTGTCAGTGAAAAACACTGGTGTGGTCCGGCGCTTACCGCGGAATTTTCTATTAAATGGGTACTGAAAGTCAGTGCGCCACTGACCAGAAAAAAATGGGTCAGGAATCATTATTCAAAGGCTATTTATGGACGCCTGGTGCTTTGGAAAATGGAAGAGTGCACGCGCACATGCTGCTTCTTTCATCAGCAGGAGCAAGCAGCAGCGCGTATGGAGTTCTCAAAATATAAAATTCAAATGTACATCACATACATCACACCATGGTTATTTTATTAAAATATAGAATATTTACACTTAGTTGATTACAGTAATCACTGAAAATTAACAACAAGTAACTGAAAGGCTGAAAGGCTTGACACCATCTTTATGAACAAGATTGTCAAATGGCTTTGTCATGTTTTCATTATGACAGTTTATTCTGTTTGTGTTTTCTAATGCATAAAAAGGTCAGAACTCAGAGACACTACCTAAAAATGCTCAGGACAGAACTACACTCTACTTGTCATTTGAAATTTACAGTAAAGTTAGACATTGCTGTAGTTAGGGGAGTAAGTGACTACAACGGGTAAAAAAAATCATTGCTGCCTATGTACTGTCTTTGGCCTCTTCTCCCTCTTCGCTTTCCCCTTTCCCCCTGCATCCTCACCCACGATTCTGAACTTCCATATCTGTGTTACAAAATTATAGAAATGGTACACAGTATGTCCTGCTCAGTTCATACTGTATGTAGTGTACTTGCCAATTGAGGGTTCATGGGATTCATCCAACTCATTCAAGTGACGGTGAACAAGTGTCTTGTCTTTGGTCACAACAAGTAATACTTCACACACCTTCTTGTGAATGAAAGCTGAAGTTCACCTGAGACACTGTTCAACTTAGGAGACATTTCCAGGAAAAAAAAATATAAAAAAGGTATAGAAATTGCTTGACGGACAGCTAATGTTTGACATTTGATAACTAGTTCAACAATTCTGTATGTAATGACTCAAGCAATGAAAGTAAGACTATTAGTTTTATTGAGAACGACTATTCAGCATCCATAACTATAATTTTGACTGACATGACATAAGCAAATGGAAATGTTAAAAAACAGCAGAGAATTGTATGAAAGCAACTGATACTGATTCTCTGATTTGTTCAGAGAAAGGAAAAATTGCTACAATGATGTGCACAAAAGACTAAATGTTGTGTAGGTTGAACAAATAGTGATGAGAATTTTCATTCTGATCTGAGAAATGCACCAAAGCTACTGAGAAAAACTGTAAAGCCTTCATCCCTTCATCTGATGCCTTATTTCTTGCTATCAGCTGAGCATGATGTATTGTGTACTGAGGAACAAGGGTGAATTCCAAGAAGGTAGTTAAGTGATGAACCTGCTAATAGAGTAGCCTGATGGCATTGTTTTGTTAACAGAATCATAACTTTAGGCCCTTCTATTAGCAGGTTTAGCCTACCACTGCCTCCAGCTTTACTCACCAAGGTTTGACACTTAACCACCTTTTTGAAAAACACCCCAGGAAAATATCGGGCAAGGAAAACTCAGCTCTGACTATCACATGAAAGAACTTTGTTGACATTTATTTAGTTTGTATGGTTTGTATTACTATTTTAATACAAAGCTTGCATTTCGCCTTGCTTTGGCAGTTGGGATCTTTTTCCAACCAAGCTTCATATTGTGATTTTGATCGCCATCCATCAGAAAACGTACATTTGCCCATTGTCTAGTAACAAATGAATTCCGCACAATATGTTTGCTCCTACGAACATGGCGCTAACAGTCCAACAAAATCACTGACAGCGTAAAGTAGTTCAGTACTAGGTGATTTCTCTCACAACGTCTAACTACAGACTTTTTTTTAATCACAGCAAAAAAATACCCGACGACTAGAGTATGTTTATTGGATGCAACTTTGCAAAATCAACATGAATACTTTTCTGAACTTGGTGGTAAATGAGATTTTGCATGCCAGCAAGGCAGTGTCCTTTCTCGACTTCATTGAAGGTGAACCAGACGATTTGTGGAAACATTGGAATTGACTGAACTGGCAAACTAAATAACCTAGCTGGCTATCCAAGGCCTAGGCCTGAACAGTTATCACACAAAATTGTTTAACTTGCCACCAACAATAATCCCTTACAAAGCCCTCAAAGCAGCTAATCTATTAAAAAAAATGTTTGCTTAACAAAAGTATAGAATCACCTCTCTAGCATTGCGTTCAACTCTGCTCAATTTTGCCTCAAAATTAGGTCCTCTTGACCATAGACATGCTCTCGACTGTATCCGACTCGCGCTGCAGGAACAGGACACCGTTTCTCTCCCTCCGTAAGCATTGCAGCATTTTCTTGGCGGAATTCTGTAAGACTATATTCTGAAAGAAGAGCTGCATTGTACTACCTTGTGCAAAGGTCTGGAAAGAAATATTTCTCCATAACCTAATTTCTTTTTCCATACCTTTCCAGACCTGGAAAATTCTAAAATTAAATTCCATACTTTTCCATACCGCGTAGGAACACTGTTTAGAGATTGAATCTCCTGTTTTTTATGGCTTTTGGTAGCCAGAAGCATTAAGTAGGATTTTAATTACATTTGCTGTTACAATTAGGCTGTTTATTGTTTGATGTGTGAATTATTGCACTACATTTTTGTAAAACCATATTAATAGAGAAAGGTGAATAAGAAAACCATGGTTTGGAAAAACTATGGTTTGGAAATACCATGGTAAATAAAAACCATGGTTTATAACCAAGATTATACTATGATTTAACGGCACTGAAACCATGATTAAACCATAGTCATAAACCATGGTTTTCATGGTTACCCCAAAAAAACATGAAAACCATGAATAACCATAAACCATGGTAAACCATGGTTGACTTTCGCATGGTAAACCATGGTTAATTTTCGTAAGGGAATTAGGCTATGTAAAATAGCTTAGATGAAGCTAAATGAATAAATAAAATAAATAACACTTCTGGTACTGTTATTCATTGAAGGTAAATCTACCCAGTCAACATTATAACATCCCAAAGCCTTACAGAACAAACGTTAGCTTCAGCCATATAGCCTAGCTGTTTGCTACAGGCAAGATTCATGCTATTCACATCTAATGTTAGGGAATTATCTACTCTGATGATCTTTTTTTCCGATGTCACTGGTCTTGCTCTTTTCAGTATCTTTTTTTTGGGGAGAAGACGATACCTTTTCCTGAAATTCAGTCCGTTATTTTTGTGTTTTTCTTGTCGTTTTTTCCCCCATTCAAATGAATTGGAGAAATGTATGTGTGTGTATGTGTTGTAATAGCCAAAACGGCTATTTTTCAGGAAACTCAAAAAACTGCATATTCTGAATAAATAAATACTGTGTTGTCAAAATTGGCATTACACCTTAAGATGTGATTATATAACTGTGGGTAAGGTTGTATTGCCAATATTTTTCCAAAACATTTCTTACATGGATTCACTCAAAACATTGACTAGTTAGCTGACATATATGTAACAGAAGCCTGATGGTTTTAAACTTACCCGTCTACTCGTACTCCTCCTCACATTTAAGACCAATATATCAAAACAATTAAAAACGTATTCAATTGTTGTCGCTATACTTTCCTTGCAAGGATATAATTTCTAAATACACAGCTTACAGCTTCTAAATACACACTCTTGCTACTAACTGGCTCAATAGTGCTCTCTCCTTAAAGGGTTAGTTTGTTTTTTTACACTTTGAGCCCCTTTCACAGATTGTCTAAAATGCAATAGAATGGTTGACACCAAAATTTTGACGATTGCTCCTGTCTCGGCTATTCGGGAAATGTAGAATCGCCTCTGCCTGCTTCAAAATGGCTAGCAATGTGCATTTGTTGTATCTATCCTTAAAACAATAGTTTTAGGTGCTACTCACCTTTCACCTCATATTCCATTTTCAGTCTTGAAAATATCTATAACCTAATCGGCAGTAAGAGAGCACGGCAGATCTTCAGGTAAGACTACTGCTGTGGCTACAAGACTGCAATTCCATGTGCGGAATTTGTTCTATGTTCCTATTCTTTATAACCTGACAACTGTAATGCGTCCTGAACCGCTTAACCTAGAGACTTTGTTCAAACTTCGTAGGTCTTGCTCATGCCATGTGTGCTATGTCTTTTTAAAGTTTGTAACTTTATTACTTTTTAAACTATTTCTTATTAACTATTATAAAATTTAGAGTGTAGAGAATTCTGACTGGGCGTCTAGTCTTCTATCAGACTTTATTGAGCTTCAACCGTTTATCCGAGAAACTTCATTCAAACGTTGCAGAGGGCTCGGTCATGCCTTGTACGATGTGTATTTTCAAGTCTCTAACTATTATGTAAATAGTTATATATTATAAAATATTGCAGTTTAAGTTTAATATATCATTAAGCTAGTAAGCCAAAAATGTAGGTTACAGCTGGTGATGGAACAATGGGTCATTTAGAATCTTCATGCAGGTGTTCTTCCTGTTTCAAGTCACCCCTTGCTACCAATTGTTTGAAGTTCCCCTTGCAATAATAACAGATTGAACAACGTATACCGCAGACTACCATCCACTACTCTCGTCCACCTGTTTTAACAGTTTCAAATTAAAAGTCCTCATTGCCATAATACACTATTGATTTGTGTTAAACTACAATACTACCATATAATGCTACAATTCACTACTATGACACCTTATTATTATTAACCCATGTAACCTCAAGTACCTTAGCAACTGATAACTGGTAGTTGGCAACTTAGTATAGTTAGCACAGTTAACATGTTAGCCGATTTTAATAAGTATATATGTTAACTATGCTAAGTCCACTGTTGTACCACTGTTAGCATGATTAGCATTGTTAGCATAAATAGCATGTTAGCAACATTAGGATATATGCTAATCATCATCAGTTAAGTCCACTACAGTACTACTGTTAGCATAATTAGCATTGTTAGCATAGTTATTATGTCAATATAGTAAGCATATATGCTAATTATCATCAGCTAAGCCTACTAAGTACTACTATTAACATTGTTAGCAATGTTACTATAGTTAGTATACTTAGCATATCTGCTAATTAGCATTAGTATACTAAATTATAGTAATACTATAATTTATCAAATGTCAACATTGTTGGCATAATAATAATAATACTTAGTAATACATAATATAATAATAATAATACATTTTATTTAAAAGCACCTTTCAAAACACTCAACATTTGAAGCATGGAAAACAAAAACAACAAAAGCAAAACACATCAACAGAAATAACAATAAAGCAAGTACAAGCAAGGCACACACATAAGAGGGGGATGTCAGAGGGAGAATGCGATCTGGAACAAGTGAGTTTTCAGTCTGGATTTAAACAGGGGGAGAGAGTCAATGTTGCGGATGTAAGGGGGAATTGAATTCCAGAGCTTTCAGCCGCTCTGCTCCCCATAGTGCTGAGGCGAGCAGAGGGGATGATGAGGTGGGTGGAGGAGGAAGAGCGGAGGGAGCAAGAGGGAGTGGCAATGTGGAGGAGATCAGAGAGATCTGGGGGGTTGGGGGTGGCCTTGAATGTGAGCAGAAGGATTTTAAAGGCAATTCTAAATTTAGCCGGGAGCCAGTGGAGATGCTGGAGTGCAGGGGTAATGTGGTGGGATGAGGGTGTTTTGGTGATAATGCGGGCAGGTGAGTTCTGGACAAGTTGAAGTTTATGGAGGGATTTGAGAGGGAGGCCAAACAGAAGAGAGTTGCAGTTGTCCAAGCGGGAGGTGACAAGACTTAAATGCTATTCTAATCTATTTGAATTATTTAAACTGTTTAAGCAATTTTAAGCCATTTAAGCCCTTTTACTATCCAACTATTTAACTATATACACCACCTTACTATAATAAGCATTTAAAAAGGCATTTAAACTATTATGTTCCAGCAGGCTAATGTAAAGTGTTATCATAGCCTACTGTACATAAACAAAAAGCTGTTAGCCTAGTCTTATACTAATAGAAAAGAATGCAGCCTACCTCACACAAGAGAGAAATATTTTTTTCTAGCTCTTTCCTTCCTTCCTTCTAACCTTCAATCCAGGTCGTTAGTTTTGTACTCCAGTCATAAGAAACACATTATTCCATCTTATGATATATCAAATTAGTAGCCTTGCTTAGCCTTTGGGAATGTTTGAAAGTATTTGACCTGAATAATATCATATGGCAGAGGTGGACAACGTGATTTCTGAGGGATTTGTTCCTGCAGTGATGCACATACCAGAGAAAGGTAAACGCTTTTGCCCGATCTGTAACCAGTAAATGGCCTGTTGCGTTGTTCTGTAATCTATTGGACATAGCCTCACAGATTGCGTGGATCCTGTTGCACAGACACAAATATTGCCCAGTGAATTCATCCTGGATTGCTCGGCGATTTCATTCTGTTGCACACGTGTAGGCTTACATTGTTTGCAGCTGACTGTAGACAAATATATGTGCGTGTGTGAAAGAGAGGTAGGCTAGCTGAAGGGAGAGAGTGGGAGCACACAGCGTTACTCTTCTTCTAAAATAGTTAGGCTACTGTCATTTTGTTACTGTAAATAGTCTTGTATTTAAGTGTTGTTTTTGTGTCTGTGTTAACCTATAGTAGGCTAATTACAGTAATTAACAATTCAATTAAAAAAAATAAAAATTAAATAGGCCTACTCAACATGGAAGTCAAAATAGTTTGTTGTCATTTGTGAATGTGTCTCTCAAGTCAGACATGTTTAACACAGTAGTATTCAACAAAAATCTTTCAATAAGTGTAGTTTGTTTGCTAACATTTGAGATGTTTATCAATATTTGATATTATTTGAAAAGAGACTAAAATGTTTAGACTAACACCTGACTAAGATGTATTAATTTTTCTTTTGACTAAAAGTAGACTAAAATGACGAGACTAAAACTTGACTAAGATACCTTGAGATTTTTTTTGACTAAAACTAGACTAAAATTATGAGACTTTTAGTCGACTAAAACTAGACTGACAAAAATGACATTTCAATGACTAAATATGACTAAGACTACAAAGCACATTTCGTCACAAGACTAAAACTAAGACTAAATTAAAAATAGGTGACAAAATTAACACTAGTTGGGTGGGGGGGGTTGAGGGTGTGTTAAAATGGGGTTTTGGGGGGTGGAGAGGGGGGTTGGTGTTTGAGTGAAGGGGGTGTTAGTGGGGTGGTGGAGAGTGGGGACAGCGTGTCTTCCGTCCAGGGTTGCTTCCAATCTTGTCCACCTTCCTCTGCTGCTGCCCTTCCTGCGCTGTCGGGTCCTGTTGCACTACGGTTTCCTCCCTGGCTATTGATCCCTTTCGTCTGACCTGCCGTTGCAGTGCGATTGTGCTGTCCGGGCTGCCTGCTACACTTTGTCCTTTCTTGATGAATATGCAAGCCTCTGAGCGAAGTCACTTTCTGCCACCCACAACTGCACTTCTGGGGAAACGTCTCGTTACCTTTATCCGTTCCAGTCTTTACCGTTTCATCTGTCCTGGTAGGCCCTTCTTGCACCCTGCCTCTCGGAGGGCCTTTAGGTTGTTTTCTCTTGCTTGTTTTCGTAGTCAGTGAGGATGGCTCCAACTTGGGGAACCAGTGGGTAGGGTGACTAACCGCCCACTCCTGCTGCAGTCTCTCCCGATGTCCAACTGCTCTTTCACAGTAGTCACTGGTCATCTGTTTTATATAGAGGATTAAGATGATATTTCCTGCTTGGCTTATGCTTACGCCTGTAGTACCTCTTCTTCTAGTATTTGCTCAGGTGGTGCTGGGTTCCCAATTATGTTCTTAGTTTTATGGTCTAACGTAACGTTAGTCCCCTGCTTCAAATTTTTGGCGTCACCCAGAATTTGCTAGCACTCACTGTTTAGTATTAAGGATTCACCCCACTAGTCTTGAGGTCATTAGATAACCTCGGTCATGCGATCAGAGGTACACACATTGTCATTAGTCATATTCACTTCCCAATTTAACTCACTTAGCTGGCCCATCATTTTCCTCACATATGGCGGGCTACATGGTAGGTCACTAAAACTGACAGAATTGCAGCAGCGCAGCACACGTGTCTGGCATCTTGATCTGCTTTGTTTAGGGTTCTGTTATTTATTGCTTGTTTTGCGTGTGACAGCAGTCACTGTATACATTCGTATTTTTGCAGCATTTTTAATCATGCAGCTTAGCAGTTGGCAACAGCAGCAGCAGCTGGCAAGCACCAGCGTGAGCAGGTCTAGGGCGCCATGACCAAGCATACTACCTTGTATCTACACCAACAAAATCTTGAATAATAATTCTGAGTGTTTCCTGTCTGAAACTCATGTAATAGCTCCTCTGACAGATGCTTTCCTTTTCTCATCACACTGCCCATTCATTGTATTTTACACAGTCTGCTTATTCTACTAAGCTTATTCAGCGATCTGGAGACATCTACTCACTTGACTCTGTCGGCATGAGTAATGAGCATTATTTGTTACTGCAAGAGTGATGTGTGAAGGAAATTCAAACTGTCTTCTCACCAGAACTCCAGATTTCCAGAGGACAATAGTGGAGTGTCTCCTTTGTTAATGTAATGTGTCACAGCCAGTCTCAACCCAAGAAGATCTTTTTGGTCTACTCCTAAGGTACACTGGTAATTGATGGTGCTGAAGTGCTCAGTAAATGTGACACACAAAGTCACACTGCTAATGGGACTGATGTATGCCCTTAACCTTGAATACACATCTAAACAGAACACCTTTGATTGTTTTCAGAAGGTTTTTCTTACACTGACATTACTGACATAATGATGATAATGATGATATTGATAGATAGATAGATAGATAGGTACTTTATTGATCCCCAAGGGGAAATTCAAGATGCACCAACACAAGTTTTCTTGTTCTCATGAGGGGCAGGATGTTTTGAAGTGATGTTTGATCAAATGTGAAAATACACAGTTGCATTGTGTTTGTGTGTGTGTGTGTGTGATTTTATTGGGATTTTGTGTGTGATTTTAGTGAAACTAAGTTGAGACACAATGCAGTGTGTCAATGTGAATGCTTACTTGCTTAAATAAACCAGTCATTATGCAAATCGCGTGTTGTCATGTTATTACACTATTGAAATGTAAGCATGTTATGTTTGAGAACAGGAAAAGAATAGTATAAAAACATAATTTTAATTCATTAACAACCTGAAATGTATTATATGTATGTAAATTATTATATGTAAAAACATTTGTAAGTTGTACATAAGATATTGTAGTAAAGAAAATTTGAAAAGTAAGTAAAAATTTACTTTTAAAAATTAAGTGGTTTTGCGTAAACAAGGTCAGCACTGAAATTAGGAGTGTACTCCTATATACAGAGTACTTGTAGAAACTATAATATCGGAAAAAGCATGTATCTACACCGTCATTCCAGTGACTCTTCCTTGTTTCCTTGACCCATTGTTTTTTCCTCAAAAAGTAAATATTTGCTGTTAATTGTTGGGCTTTTCATTGAATTAATGCGCTTAAGAACCTGTCTCCTCCTCTCCTCCTCCATAGGAGACCCCAATCCCTTTAACAGCTCATAGTCAGGGGATCTGCTTTTGATCTCAGTTTTCTGATAATGAATTGTAAACACTATCTTTTTCTTTCTCTCTCTCTCTCCACTGTCACTTCCTTTGTTAAAAATGTATTAAAATAACACATGATTAGGAGCCAGAAATGGCTGATTTGAATGTATGCTTTCACAATGTTTTTTTTTTCCAACCCAGTTTTCAGTGTCTCATTTTTCTGTGTTACTGACAGGCTGCCCTGAAACAGAAGTAGGAAATAGACACAAAAATAAAATCAATTTACTTTGGCCTGTGGTGGCCCAATGTGACTTACCATCATAGAATAGCTAACCCACTCCTTCTCTGTTCTCTCTTCTTCCTCACTGCTTCTCCCAAACAGTCGGCATGTGGGAGGAGGTGAACCTGCACCCTGAGAGCGCCACCAACAGGAGCAGGAAGTGGCGATTGGAGAAAAAGAAGTGCATGTCGCATCATTCCTCCAGCGAGCTGCTCTGGTAGGTGTGCTCCCCACAGAAGACACACATATTGGCTGAATTTATTTGTATTGCGCATTGTAGACACAAGGTAACTCAGGATTTATCTTGCATGAATCAGCTTATTCATAATTTGATTCATACCCTGTTCTAGGATTCAGAGCCAAGGGCGTAGGGCAGACCTATTCAATTGGCGGCCCACGGCCACCTGTGGCCCAGATGTTGCCCAGTGGCTGCAGGAATATTCAATGTTGTAAATTTGAAGGGTAAAAAATAAAAATTGTTCTATTATTAGAGTTTGTGCTGATAGTGTAGGAAAGTGTCATTCACACTTGTTAATGACTGCTGAAAATGTGCAGCCCAACTTAAAATCTTAGTTTTTAAATGTGACCCAAATGAAATTTTAATTGAATAGCCCTACCCTAGGGCCTACCTTAGGTTTTAGGTAGCATTGGGATTCAGTTACTGTCATGTATCTTCACAGCTTCATGACGTATTCCAGGGATAGCTGGCAGCACCCAAATGAGTTGAATTGTCTGTCTCATGTTCTCTCAAAAGGTCCACGGAGTTTAAAACAGACCAGTCAGTTCAAAGCAGTTCAAAGCAGCCCCTGGATCTCAACATGAGCACTGACTCTGACCCTGGGCCCTCTCCGCAGGTTTGCACAAACAACTTGACAATCACTGTTTCCTCACTACCCACACTCAGCAGTCAAAGAAAAACATGTATTATATGATGAGCCACCTTATTACTAAACTCCTCCATCCATTATACACTACCTCAATGGCCACCCTCCTTGAGACTTTTAAAAGCACACGTGAGTGGCAGATTCAGAGCCAGATGTGCGTAGATTTGCGAATGTAACGTTTTTAGCGCCACGGCCAACCTGCAGAAAGCGCACGCTATGACACCGCAGCATACGTCCGATTTACTAAACCTGAAATGTATCAGGTAAGCAGCTCCTATCTCCGCTCTCTGCCGTAAATTTTGAGCATTTAAAAAGCGCAATAGAATTGGCCTCTTTCTCACTTGTTATCATGGATCAGCCATAAAGTTAAAGGCCCACTATGCAACATTTTTCATTTAATTAATTCGTTTCATACTGTTTAGGATGCTAAAATGAGTCATTACACGGCGAACGAATGGTGTAGAATGCGCCACCGTGGCCTATAGCGGTAGATGCACTTTCAATGTTCAGCAGCGCGGACCGCCTCCAATAGAATGCAATGCAATACAATGCAATACAGCGGTCTGTAGAGGGAGCTCGTGAGAGAAAAAAACAGAACGTTGCTTAGCCCTTCTTTAAGTTGGCGATATTAAAAAAATCCTGCTTGATGTGTGTTATTTCGGCATTAGTTGTGGGGAAATGTATGTATTGACTAGTGCGTTGAGGGGGAGACCGGGGACAGTTGCAACACTTTTAGCACGTCTGTTAATAGTTAAGTGTAGTTAACTTTCAAAGATGATTACCTAAGGCACATTCTTCACAATTAGTATTTGAATGTGACGAGTCATACGAATCACACATTAACACATAGGCTACATATCAGTGGCGGCTGCTGGTCTTTGAAAGAGGGGAAGCTCATTGTCAGTTTACATCACAAGATTTGTCAATTTATTTATATGGATATTCTGCATTAGCATTCATTGTCTGCCATTTTGTGTACAGTGCACCTTGCTAGCTGGCTAACTAGCTTGCTAGCGAGCTAGTTCACTCCGACCTAGCCAACAATTTAACTATATAACAAAACGATATCAAACTCGAATAAGAAATTATTGAAATAATGTTAAACTGAAACAAGGAAATATGAGGGGTGTTTTATTTACAGTGTGAGAAATGTATAAGTAATTACCGATACAAAATGCCAGCAAATGGTTCACAGCTTGTCTTTTCTCAAACCTCGCTTGCAAAACCCGCGATGGGACTGACGCAGAGCAGTATAGTGACGATATATATATCTCATCATACCTGTCAATCAATACGGGAATCACCCTCTCGAATCACCCTCTCAACTAATCCTCCAATCATCATGCAGAAGCTCAGCATCCAGGCCAGACAACCCTAAGAACAGCTCCATTCACCCCTAGAGATGCTGAGCGTCCGGGGGCGGGACGAAATCGTGGCATTTATCCAATAACCGTAAAATTTCGAGTCAATAAAAAAATATGTGCCATTGAAGCACACGGACGCTCAACATCTATGGGCAAAACCATGCTGTTCTTGCTGGCTCATATCACAGTAGAGACACTAGAGGGCAGAAAAGCGCCCGCCATTAAACCAAACGAAGAAAAAGTAATCCTATGAAAACGGCGCTATGGGAATGAACAGGTAACAACTCAGTCATTCTAAGTGAGTTATTCTAACTTGTCTTCGAGATGAACATGTTCTAACGCTTTTGTAGTCAATAAATTGTTAACACAACCATATATATTTGACCATTTAGTTTTAGCCTAGGGCAACTGCCCCCGTACTTGTCAGCCATGATTCGATGTCATCTTTGATTTCATCTAGTAACTCCAATATTGCATGGCTGAAAAGTGTTATCCATGTGGCAAAAATCTGTTAAGTTAAAGATCTCCTTCCAAAATAAATCGTTAATACTTGATTTTTTTGACGTTACCGTAGGTCAGCCCAAGTTGCACTTGTATGCTCAACTTCAAAATGCTCTCCTACCCCTGTAGTCTGTATTCGCCTGTGATAGAAAACAGCCGGGAAAAACGAGTGAATCGGAAAAGCCGTACAAGCCTACGTCACATTAAACATTAGCTATGCAGTTAGCCCGCCCTCAAGAAAACATTATTAGGCTGCCTGCAGACAGACCCACTAGAGGGAGCGTCACAGTGCTATCAGCCAGAGGCGATACGTTTGCATATCATTAATATTCATAAGAATCCTCTCGCACTATCCCTGCTCTCGTTTTCACCTAACTAAAATAGCTTGAAACAAGACAACCACAGCATACTTTTGTCGAAACCAACTCTCATGACATTATTTCAGACATGAGACCACCACAGAATTAATGAAAATACGATGGAATGAGACCTTTAATCTCTTTGGGCTATGTCTTCGTCTTGCTTGAATTACTGCTGTCATTTGTCCAGGAGGCACATGCGACGAAACCCGCTTCCTGGTTTACACCTGCTTTTCAAAGGCGGATAATTTTCACCTCAAAATAGAGGCGCGCTTTGACGGGCAGGTTTTGTATACTGCGGAATACATAATTAGGCACACTTTACGCTTCCCCTCCCATCTTTTTATGGGCAACTTCCAATTTCCTCTTGATCCTCCCCCGAATGCGTATGCATGACACGGAAAAGTGCAATTTGCCATTTTCAGTTCCCGCGGCAGGCAGTCTGCGCTTTCATCTCAGTGCGGTCTGTTTGTACTAACCTTGCCATGCTTTTACGCGCACTTTGCGAAACAAATACGCCTGAAGTGGGCGCAAAAGCGCCCTCAGAGTGGTAATACAATGTTCTGGAGCAATTCCAGATATTGGGCCTGGGCTGGTCTGGATGAGTCCCTTTTCCTATTATCAGCAAATAGTGTGAACAGGTGGCCTTGCCAGATTATCCAGAGACAAAAGGCACACAGAGATAAAGGGAAAATACATTTAATAATAACTATATCATTTTTATAGTAGCCTCCCAATGTCTGTGATGATAAATTGGAAACAGTAATGATAACTGTGCCATATACTGTACAGTATCTATTTGAATTAATTCAAAGATTTTTTTAATACACTGAATATAGTATTTGTTTTGTTTGTTTCTTCTGTTTAATGGCTTGATATTTGATCTCAAATGGGTCAAACCTTTCTGATATGAATATTAATTTTGTAAAGTATGTGTTTAGTGCCAGGTGTGATTGTGAAAATATCTTGGCTTGGATCCAAGAAAAGCTATGCATGCTGTTCAGTGATCTATTTAGTCGAAAGGGGCTAAAAGCAAAGAGCTGTAATATGACAATGCAGGGCAGCAAGCTGGCACGTTGTTTACCTCTTCTCTTGTTGTTGTGGGTGGCTGGCTCACGGTACAGCAAAGGCAGAGGCTGGACAAGTCTCGTCTGACCAGGAACACTTCTATGGAGGAGGAATTTGTGCGTGCGAAGGCAGCCGTGGAGGTGAGAGAGAGACACGCACAGCACACATACACATGCACGCACACACGCGCACACACACACTCTTTCTCATATTCTCTATATAGTCTTTTTCCTCTATTTCTATCGTTCCCTCTCTCTCATTCACACAAAGCCACCCATGCATCAGCTCAAAGCTTAAAGAGAGCTTTGATGAAATGAACAAATGCTCCTAACACAAGTGTGCTGCTTGGAATACATTCCCATTCATCTTTCCGGTCACATATGCTATCGAACAGTGCACATCAGTACTCGTCCATTGTTACATTTCTTAGTGCTTTTGCACATTATTTGCTCAAACGGTGTACTGTATATTCCATATGAATTCCATATGAATCTCTAACATCATGACCTTATGTAGCTTACAGCTATCCTCTGTCTTTCTTTCCGTCTAGAGTGTGTGCATGCAAGTATGTGTGTGTGTGTTTGAGGGGGGAAAATACTGCCCATGACAAGTCTACTAACATTTGTGTTCTTACAGTAACACTACAACAGAACACTAGCACTGTGAAGTCAGAGAGTTCATGTCAGTTTTGTCAAGTCTGTCTGTGTGTTGTGATAATAAAGCACTTGAGGGAAGGACAGAGAGTGATGGTCCATGCAGACCATCAATGAGATCAGATTAGTTTAACTGTGATTTCATGGGCCCAGCCCATCCTCTGAATAGGAAATTCGTAATTTAAAATGCAAATGCCTTGTGTGATTCATCGAGAGCGAGTTCTGCGATAGAGGATCTCGATTTCATGCCCTGTTCAGAGAACCCTCCTTTCTCCCCCTTACCTTTTCTCTCTCTCTTTCTCTCCCTTCTCTCTCCCTATTTCTCTGTGTATATGCTGGGAAAGTAATTTGAGCTGTCAGGAGAAATATCGCTGACTTAAAATGTCGGGGTCAAACTGCGCAAGAGGACATGTGGGGGTGTGTGTGACTGAGGGGTGGAAAGAGGGTTAGATCACACAAAGAATCTTTCTCTGAGAGAGCGTGAGGGAGAGAGAGAGATGCAGGAAGAGAACACTGTCTGAAGAAGCTGTCTGAGAGAAAGATAGAAGATCAGTTAACAAAGCTTTTCTCTAAAAGAGAAAAAGATGGAAGGAAGAAAGAGAACTCAGAGGTTGAATAATAAATGAAAGAGAGATTGACAAAATAAACATTTGAAGGAGTGCAGGGTGGAGAGAAAGAGAGTGTTCTTCCAAGAGGAAAGGTCTGCGAAGTAGACTGAGAGACCATCCATGAGGAAAGTTCTAGGAGGTAGGAATGAAGACACGCCATTCCAGTAGCCAGCGTGAGGGTCCTTTTTATGCACATGTGCATTGCACTATACATCAGTGGAGATAATGATCAACATTTAGGCAAACACATTATAGTCTGACTCTGTTAACACTGAGCAAATCTGAGAATTTGCATATAAATGGATGCATAGCTTGCACCTTCCCATAAGGGCAGATCAACACTTGTAGCCATATAGAAAATTGTATTCCTCTAAGAGGGTTATCAGGAATGAAAATACCTTTCTGTCCTGATAGGCTTTACTGTACTATAAGTATACAGAGTGGGTAATAGTGGCTGTAACGCTAGAGCTGAGAACTTACACATTGCCCAGAGCCAGGATCTCCATAACCTGCTCCCTCTGCCACCCTGAGCTCTTTCCTGGAGATATGCTGAATTTGTGGCTTGATTAAGACCATCAGAGCACCAGATTGTGTGTGTGTGTGTGTGAGAGAGAGAGAGAGAGAGAGAGAGAGAGAGAGAGTCACGGTTGTGGGTTTTGTATTCACCTTTGTGTCTTCACCTGTTTTGTTGCTATGTGATTTCACTTTCAATGTGCCTGTCTTTCCTTGATCACTTTATGGTGTGTAATGTGCTCCTGTCATTCCTGCCATGTGTTTGTCTTTCCCTCTTATTACCTTCCTGTTCTGTCATGTCATCCTGTTATCCCTGCCATGTGCCTGTGTGTATCAATCTGTTCCTTACCTCAATCAGTCTTGTTCCATGATTATTGTCTCGTTAGTTAGCCCTGCCTTGTCTCAGCTGAGTCGTTCCCCAATCGTCAAGTGTATTCAAACCCGTGTCAGTTTAGTCTATGTCTATCATTGTTTCATGTCTAGTGTCTCATGTTCCCTGTGATTTGCTCAAGTCCTTGATTCTCACAACTGATGTAAGTCTGTTGCTTTGTTTAGTCTGTGTTCATTAATAAATTCTATGTCTCATGTTAAGTTGCCTGGGTCTCAATCATGCTTCAAAGAGGCACCGCTCTTGACAAAGACATTGAATTTGTCATACGGTTAAAGAATGTAATCACTGAGGTGTGTTGTGCTTCTCCCTTCTAGTCAGACACAGAGTTCTGGGACAAAATGCAGGCAGAGTGGGAGGAACTTGCCCGCAGAAACTGGTTGGACAATCCGGACAACGAAGGCTTAATTCCACTTAATGTGTCACCCAATGAGTCGGTAAGCTTAGCCCTATTTTGGTGAGATATTTTCATTTAAATCAGTGTTGTATTCTTAGTATATTATAGTTTTCCACCACTGTAACGTCATGTTATGCATATAACCACTGTTCCCTGAGGGAGAGGAACGAGGTACAACGCAGATAGTATGGGATATCATGCCCTTGCGTGGTCTGACTGACTGACTATTCTCGCCTGAAAGGCCAAATGATGTTGCTTTATTCTCGCCTGCGTTCCACCCTTCAGAGCCAAAGCCTAGTCACCAGCGGCATATTCTCAGTCAGCCCAGCTCTCTTCACCGGGCATGAACTGAGTGAGGCAAGCTGGTGTTGTGCCTCGTTCCTCTCCCTTAGGGAACAGTGGTTATATACATAACCTGACGTTCCCTTTCTGTCGATTCACTCGGTACAACACAGATAGTATGGGACACATCAACACCCTCCACTAGAAGAGAAGATGGAGGCAGCTACTGAAGATGCCAGTACCTGTAATCGGTAGAAGCGAACAAAGGTGTGAGGAGATTACCAGGATGCTGCCGAGCAGATCTGCTCCAATGACACCCCTTTAAATAAAGCCCAAGAAGCTGCCATCCCTATAGTTGAATGAGCATGCAAACCTTCAGGCAATGTAATGCCCCAAGGCATCATAAGTCAGAGTGATAGCTTCCACAATCCAGTGGGATAGACGTTGTTTAGACAAGGCCCTCCCATGAACAGGGTGAGCAAAGCAGACAAATAGCTGGTCACCAGTTTTCCCTCTAAGCTGCGCGCGTCCTTAGCGCACAAGAAAATTGATGCAGCGCACGGTTACTCAAGCTTAAGCCATTTCTTGTGTGATTGGCCGTCCGCTTTCACTCCTTTAGGTTGTAAACAGCACGGTTAATCTGCCACTGTAAATTGGGCATTTGTTCTTCCTGGGTCACAACAACTACTGTAGAAGCATGTTTCATTTAGGCTACATTAAGGTTAGAATCGGTGTCCGCACTAGTTGAAACTTCACTACAGTACCTGAAGACCAAATGTAGCAAGCTAATTTACAAAATAAAATGACAAAAGTAGTTTAACTACACGTGAGCTACTGTATTAGCGTACAGGCCTATAGTAGGCTAATAAATGATCCAACATTCTTCTAATATTCTATTATTGATTAAACTAACATCTCTCTCAATAGCTAAACAAGAGTCAAAAAATGCAATAGTTTTGAAGCAGATAGAGGCTATTCTACATTTCCCAAATAGCCAAGACAGGAGCAATTCTCAAAATTTCAGTGTCAACCACTTTATTGCATTTTGTAAGTTAGCTTGCTACATTTGGTCTTCAGGCAGCAGGTGTAGTGTAGCTTTATTTGATGTGAAGTAACTGGTAGCTCACAGTAGTTAACATTTTCTGTGTAGCTTGCCCAACTCCTACCCAGCTTTCTTACCATGAGGGAAATAAACCAGCTGTAAATTAAATAATATATTATCATAGTTTGTGCAGGACAAACCGTTGTCTCGCTGTCATTGATCTTAACAAAAAATGTACTCATCTTACTACATTTGGTCGTGTCCGTTTGTAGAACTTCCTTTTTAAAGACACTGCTAACAAATAACTAATTACAAAGTCAAACAGCCTAAGATGATGAGTTAAAGAAAAAAGGGAGCCGGTGGTGGTCCTAAAAGCTGACATTGAAAAGAAGGCTACTGAACTGAGATATTTAACAGATCAACAGTAAAAACTTGAGACAAGAATGTTGAGGTTCTAGTTTGATCTTTTATTTTCTTATTTTTTTTCTACTATGTTGGAAGTATGCACTGACTATTTGCACTGTTGCTATAGTGCGGTAATGGTCTTAATTTTCATTCTTGGAGGTCTTAAAAAGGTTTTAAAAGTCATTAAATTTGTAGATCAAGAATGCGCATCTACCCTGTCCTATTGTGGATTTTGATGATATAGGAATTCTCCAGCATTCTGTGACCTTAGGGGTCTAGAAGGGTGGTAGGGAACAAGTAAGTCTTTAATATATGCTGGAGTAAGGCCATTAAGGGCTTTGTATGTTAGGAGAATTATTTTAAAATCAATTCGGCTTTTAACAGGAAGTCAGTGTAATGATGCAAGGATAGGTGAGATATGTTCATATTTTTTTTATCTTAGTGAGTGCTCGTGCTGCAGCATTTTGTATTAGTTGTAGGTTTTTGATATGGATATGAATGTATCCTCGGTTCTCTGAGTGACAGACCGATACGTACCGAATGGATAATGCCTATTATTCCCTATTCTGCTGAAGACTCTCACTCAGAGAACCAAGGATACATTTGTATCCGTAACGTTCTCTATCGTTTCGAAACGTACCAATTGGATCACTACATCCAAGCCTCAAGTAGCCTCTAATGAGGAGCAGGAGGTGGCGAGGATACCATAGCCGTAGGCCCAAGATGAGCAGAGAGCACGCTCTTGGGGACGCCAGGCCTGGTGATGTCCAGCGCGTAAAAACATGCAAAATTATTGCAAGAGGCCCATGAGGCGCCCCTACAGATGTCTTGCATCGGGACGCCTTTCCAAAAGGCCCATGGGGCTACTACCCCACGGGTAGAGTGGGCTCTTACGTGCGAAGGGGGGGAAACACCCGCCGCGTCATAGGCAAGCCTAATAGCCTCGGTAAGCCAATGAGACAAGCGCTGGGCGGTCAGAGCCCGTCCTGGCATGCGCTCACCCTGACAGACGAACAGTTGATTTGTCTGTCTAATATCATGCGTGCCAGTCACATAGGCACATAGTAGGCAAACTCCAGCCAGTCTGGACTCTCTGAGAGTGCAGCCAAGTCACTACCGCACGTAACAGAGACCAGCGCAAGTAAAAGAGCTGTCTTTAAAGCAGCTTCAGACTCACTCCCACCAGGGGTTCAAATGGCCAAACTGGCCAGTCCACGCAAAACAACTGCAAGGTCCCACGTGGGGACGGACTTAATTACACAGGGGCAAAGCCGCCTGACGCCTTTCATAAAGCGTGAGGCAAGGGGATGTGCGCCTGGAGACACACCAGCATAGCCTAAATGGCACGCGGAGATAGCTGCCAGGTAAACCTTCAACGTGGAAGGAGAACCCCTTCGTCAAACGTGTGCTGTAAAAAAAGCGAGGACCTCGCCAATGGAGCACACCAGGGGGTCACAGCCCCTATCACCGCACCATGCGCTGAACACACGCCACCTAAGAGTGTAGAGACCTGGTCGAAGAGGCCCTTGCGCTCTGGTCTCTATCACTGTGGCGGATAGCTCAGACAGGCGCCTCCGTTCAGGGGCCAAGCCTTCAGCCACCACGCCCGTGGGCGAGGGTGCCAGATCAACCCTCTCGCTTGCCGAGCGGAACGGTGCCCCCAGAGCATGCACTTTGGAGTTTTCACCTGAAACCCCAACGAGTGCAGGTGACGCATCACCACACGCACGTGTGACGAGAGGTGGTGACTGGACTCCGCCAGCAGCATCCAGTCGTCCAAATAGTTCAACAGTCTGACACTGTGCACGCGGAGAGGCGCAATTGCCGCATCCACACATTTATTGAAGCACGTGGGTGCCTGAGAGAGACTGAACGGCAGTGCTGCGTACCCGTACGCGTAGCCTTCGAAGACGAAGCTAAGGTAGCGTCTGTGCCTGGGAATTATGCCTATATGAAAATAGGCATAGTGAAAGGTCTATGGTGGCCATGAAGTCCCCCAGGTGAATGGCCAGGGCTATGGCCCGCCCCGTGAGCATGCAGAACTTGAGACACTTTAAAACGGCCATTGATCACTCTCAGGTCCAGAACGGGGCGATTGTGTTTTTTTTTTTTTCTTGGCACTAGGAATTACGTACTGTAGTGTCCAGCGTGCATCAGAGTTGGAGGCACAGGCTGAATAGCTGTTTTTTTTTTTAAGAGCTCCTGTAGCTCTCGTCTGAGTACTGGAGCCTTCTCAGGGGGAACCAGAGACCCTGAAGGGGGGAGGGGGAAGTCGAAACTATCACCAGGAGATAACAGAGCCTCCTGAGGCAATTGCGAGCGATGCATCAACCGCATCGACTCCCAGTGACTGAGAGGGCAGCGTGGAAAAGCACTCTTGTGAGTTTGTGTAGCCTGACATAGAGTGTGAGGCGGCAGAAGCTGAGTGAGAGGCGTTGGGGCGCTGACACATAGCGATTGAGAGCTGCGCTCCGCATGAGGAGCCGTGCAAGGCACGGTGCGCGAATAACGCACGAGTTCCAAGAACTGCATACAACGGACAGGGCTGCGTGCAGCTACACTCTGGAGGCTGGGCGTGGCCGGACATAGCGAGGGAGGAGATCGGGGCTGACTGAGAGGCACTGGGACACTGACACGTAGCGACTGAGAGGTGTGCCTCATCTGAACTGTCATGCAAGGCGCGGTGTGTGGATAATGCGTGAGCTCCATCGGCTGATAGCAATGGAGAGGGCTGGGCGCAGACGCACCTCCATGATTGAACATGGCAGAACGCTAAAGGAGGAGGAGGCAGAGGCTGAGTGAGAGGCTCTGATACATAGTGGATGAGCAGCCTCACTAAGTCTCACCAGTTTTCTGTAATGGAGTGGGCTGCGTGCAGACGCATCTTCGTGAGTCAGCACAGTCCGAGAAGACTGGGGCTGTGTGGGAGGCGCAAGAACATCGACGCGCCACGTCTGCGAGACGCAAGTTATCCAGATGACCCTGTGAGCACAGCTGCCTCTTCGCGGATTAGCCCGTTCCGGCACAGGGAGACAGGCTGTCCACCGGCTGGTGCCGGGACTGATAGAGTGGCCACATATCACGGGACAGTGTGTGTGCTGTGCTTGTGTTACACAGGTTAAACCCAAGCCTTTTGGGGCGGTGGGATCAGAGAGGACCGCCGAAGCGGAAATAGACACCTCAGGCTGATGACCGCGAGGCGGAAACTCACTCTGTGAGCACAGGGAAGCAGAATCCATGGTGGGCCGGAACCGCACTGAGAAGGCGTCTGCTGCACACACTGGAGAACTTCAGGGGCGTTGCTGCTGGCGGCCCTCCTTGCTAGCTTGCTGCATAGCTGGAGGTGTGCGGGCACGCGAATGTGATCTCTGCCATGGCCGTCTGTAAGAGCGGCGGGCTGCTGGCTGACGCGCAGGCTTCGAGGAATCTCTCCGAGTCGCTGATTCAGCTGGCGGGGGAGCGTGCTGAGAGGAGCAAGTCCACGACTGGACACCGGACGAATCGGAGAGGAGTGGGTATTGCACCGCGGTAACCACTGGAGGAATCGGAGAGAAGTGGGTATTGCACCGCGGTAACCACCTGACCAAGAACATTTTCGACAAACTTCACACACCGTTTGAGAGTGGCACAGTCGTCAGGGTCAGTCAGAGTATGAGCGTGGAGGATTCCTAGGCAGACCGGGCAGGCATTGTGGAAATCCCTCTCATGAAGGGCAAAGCCACAGCCTTGCGGACAGGGTCCAACACCAGGTTTGCTAGTTGACGATTTAGGCAGTGAGATCATTGCAACGAGACACACGCACGCTGGCTCCAAACAGCACCCAGGCGAAAGTCGACGCACCAAATTGAGGCTGTTGTCGAACTAAATCCAGTAGGACTGTTAAACTGTTCGGAGGAAATGCTAGTACACACTTTAAACCAGCTAGCAAGCTAGACAGGCGGTGTAATTAAATGTTGATGTGCCCAAACGCAGGTTAAGAGAGCTTGATCTGAGAATATGGCACTGGTGACTAGGCTTTCGCTCAGAGGGCCACACATAATTTTGACTAGGGCTGGGCGATATGGACTAAAATGTATATCTCGATATATTTTTCTCATATCTCGATGTACGATATATATCGATATCTTTTTAGAAAAAAAAAAACGACTGCAAAATATAACAAATGTCACAAAATAGTGAACATCAGCAACTGTATACTGTACACTAAAGAGGGTAAATGTTTTTTTTTTTTTTGCTATTTTAACCAGGCTGTTCACTTTACAAATAAACTACACTTTATTTATTTGTTTACTAAACAAATAAATAAAGTTTCTATAAAAATGTATAATGAAAATATAGGGCTTTTTCAGTATGACAAGTTCTAAACTAAACTGTGCTACAGTTTCAAACAATAACATAAAAAAGTGTACATCTTTACATTTTGTGCAAGGGAAACGGATGTGTTAAAGGTCTCATTCCATCGTATTTTCATTAATTTTGTGGTGGTCTCTTGTCTAAAATAATGTCATGAGAGTTGGTTTTGACAAAAAATATGCTGTGGTTGTCTTGTTTCAAGCTATTTTAGTTAGGTGAAAGCGAGAGCAGGGATAGCTCAAGAGGATTGTCATGAATATTAATAATATGCAAATGTATCGCCACTGATTGGCTAACAACACTGTGACGCTCCATCTAGTGGGTCTGTCCGCAGGCAGCCTAACATTTTCTTGAGGGCGGGTTAACTGCATAGCTAATGTTCAAATTGACGTACATTTGTACAGCTTTTCTGATTCGCTCGTTTTTCCCGGCACTTTTCTATCACAGGCGAATACAGACTACAGGGGTAGGACAGCATTTTGATGTTGAGCATAGAAGTACAATTTGGGCTGATCTATGGTAATGTTAAAAACATCAAGTCTTAAACGGTTTATTTTGGAAGGAGACCTTTAACAGTCGCAGGTTTGAGTGCAGCCGTACTGTACATAAATGTAAGACTCACAGGTTCAGCTAACGTTACTCCACTTGTCTGCTGTCATTGCGTAGCTACTCAGTCACAGAGTTCAAATGCCAGTCATGCTCTCTCATCATAGTCGCGGCAGTTCTTATCTTGTAAAGTAATGACGACTGGGTAAAATGTATTGTGGGTCGAGTGTTTTCAACAGCAAAAATCTACGTTGTTCCACTACGGCAATTAATGCCATGTCCTCCGCGATATGGCAATTGATTGTCCACCACTTTTTCTGTCATAGACTGCAAGTGTAGTTTGTTTTGCACAGTTTGCACTGGTTTTGTGGCGGTCTGTCCTCAGAGTTTGTAACACTCTTCATATGCTTGCCGATGGCCTCCATTTACAAATTATCGAGCCGTTGTTTCGCTTTGTTGGCCTCAAGCTCTTCCTTCGCGGCATTCTCTGTGTATCACTCATGCTTTTCATGGACGCCACCGTTGTTTACTAGGCTATACATGACGAGGAGGAGGGAGGAGCTAACCAATAGCAAGGAGGCTGGCTAGAAGTCGGCGCACAGAGCAGGAAAAAAAGCGAAAAACTCGTCTCTGGATTAAAAAACAAGTCTTAATCAATATATACGATATGGCAAAATTCATATCTTGGTTAGAAATCAAATCGAGATATCGTAAATATCGAGATATCGCCCAGCCCTAATTTTGACCACACGTCATTTTGCCATTCAGGCGTGAATAGAGGTGTCTTCAGCCAGACCACTCGAGGGTGCAATATCCCATACTATCTGTGTTGTACAGAGTGAATTGACCGAAAGGGAACCACTGCTTTCCCGCATACCCTCTAATGATTGTTTCACTGAATACAGGGTTACTATTTCCATACCAATAACCCATACAAGGATTTGCCCAATGCTTTTGAGGAAGGACTGCAGAAAGTCAGGGAGGGAGATCTGAACACAGCAGTGCTGTTACTGGAGTCTGCCATTCTCCAGGACCCTCAAGACTCTGAGGTAATCATGACAGGAGCACTTCATATCAGGATACCTTGTGCCAATGTGGATCTACAGGATTGTCAAACTCATTTTTACCACTGGCCATATGAGCATTAGGATTGTTCTAAGCAGGCCGCCATAGCTAAACTTTAGGTGTGACCACAAACAGTCGTGTAACAAAATAGCACAGTGTTGAGCACATTAATTCAGAAAAGTAATTATTTACTTCTATATTACTAGTTACTACTTCCAAAAAGTAACTTATTGGTATTAACTTACTTGCAAATTCATTAAGTTAAATTAAAGTCTAAATATAAATAAGTCCACAATAATAAGAAACGTAAGAAGAAAATGTAGAATCGCCTCTGCCTGCTTTGAAATGGGTAGAAATAGGCATTTGTTGTTTTTATCCTTAAAACAATAGTTTTAAAAAAGTGCTACTCACTGAGTGGTTAGTGGTGCTCGCTGATGTTCCAACTCAAGTATTGTAGCGAAATACAGTTCCTGTCATGTTTTATTTGCCATTTTGTAAGTCCCATAGGTTTCTATTAGAAGACTCTTTGCTCCTTGATATTACTCCGCTAGCCCTGAAGCTACAACTGAAGCGGACGTTTATGTGTGGTTGTGATATATCTGAAAAAATAGTTCAAGAATTTACAAAGTGCCACTAACCACTCGGTGAGTAGCACTTTTTTAAAACTAGTGTTTTAAGGATAAAAAAAACAAATGCCCAGTGCAAGCCATTTGAAGCAGATGGAGGCGATTCTAGATTTCCCAAATAGCCGAGACAGACGCAATCGTCAAAATGTCAGTGTCAACCACTTTATTGCATGTTAGACAACCTGTGAAAGGGGCTGAAAGTGTTAAAAACTGAAATATACCTTTAAAATTGTACAATGGTGTAAATGGGTACAAAGTACCAGAGCACACCACAGTACACCAATGGTTTAGTTATACACAGTAATACAATCCCTGTAATATGAAGTTATTCATGCAATAATTAGTTTTGCTCAATAATTTGTTTTGATATATACTGTTGTTTCACAATGTCCGTCTAAACGTCCTCTAATCTCGGACTGATGTAATCTCAGCATATGCATAATTGCCCTAACCAGCCATGTTCATGGGGCATTTTCTTCTTGCTCAACAATTAGGCTCATATGCAGGCCAGATGCTGTGCTATATGCAGCCCTATGGGAACAGAATTAGCTCTAAATTATACTCGCTCATTAAGTCATGGTGCCAGAGTAACCATTCAGTTTACAATAATAGA
>JAGFZM010001576.1:0-27223 GCA_017657215.1 Limnothrissa miodon | reverse complement strand
GTTCCGTATTATTAACCTGAAAGTATGTCTGACATGTTAACTCTGTGTCATGAGAGAAAAATGATTCAACCAAAATGTATTTTCTAAAAGGTAGCCTACATTATCAAGATATGATGACACTTAATGGGCATTAGCCTAATGAGTTGTTGAATAGAACATATTTGATTAGGCTACCTCCTGTGTTCTCTGGTGTGCTCAATGAAGGACATGGCATCCAGATATTTCCACTTTTTCTTTTTCCGTCCTCCTTCTTGTCCACTTTTCCCCTCACCCTCTTTTTTGGCCTTGCGGTATGTGTCCACCAAATTTTTCCATTGGCTTGTCACCTTACCCACTGAAAACAAAATGCAATTACGTGTGACTAGTTATAGGCTACCCTTCATTAGATTACCGTCTCTGTCCTACTGCACCTGCTATACTTGAGGCACACACGCCCACTTTTTCTCAGCTCACGCAACAACAAATCGTAGCCGAATCATAAGCCAAAAAAAAAAAACCACACACACAATAAAGCTCACGAACACTATACGTAACTATTATTATACATAAAAGGACTGGACAGGGGAAAAAGTCTTAATCTTGATTTGTCTTAATTCGTCCTCGCAGATGATCAGCAGATAGGCCTATATGGTAGGCTATAATATTCACTTTGTTTACGTGTTGCTAGGCAAAGATCAGTGCAGGCCTACCATCTTTTCCAAGTTCCCTTGCGATCCTGTCCCAGATATTGTCCTTCAGCTCAGTGTCTATATAATCAGGCAGACTTTTGTCATATAGTACGGGGTTTTGGCTGACGAGGTTAATGAGTGCTTCTCCCATTTTGTTTGATTTTGCCGGGTTTTTTTTTAATCGTTCCATTATCTCACAGTAGAACACAGTTTAATTCGTATCTGATTGGTCAAACACTCTTTTTTGCTTGCGAAATTCGCAATCGGAACGGACTGATCCGATATTTTTTTTCCGCAGCGGATTTCGCCTTCTGATGTGCACAGCCTGATTAAAAACCATGTAGTTGTTAATCAGCGAAATTCGCTGCGAAAATCCGCTTTGGTGTGGAAGGGCCTTAAGAAGGAAAAAATAAGTGTTCTTCAGTAAAATTTGTGTTTTGGTTCTTTTGTTTTCTTATTTTAGTGTCACGCGCTTAACACTTACTTGAGTACACAGTGTCGGCATCGCCCATTCTGCCCAGACCAACCCCCCCCCCCCCCCTTTATTTCTCTGATGAGTTTGCAGGTCTGTTTTATCGTTGTTGTGCAGAATCTTAGCACCCTAGTTCTGTGCAAAAACATCACAAACATTGGGATGGTTTTTAAAAGGCCTTTGCCCTACTGCTCCTCAGGCGTGGCAGGTGCTGGGAACGACACAGGCAGAGAATGAGAACGAGCAGGCTGCCATTGTCTGCCTCCAAAGGTGAGCAGATCGAGGCGACGGGATTACCTGGGGGATTACCTGTTCCACTGTGTTTGTCTTTAAAGTTCTGACTTAGTTTGAAAGTGTATGTTACTGGTGTATGAGTTGAAGTAAATTTTGCAAGACCAAAGTAATAAACATATTACCTGTGTAGGATATTGTCACAATGTGGTAAAAGTATAGGGATTAGTAGTTGCCAGGAATTTCTCTCTCTCTCTCTGTAAGACCTGGTTTGGAGAGGAGTTACATCTATGGTATCCTTAAACTGCTTTCAAAATCCAACAAACTTCATCTCTCATTATTTAATACTCTCTCTCTGTCTCTATTTCTTTCTCTTCTCATTCTCAATCCATTATCTGTCCCTTCATTCCCATATTGCTTATCCTTTCCTACCTCCCTCAATGACTGGCCATCTGCTTACACTCCCTCGTTATTTATATGTGTGTGTTGGTTTCCTGTGGCCTCAACCTCCTCAGATGTCTGGAGCTGCACCCCAATAACTTGGCAGCTTTGATGGCTCTGGCCGTCAGTCTGACCAATGCCGGCCTGCAGCAGGATGCATGTGAGGCCTTACACCGCTGGATCCGTCACAACCCTAAGTACAGGCACCTGCTGCAAAACCGCAGCCCGCTGGATGGTTCACCTCTTCCACAGCGCCGAGGCTCGCCTATCTCCTCATTAGTGTGGTATGCATGCCCCCCTACACAGCACGACGGTAGGGTCTACATTCAGACTCTCTTAGGTTTTCTATTGACCCTCATTATATTAGTATATGTGAATCTGAATATGCACCTGAGAAGAGCTAGGACCTGGGGCCTCATTTATAAAACTTTGCGCAGGATTTACGCCAGAAGATGGCGGACGCACAGAACTCACCAAAATATTCAGATTTATAAAACTGTGCGCAAGCACATTCCACGCTGTTTTGCCTTTATAAATCACAACCTACTCTAAAGTTGCACCACCTGTGCGTACTTCAAACCACACCTATAATTAGTTTGCATGGAACTGTTGTTATCCAAAGTCTTCTTATTAGTTTACGAAAATTCAAATTGTTCTTATTACTATAGATGGATCCTATGGAAATTTCTGGACTTAATGCAGCCCAAACCACTTAACCCAGGGTTTCTGCAGGTTTCAAATATAATGTCAAATTTAAAACTGTCAAAACTTTTTAAGACCTTTAAGACAAATAATAAAATTTAAGACCTGTATCAAAGCATCAAAATAGATGGATAGACGCATTGTTGAACTACAAAAAACAACATCTGTCCTCTATTTTCCTGACAATGTTTGAAAATTCCTGTGTATCCCTTTTACACTCAAACAGTCTGAGCTCAAAAACTGTTCTGTTCTAGACAGAGGAATTAGTCATGCAAGTCATGTTTATGGAGTGTTTAGAATTATTGTGGTTTTTAATGTTGGTATATCAGCGCACATAATTGCAAATCCTAATCCTAAACAGTGGAAATATGTAACATGACAAATTTTACTTGTACTGTAGGGTATTAGTTCACAAAGGCTAATTCCATTAGAATAAACCATTTGCCATCACACACATGGCAATTTGCAATTTTAATGCTGCCACCTTGTGGCTATGTGACATGTAACAGTATCAGAAATTATATTTACTGTCTTTAGACTGCATCAGATTTGGCTTATTCATGTAATTTTGATTGTTGTCATAAGTGTACTTGAAAGTGTACTTGAAAGTGTACTTGGAAACTGACAAACAATGCAAATGCATAAGCCTTCTGCATATAAAATGTAATTTCTCAAAAACAGAAAGTCACATTTGTGAGATATTTTGAGGAGGTGTACACAATTTAGCATACTACAAAATTGAAATGGTTGATGTCAAAATTCACTGGACAAATATTTTCCGTTTTACTGAGTTATTATTTACATCTGTGTAACGGAAACCTATGGGATGCTAGACATCAAAGCTATTACTGGCTGACGTGAGAGCCAATAGCGGGAGTTGTGGAGCAGCAGTGTGGAGTCACCAGATACTTGGCAGAATTGACTGATGGCTGTCGTTTGCTGGAGATCCTTTAAAGTAGGCTAGTCAGATGTTTCTCACTTCATAGATGAAACACCAGCTCGCACCTAACGTTCCCAATTAAATCGCTTTCTTGCATAATAAACAGAAGGCCTATGCTTCATGTGCATTGTTACAGTCATTACCAATTGAGAGTGGCCGCAAGACTCACGTAAAATATGAGTCAGGGCATTACGAGATGTGTCACTGCAGCTACCGCCGCTAGGAGGCAGCACAATACCTCTCTAACGATTGCACAACATTCGGAGAGTCAAGCGGAGCAAGAGACGTTAGTTTACTTTGGTGTTCTATTTTTGCAATATGCAGTTTGGTCTGATATAGTCAAATTTTTATGCTAGAATTACTTTACATTTTTTACATATATTTTGGACCCTATGGCTTAACAATCAGCCTGCGCCAAGTAGCAAATCCCCAGATTTATTAGGAATTCTAACACAAAATACCGAGACACCATTTCCAAAGAGACACAGAAAACACGACTTTTCCTTGCCCACAAACACACATGAAAAACGGTCTGACTCCAGCTCTAACACCATGAATCAAGCCTGGATTCTATGAACTAGTTATACAACTAGTTAGCCTATAGGCCTATGTTCATTTGTGTTCTATTTTCGCAATAATGCTTTTGGTCTGTTATGTTTGAATAGGCCTACGTGAAGAAACTTTGTTTTACCTTCTTTTGAAGCCTCTTCAAAATCCACCGAAAACTACATCCATTAATGAGGATTTAACTGTAGGTTAAATCAAAGTCCTTCTCCTATAAAAACGTCTCTGGCAGAATTTCACCTTCAGCTGAGTTAACGGTGCTGCGACAAATAGGCCTAAATGTGCCGAATGCGGTTTGCCCTCTGCTCATATTACGTTCAGTAATGCTGCACCGGGCCAGTGGCATTTTTTTTTTATTTGAAGCTCTAAATGAGCACGTAGTTCATTTGTTGAGAGGCGCGTTGTAGTAGAATTGTATACTTTCGCTAATGCAACTTTCACCATTCGTTTTTCCTTCTAACGGTATTCTGCGAGTTTTCGTTGAAAAAGTGATGGGCTTATTAGCGTGGTTTGGGTGTGAAGTCTCCGAGCGCAATGTTAGGCCTTATACTGTCTGCTGCCAGTTGTCTAAGACACAGAACACACATGAGTCGCTCGTCATCCCCAACTATGAATCTAAACGCAAACGCATCATACTTTCTTTGGTTGACTCTTCGTTTTTTTAGTCCGCCTGTCTTATTCTCATTCTCGCCATATTTTGTGGCTGTGCGCCCAAATGCACCGCAAATACGGCATACAACATTTTTGCTCCACTGCTTGTATCAAATTCGTCCATTTTTTTAACCATTAAACATGCTACTGGTAGCCTATGTCGCAATTTATGCCGACATCTATTTTGTCTCAAAATGGTTTCAGGCTGGCTTAATTTTTCTGGTTTTAATAATAATAATAATAATAATAATAATATTATTATTATTATTATTATTATTATTACCAGCACAGGTCGAAAAACGTTAGGCTTTCATTTTATTAATATTTTAAAATTAATATGAAATGAAAAGTTGATGGACTGTTGCATGTTGGTCTCATTGGGAGTCTTAATGCAACAAATTATATTTTGACTAGTGAAGACACTGCGGTAGTGGCGGAGTGGTTAACTAACTGTGCTAGCGTTGCTTGGAAAGTTGCTTGGAAAATGTGGGTTCAAATCCTGCCTACTAGAGTTGTAATGATATCCGATATGAAACTGAAATTACTAATTGGAACCACACAAAGTAATTCCAGGGAATTACGTTTGTATGGAAACAAGTTGAGGAGACTGTTTCATTATGGTACGGGAAGCTAGCTGGATAGCAGTATAAATATGATAGTAACTATGCGTATCTGAGTGTGGACACACACCCTCCAAAGAACAGTTGGAGGAAAAGGCTAAGTTCAACAGTTCAACAGCAGGTCAGCCAGAAGAAATTACAGCCCTTAGAGTGGGAATCTAACCTGCAATCTTCTGAAGTCAGAAGCCTAAACTTTCGCCATTAAAATCTTTACTGCAGTAAAGAATGTTGAACAAAGTTGCGGAAGACAAGTGTCAAGTACAGATTCCTACAGTAAGGGTTAAGGGTTGTACTAAAGGTGGAGCTAGGGGGGGTAAGCGGTCTACACTTTCCTTCGACTCTGACAATTCTCTAGACAACGTGGGTAGAACAAGAATTAGCACGCTAATCATGCAAGTAAATAGCGCTAAAAATATAACATATAAATGTCCTAAAATAGTGTGTATAAATTATTAACTGGATTGTATTCCAAAATATTGCTCCTGTGTAATTAGAAATCTTGCAAAACTGTTCCAGACACCTCAAAAAACAGTCAGTTTTGCTTTGAGCAACTACATGCATTTTCCACTATACTATACCACGCTGCCACTAGAGGGCGTCATTGCACCATTTAAAATAATTTAACTCAGTACTATTCCATTACATTAGCATCAAGAACATATATGCTAATTAACATCAGCTAAGTCCACTGAGTACCATTGTCAGCATGATTAACATAGTTAGCATTGTTTGCATAATTAACATATCGCTAATAATTGCTGTTGGGCGGAAACCGCGTATGTCCAAAACGGTGATTTTTCAGGAAACTCAAAAAACTAATTATATTCTAAATAAATAAATACTGTGTTGTCAAAATTGGCACCTTAAGATGTGATTATATAACTGTGTGTGAGGTTGTATTGCCAATATTTTTCCAAAATGGATTTACGAGGATTTTGACAGGCAAATATGGACATACGTGTTTTTGCTATTAAGCGTTTGCGTTACGTCTTATTGATTTAAGCAGGCAGCATTGTCTACAGAGCCTCTGTATTCTAGTAGGCAACCATTCATTGTATTGAGATCAGTTAACAGACTAGACCTACAACACTTTATTAAAGCCTACAGCTTGTGTAGCATGGTTGATTAGCCATTATCTTTATACAGTCAAAACATTGACTAGCTAGCTGACATAAATGTAACAGAAGCCCAATGGTTTTAAAAGGGAAACATTTCACCTGCAAACTTACCCGTCTACTCGTACTCCTCCTCATATTTAAGACCAATATATCAAAACACTTAAAAACATATTCAGTTGTTGTCGCTATACTTTCCTTGCAAGGATATAATTTCTAAATTAACCGCATCACTAAACTTCTTGCTACTAACTGGCTCAATAGTGCTCTCTTCCTTAGAGGAGTAAAAACAGCAGTTCAGCTTAAATGAATACAACAAGAAATATTTTTTTATTAATACAGTAAATCAATTAAATAAATATTAAATTAACTTTATAATACATATCACAAGCGATGTACAAGTAGGAGATAACAACAACTATAAGACAGACAAACATTTTTTTTTTCAATATTACTCCTAATATCTGAGATCTCAGATGGAGAAGGATCAGAGAGAGAGGAGGAAGAGAACATTCTGGCTGTAGAAAGTAGGCAATTTGAAATGTATACTGATATAGTGAATAATTTTGTATTCTATTGTTCAATGCAGACATTTTACAAAAATTGCATTACTACTACTTAATACTACTTATCTCTGGGATGTTTTAAAAAAGATGCAACAGATGAAGAGAATGGAGAAGGATCAGAGAGAGAGGAGGTACCCTCAACAATTTCAAAAGCCAAATCTGTGTGGGGACATTTATGAACATAACTGCATCAGTCTTAGAACTAACTAAACTTCCGATTTTTTTTGGTGTTGTAGGACAGTGTGTTTCTTTGTTGTGTGGTTTGACTGAAACACCCAAGCCCTCCCAAGCCTTCCCAAATTTGGCCCAAGCTGCTGAACTGACACCCTACAGAACTGTGTTCAATGCTGAGCGTTGACTGTTCTCTGTTCTGGTAGGGGGTGGTGGAGGGACACTTGTGTGCACAAAGTGTGTGGATGAGCCTCAAAGGGTTAGGACAACGTGGCAGAGTGTAATCAAAACAACCAACCATGTTTTTTTTGACTGTCACAAACAGCCCTGTCTCTTCAGTGTTACAGACAAGCTTGTATGGATCACATGCTCTGCACACCTCTGATGGTCACACGGTAAGTCTGTGAAGGTAGATATGTTCCAAAATGGACGAGCGTGTATATTTGATTTGAGGACTTGTAGAATATAATGTGAGAATGCGTAGAACAAACATTTGAACTCACAGTGAAAAAAAAACACACGAGTGCGTGAAAAGAATGTGTGAACTTCCAGATTGAAATTTTCACCTGTGGAAAAAATTCACACACACGGGATAAAAATATGAATAAATGTGTAGATTGATATTTGCATGAATAGAGTGACATGTACATTCATAATGACAGATACAACTACAAATCAGCGACTGCAACTTCTCAAATGTGTCCCAGCAGATTCAAATCTGCACGCCTTGACTTTTGCTACACATCTTGGGATGAGCATGTCTCAAAACCGATTTGCACTTGTTGGGGTGGGGTGTGGGAAGGGGAAAGGGGGAGGGGTTGACCCAGTCAGAAAAGGGAGGATAGGCCAACAACACTTTTGTGTCATCTAAGGTTAATGCCCCTTTTTAGGGGAAAACAAACTGATTCCCCCTGAGACCGGTGTAACAAGCCAACAAGGTTGCTATAACTTGTTCTTCTATCACTTTCTTGTTGAATCACCAAGTAATTCTGTTATTATGAGACCAACATATATACAACTATTAGCAAGATAACGAGGTACTAAAGAAGGTAGTTCACTTGATAAAATCATGTTTCGCTTGATTAACGTAATTGCCATCATTTTTGTTGTAGCCGGATTACCGAATCTCACATGCTATCTTGGTTGTTTACTGAGTTGAAACAAGGTGTCTTTGGAAATGGTAGGGTTTACATGGATTTGGCTGGTATTCTAGTGTCAAGTGCTTTGTAGGGCAGAATAGTACTTCTAATGGGTTGCAATGTAATTGTGCTAATCTTAACGCTTTGACTGCCGCACTGTATTCGGAAGCTTCGTCCCAGACTGCCAGCATGTGTTTGTAACGTTACATCGTAGTTGTTGGCAGTCAACGCATGGGAATAAAAAGGTAACTTTACGTTGTTGGCAGTCTAAAAGATCTACAGCACCAGCCAGAAATTATGAACATGATATGAAACATGATTTTATCAAGAGAACTACCTTCTTTAGTACCTCGTTATCTCACTAATAGTTGTATATATACAACTATATATAGATGTTGGTCTCATAATAACAGAATTACTTGGTAATTCAACAAAATAGTGATAGATGTCCGAGTAGTCGATATTTGGCCATTGCGTGGGGTCATTAAACCAGTTTTCTGATATTTCAAAGGGACATTTTTTTTAATCCAGTGTCATCTATCTTCTTTTAATACCGCACACGGTCCTCGATGGGCAAAGAGAGTGTGTATGACATTTTCCACTAAAGAAGAACAAGTTATAGCAACCTTGTTGGCTTGTTACACCGGTCTCAGGGGGAATCAGTTTGTTTTCCCCTAAAAAGGGGTGTTAACCTTCGGTGACGCAAAAGTAGCGTTGGCCTATCCTCCCCTTTCTGACTGGGTCAACCCCTCCCCCTTCCCACACCCCACCCCAATCTCTACAAGTGCAAATCGGTTTTGCGACATGCTCATCACAAGATGTGTAGCAAAAGTCAAGGCGCACAGATTTGAATCTGCTGGGACACATTTGAGAAGTTGCAGTCGCCGATTTGTAGTTGTATGTGAATTATGAATGTACTCTGTATGTCACTCTGTTCATGCAAATATCAATCTACACATTTATTAATATTTTTCTCCATGTGTGTGAATATTTTCCAGTAGGGCTGGACAATTAATCGCATTTGCAATATAATCGCAATTTTGAGTAACGCAATTTTGAAATCGCAGAGGCACGCAATTATTTGGTTTTGCAACTCTTAATGCATAGACTTGTTTGTTAGCTACACTCTACACAATGTTAAACAAGGATTGGGGTTCAATGCAACAAGATATTCTCTTGAATAAAAATATGCTGATTAATGAGTAGTTCATTTTCTATTTTTAATTAAACATTGTGTGCAAATATGCAAATTAATAGGACATATTTGGTGCTTGTGGTTTTTATTGTGAAAAATCGCAATCGCAATATTGGTTGAAAAAAAATCGCAATTTAGAATTTTGGCAAAATCGCACAGCCCTATTTTCCACAGGTGAAAATTTCAATCTGCAAGTTCACACATTTTTTTTCATGCACTTGTGTTTTTTTTTCACTGCGACTGCAAATTTAACACACATGTATATGAAAATAGGCATTTACAAGTTCAAATATTTGTTCTACGCATTCTCACATTATATTCTACAAGTCCTCAAATCAAATATACACGCTCGTCCATTTTGGACCATATTTACCTTCATACAAGTCATCCGATCTCTGAGACCTGTAGCAAAGGAACAGAGAAAAGTCAACACTCAGCCTTGAACACAGTTCTGCAGGGTGCCTACATTGACAAAATTGACAATAAATCCTATCTTTATAAAACTAAATACGTGTTTTACAGACATTACTACACCATAGCCAGTCAAAAGAGAAAGAAATGTTTATTTGTGATTGGTAAGAGTTATATGTCATTTTCAAAGTACCGCCCTCATTAGGTCAGCTGTAACCCGCAAATGTCCAAATGACAGTGACGTTCCACTTCACTTAGGCTGCGTTTAGAATGCAGATCGGAAATGCTCAATTCCGATTTTGTGCTCATATGTTTGTGCTCATATGCTCATATGCTCACTCCAACCAGGCTTATCTAGATAGAAAGCCCAGAACAGGCGAAAGTCGAAAACGTGATCATGTCGAAGATGGACAGTAAAAGTAGGGTTTATTTTTTCAACAGCTATGAACAAAACTTCTTTGTGGAGCTATACAAAGACTACACAGGCGCTATTACAAGTAGAGGAAATACTTTAGCGATAGCCAATTCAAAAAATGACGCGTGGCAAACTTGCCGTGGCAAATTGACAAGTTTATAACGTTAGCTTGTTTATGTGGCATTTAGCCCCCCCAGTACATCTGAAATGTTTTGCAGGTGCCACAGTGTTTTTGCAGACATCCACATTTAATTTAAAGGGATGTCATTAGTTTAAAAAGTGTTATGCTTGATAGAACGCACAAGGCCATCAGTGGGTACTGTATGTGTTTTTTGCGATATTTTTTTATTGGTGGCGTTAATCTCAGACGGACTGAATGGACGATTAGCAGCTACGTTAGTTTATGGTTGTCATGTTAGATCTAATTCACTCGGCTTTGATTCATCACGTTTTTTGTGGCTGGTATATTTATATTGCGGGAGTCTTCATTATATCACTGTTCTTCTGAAATCGACTACTGTACTCAATTTCTATTCTGTTCTCAGGTGTCTTAGCTTAATTAATTTTCAACCTTTTTTAATTCCTTGTTTTTATTGTTACCTTGCAGACAGTTTCATAGACTACAATGACAGAGAAAAGTAGAGCAGATATTAGATCGTTTATCAGTGCACCTAAACCGTTTTGTTGCAAAGCTTTACTTATTTTATGTATCTTTTTCACAGTAATAGTCATGTTTACATTTCATTGTATGTTGATGGCTTGACAGTAAACAACATAACAATGCAATAAATTTTTATATTATAATATAATATATATATTTTACATAATATACATAATATATATGTTTTACATTATTATATTTTAATAATGATAGAGGCAAAGTTTTTCACTGTGGGGACATATCTTTATAAGAACAATCTGACCTATTTGTGTCACCTTCAAAAATTTCTCTTGAGAAATTTTATATCTATCGTCCCCCCCTACTGTTAAATGAAATTTACGCCCATGCCTGTGACGCTACATTCAATTTCGCGAGCAAGTCAGTCTGGCCAGGGTGCTGTTTTAGAGGAATTATTTTTCCCAAATCTGTGGGCACCAATGAGAAACAAGCTTACGCATACGTCATCGGAATGAGTGGTCTGATTGGTTGTAGATTCGTCAAGTAGTATACAGAGGCATCTGATGGACGCAGGTTAAGCCCGCCTCCCAGAAGACGTTTAGTAATGTAGGATGGCCAGACTAAGCTCCCATGAGCTTTGTCGCACAAGCCAGGCTAGTAGACACATGAACAAATGTCTGATTTAAAACAACATAGGAAAGGGGCCTGTATCCGATCTGAGGAGATCGGATTTCATGTGTTTTTTTTACTGTTTACACTGTGGTGGCACAGATTGGATACGTGCCACATGAGAGCAAAAAATCGGATTTGGGTCACTTCAAACTGGCAGTGTAAAGGCAGCCTTAGCCTACTACGATAATGGCCTCAGTTGGCAAGCGCGCCCGGTGCACTCGGGATGAAGTAGTGGCGATCTTGATGGAGGACAACGAGAGCAACATTGACACTGGTGGCCTCTCCAGCGTTAAGGAGTTTGCCTTGGACGAGGAGCTACTCGGTGACAGTCCGAGTCTGAAGAGAGGTAAGTCAAATTGCAAGCTAATTATATAATGTAAGCTAACTTTTGCCGGTGAAGTTTGCAGGGTGAATGTCAAAGTGTCTCGTAGTTTTTGCCTACTCCATGTAATACAAAATAACGTTAGAATATTATACTACATGTCAGATCGACAATCGGCAGAACTAGTTTCTATCCAAAGAAACATTTGAGCTGTTCTAGTAAAATCATAGACTATCAGTAAAATTCTGAGACGCTCATTCTGAGACGCACCTTTTTGTCAGAGGGTCTTTTAATGAATGATTTGTAATTGACTGTGATACCAAAGAGTATAGGGAGCCGAAGTCTCCACCCCTTCCGGTCAGCCCATGGGACCTAAGACCGAAAAAAAATGAATGGTAGTAAATGGAGAGATAAAAATTATTTTCTGGTCCACTTTACCTTATGTCCTGAATCACACATATGATGTACCCGAATTTAAATAATAATTAAGGGTGTGACTTTCGACTGTATTTGTTATGTAATTTGTGAATCATTTGCTTGTAAAAAAACATAATTGTCTGGACTACAATTCGCCAGTCGCAAATCGGACGTCACAGCAGAATTTCTCCCTGCACACTTTTAATCACCGTTTGTTTCCCCATCAAAATGTCGATATGTCTTAACGTTATCAAAGTGTTACCACAACGCCAATGCTGGTTGCACTTTCTACCGATTTCTACCGATCAGCTGACACCCATGCTATGTCTGATACCATTAAACAGGCTAATGTTACTATGATGACGTAAATGTTATGAGACAAGCGCTGTAGTCCGCTACCTGGTCTAACACAAAACCTAAAGTAACTTTTGCTGCCGTTCAAAATGTAGTGCTCTCTCAACGTCAATGTGTATCTTTAAAATTCACAGACAATATATGTGACATCCATAGCACATTTCAAACGGGACCAGAAAATAACTTTTATCTCTCCATTGAACGCCATTTTTTTTTTTTCGGTCTTAGGTCCCATGGGCCGACCGGAAGGGGCGGAGACTTCGGCTCCATACAGAACCCAAGAGGCGAAACTGAATAGAACGCTCCATAGAAACAGTTGTCCCCATGACGTGACAGTGCAGCCGCCATTCTGGACCTGCAGCAGCGGGAAAAGGCCGAAAAACAATGGAAGTCAATGACGCATAAAAAAAAAAAAATAACGAATTTAAAGTAAATTAAAATTCTTTGGGGTAGTAAGTCTAAATATGGAAGCATTCCGAAATTCATTAACGATCATGACTGACGATGAACGAAAAAAATGAAGGTTTATAGGCAATCTGAGTCTTACGATGGACAAGTAATGAAAAGCTTTATATTAGGCTACCTTTTAGTAAATTCGTATAATTAAGATCTGTAGTGGATTTAATAGAGGGACATACAGTAATAATAGCCTATATTCATTCACAATGTTGATGTTGGGGGAAAAAAACTGCCTAAATAAACATTTCAGTTGTGATATTGATAGAAACTGGCATAACATGCAGCAACCTTCAAATAAACACAAACAGGCTTAACCTGCACATATTGAACTTCAACGTGACATGTAATGGAAGAGACCAATTCAGAAATTTAAACAGTATCCTAACATTACTTGGCAGCAACTGCCTTTGTCTACCGCCATGATAAATTCACGTCAAAAAAAGAAACACTCTATATTTTTTTGTTATATAGATATTAGCCTATTAACATCAGTGGTGGCTGAAACTGCACCGACTTTGTTCACAATGCAGACGCAGTAAGCGTGATATGAACGCACTGTTTCATTAACTTCTTCAACACTTAAAATCTATTTATATTGCGAACATAAAACAATGATTACTTAATCCTGCCTATGCGTTTTCATCCAATTTAAGCATGCCCGGGTAGTGCCAATTGTAGGCTGCCATCAGGCATTAAGTAAAATAAGTGTGGGCTAGGCTACCATAGGCTAATTAGCACTACTTTTACTGTCACATGAATTGTTGACATTGTATTGTTTACTATGCTGTGTAGCCTACATCTAACGTAACAAAATCCAATCTATAATGGTACAAACAAGCATAAAGCCTACCATATAGCTAGTCACAATTTACAAGTACCATATGAATTCACTTCAGGCTGCATCAACAAAACAAACAAGATTTCATACTGTAGGGCTTTTTGCATTAATAAAGTACATTGCTATTTCATTAAAAACTGGTGCAGGTTTTAATCAATTCATTCAAGCGACTTGTTGATGCACATATGCTACAGCATTTAGCATAACCTGCTATAAAAAAATTCAAGCCAGGTTGAGACAGAAACAATTAACACTATTTCACCCGCTATAATCATAAGTAGGCCTACCAAATTATTCTAAAATAACAAATGAAAACTGTGGAAATAAAGCTGTCTAATTTTCCATCAATTGTTTTTTAAAGCAAACTTGACAGAACAACACTAACATGCAGTTCTACAAATGCCAAAGTGCTGTCATCCAAGTCATGGTTAAAATATTAAAAGATTTCAACTTCATCTGGAAAGCGATAGAATATACAATTGCTGTTTATGGATTGATAGTTTATTGTAGAACACTGCTTATGTTTTGGCCGCTCTATCTTTTGGATCTTCTCTTATGCCATTGATCATAAGTTTGCTGGCGCTAACTTTTTCCAGCCAGTCCGGTCCAGACTGCTTCCCATAATACAACAGAGCTTCGCCTCTTGGGTTCTATACTCTTTGGTGATACTCTTCGGGTAAACAGCTAAACTCATGTCTTGCTATTCTTGTGCTATTCTTTCCGAGATGTTCGAGCATGCTATGATTGCAGCGTTGTGTCATTGATTTGAGTCGTCTGGGGCCGAGTGTGCTGTGATAATTGTAGTGTTGTGTTATTGATTTTAATTGTCTTGGGCCTATCCTAACATGCTATGCTCAGAAGTGCAGGGGAGGGCTTTGGGTGGGGGGCACAGAAGTTCTTTTTTTTCTACCAGTATGTAACTCATACCATGCCACCATACATCTCAATTTTGTAGAGACTTGCCATATAATTCAAAAAGTATCCTACAGTACAGAGAATCATTTATTGTGCTCACCTGTCTTGTTTATTTGCTTACCTAACTGTTATATTAGTAAATCATAATTTCAAAGTTTATTTGTTCCACTGTAGTATGGCATAGCAGAGAGCATCACAGTGAAAGTTGAAGGTTCTTTGATACAGAGTGTATTCACTGTTACATCCTCTGTCTGTGTAGTAGGTGTAGGCCTATTGATTGTTAAATTTGCTTTTATTTGTATCTTTTGATTGATTGTATTGCTTTGCAGTAAGGCATAGCAGAGAGTTAAAGGTTCTTCTTGGGAATTTGTTTTCATTGGGAGAGTAATACATTCTGTTTATAAATTATTTTATAATTGTTCATTTGTTCTTTGTTATGAATATTTTCTTAAAATATCCACAAAAGTGTTCTTGTCTTTATCATTAGTTTGCAGGCATTCTGAAATTGTGCTTTGATTGGACAGAATAGCCCAATATGATTGCAGTGAATTTCCCAACATCATTTCCCTTTTAGATTCAACCAGCAGCTGGGAACAGATCACTTATCTCCTTCTGAGGATGAGGAGGAACCCACCAAATCCACAGGCAAAAAGACATACTCATGGACTCCCATTCATTTCCTGTCTGTCTCTTCACTGTCACTATCCAAATAAAAGGCAAAAAGCCCCAAATATATATAAAAAAAGACACACTCATTACAAAAAAACAAAACAAAAAAACATAAATAAATGGGTATAATTTGACCAGATTGTGAAAGGTGGTGTATTTGTCTCCATTACAAGTGTTTGTATGGTTCTCCCTGATTCTAGTATATTTGGGTGTCAAGAAAAGAATTCTCGCAACATTCCAAATCCATTTAACTGATTTTTGCACTAATCACAAAATGTATCATCTAAAACTGCTTCATTGGTTCTTGATTGTGATTGGCTGATTCTGCGTTCCAAGCCGTTGTAAAGTAACTATAAACACGCACCGGTACGTCTTCACTTCTGTATTACCGCGCAATCGAACGTCAATTAAAAAATGTTACCCATCTCAGTGAAGCAGCGTGTAGCGCTGCCTGGCAACCACTCTCCAAAATGAACTGATGAACTCCGCTTCGCGTCGTGCCTAACAACACCCCTCAGCTGTTCTAAAACCAGCGTATACGCACGGCTTCTCGTGGCTTATTGCTTAAATATCTTGTGAACAGTACGTGATTTGTACTTTGTACCTCTACATAGCACACAAGATTCAGATTTTCTCATACACTCTATATTTTTCTCTATCTTGTACAGAAATATACTTATAAAGGATTTTTGTCTGAAGAAATTGAAATTTTACCGATTTTAGGAATTCCAGATGATTTTCAAGATATTTTCATTACTTGATCAAAACTGGACACTGCAATTTATATCATGATATAGTGCTTTTGATTCTAAAGTATAAAACATATGTTGTATGCAGCATATTTGAGAAACAAAGCCTTTTATAGAAGGTTTGGGAGGGGGGTGGAGAGGCAGGGGTGGTGGGAGGGTGTTGGGGGGTGTGTGTGGCAAGTCCACCTTGCGGTTTCTGACGAGAAAATGCATTGCAGTTTGTCTTTATTACCAAAATATCATGGTATTTTCTTGATGGGTGCACCAAATAACAACCAACCGCGTTTTAGATTTTATACAGGATTCTTTTATGTAAAGTGTTACGTCTTCACAATGTTATGTTTGTGTTAAACTTTGATTTCTGAACCAATTTTAGGCCTCTAGCCTGGCTTCTGCGACTATAAAGCTCATAGGGGCTTAGTCTGGGAGGCCGACTTCTGGGAGGCGGGCATAACCTGCGTCTATCAGATGCCTCTGTATACTACTTGACGAATCTAAGCTCGTTTCTCGTTGGTTCCCACTTTTTTGGGAAACAGAAATGCTCTATAACGGCAGCTTGGCCAGAGTGACTCTGCTCGCGAAATCGAATGTCGCGCCACAGGAAGTATGGGCGGGCCCAGACTACGTTTCCTCCTGATGCCGCACTTTCTCTTTTTCCCTTTTTTGTGCGTACGCATGGGTCAGAGCTTGCGTGGAGGTGCGCACATTTTACCGCCAAGTTCACTTATAAAAACCAAAGCTTGCGTAGAAAGTGGCGTATCCATTTTTTTGTGCGTACGCATTGTTTATAAATGAGGCCCCTGGTGTGGGATCCAATCATAAGGTCATTAAAACAACTTTTCTGAAACCAGACTGCATTGATTCTGGTACACATAGGACACACGCACACACAGATCAGTGAGGGAGGGAGTTTTTTGTTGTTGGTCATGGGTGCTCTCTGCTGTAAAGCGCGACAAGACCTGACTATTGTATAATCTGTTGTGTAAATAAAATGAATTAAATTAAAATTCAGTTGAATATATTTGCTCTTAACAATAAGCTACTTAGGCAATAAATTGAAATCTAATTTCACATACTCTTGCAAACAAAAAAGGCTGACCAGAACATGTCCCTTGATTCATTTTTGGAACTGAAATTTTCTCTGACAGGATTTTAGCCAGGTATTTCCATTTCAGTGTCTTTATTTTATTTAGGCAGGTATCCCTGTGAGTGTTTCTCAAAAATATATGAGCAATAACCTATGAACCACCTGCAAACCTAGCTAATATATGAGCAATAACCTATGAACCACCTGCAAACCTAGCCACTAGTCACTGATGTGCCAAGGTTCAGAGCACAGAAAAAAGAAGATGGGTTGTTTTATTAAAGAAGAAAAAAGAAGATGGGTTGTTTTATTCAATTACAAGATCAGATCCTTTCATTTCTTCCACTTTCATAAAGTCTTCAAATTCCGGGCAAGCCTTTCATTTCAAGTCTCTTGTGTCCACGTTGTTCTGAGAATATTTCTTTATTTTGTCTCCATGGAAACAGATCAGGAAACTAATGATCGTAGAACTTTAAACATTTGAAAATGTCTTTCATAGACACCTTTAGAGCACTGCTACATCTAGTGTCTTGGTGATGTTTTGTGTCGGTGATGCCCAGTGTCTCTTCAATGCCTAGTGTGGTGTATTTTGGATAACTATTGTTTATGATGCCTATAGTATCTATGTGATGCCTAATGTATGTGTGTTGGTGTTGCCTAGTGTCTGTGTGATGACTAGTGTGGTAGTTGTCCTAATGGCTGTCCCAACTGGTTCTCTGCTGCCCGTCTGTGTCTGTTGCAGCTCCCAGCTGGTGGAAGTGAAAGAGCTGTTCCAAGAAGCGGTGCAGCAGAACACGGAGGAGGTGGACCCAGACTTGCAGACAGGTCTTGGTGTTCTCTTCAACCTTAGCTCTGAGTTTGACAAGGCTGTGGACGCCTTCAACTCAGCCCTGTCCGTCAGGCCAGAGGTGAGCTGGACAAGGGATTGTGATGGAGGTGTGTGTGTGTCAAGTGTGTCAGAGGCTAAACTATAATATAATATTGCCAAATAAAGAGACACACACTGGTACATGCCTACTCTGAGACATCTGTCCACTCAGCTCAGATTCAGTTAGAATTCTAATTTTGGTCACATTCTGAGAATCTGCATCGAGCTGGCAAAATGGCATACAAATATATTCAGGGATTTTTACATCAAAACATTTCCATCAGGGTTGGACATAATGCAATAGGATCTGTCACACTTGATAATGCATCAGTACTCTATTGCCCATGAGTCACAGCCATTGGTTAAACTAACAAGCAAACCAACAAAATATTTCTTCTATGTAAGGCTACACCATCAGATTCAGGATACTTTATAAGTGCGGTTCCCAACTTCTCCTTAAAATGGCTTGAATGCAGTTCTCAGAAAAGCCTCTTGGGTGGACTCTAAGCTGGATGCCTGTTGTGTTTCCTTCCTAGGACTACTTGCTGTGGAACCGGTTGGGGGCCACGCTGGCTAATGGGGACCGCAGTGAGGAGGCGGTGGAGGCCTACACCCGTGCCCTGGAGCTGCAGCCTGGCTTTATACGCTCACGCTACAACCTAGGCATCAGCTGCATCAACCTTGGCGCACACAGGTCAACTGCATGGAACTCCTAGGATGACGATGATGACTATTATTACATTATTATTATTATTCATTATTATTGTTGTTGTTGTTCTATTAAATATAGAATTTTTTACTTTCGTCTGATGATTTAACTTTAATTATTGTTAAAATATTTCTTATCTTTTTATGATTTCATTCACTATAATGTTTGCAACAAGGTGTTGGGAAAGATGCACACATCCGTAGTCGCGAAGATGTCTCTTCAGGTTATGAACAATAAAAACTAACTAAACTCTCCCTAACAAAAGCAGATGCGATGGAGGGTGTTTAAATGACTACTCAGAGTTACTCTTAGAGCATTCATTATAAATGATAAATGCAAATAGCTGAAGCTCCAGATTTATATCTGCTGCTGGATGAGTAAGTGACAATATAAATGAGGAATTCAATAATTATTTTCGTAGATAAAATTATAACACTAAGCTTGCCACTTTGTGAAAAAACAAGGGTTAGCCTAACAAACAGAGGGGGCTATGAAATTAGGCTATGTAAAATAGCTTAGACGAAGCTAAATGAATAAATAAAATGAATAGCACTACTGTTGTTAATTGCAGGTAAATCTACCCAGTCAACATTATTACATCTCAAACATTGGGAAGCCTCACTGAACAAACGTTAGCTTCAGCCTGATAGCCTAGTCACAGGCAAAGAGCAAATTGTTTCAATTAACGTTACACGATGGAAAGCATACACCTATAGACAATTGTGCAATGAAACATTTTGAATTCAGACATAATCTACCTGTCCAGAAGGAAGCAAGCAAACTCAGAGTCTCTTTCAATCTTGTTTCTTCCTCGTGTATGCATTCATGATTCATGTCATTCACATCATCTAACGTTAGGGAGAATTAGCAGCTCCGATGTTCTCTCTTTTCCAATGTCACTGGTCTTGCTCTTTTCAATATCCCTTTTCTTTTTTGGGAGAAGAAGACACCTTTTGCTGAAATTCGGATTTTGAGTATGTGTGATCTGCCTTAATTGTTTTCTTTTTCAAAACTTGCCGGGTGACTGGCGCATAGCATTACCTGAGTTTCATGTGACAGCGAAAAACGCGAATGGCGAAGCATTAATGTAGCCTATTATGTCCCTTACTGGCTAATGTATTTCAAGATGGCAAATGACTAAGGAGCAACGCCAGCCATTAATGCCTATCGACCATTTAGAATACTTGAAATTGATGGTGGTCGTAAATATTCATGAAAAATCACATATTTGTGAAGGGGTAAGATTATGATTATATATATAGAAATGCTACACATTGTACCTTTAAGAGAACTGTAAAGTGTAATTCAGAATTAGGCACTCATTTGATTTGTTAGTTCTTATGTGAAAGTGCATAATGATAAATTTTTCCTTTCTTTAAAAAGAACTAAAACCTTGGATAGCACAGCAATACATTGTTCTGCCTGGGCTTTGCAACAATGGTATCTAAACATGGTGCTTCTAGGTGGAGCCCACATAACTTTAAATTAAACCTAAAGCAGGGGCGAAAATCCCAGGGGGGAAGCAGGGGACATGTCCCCTCCCATCCAAGGGTTGTCCCCCCGAAAAAAGAAAAAAAATTCTTTCAAAAAAGAATTCTGAAACAGTTGAGTTCACCCTCCCTTTCCTCACAGTGGTTTGGCCCACTGCCTGCTTCCCCAGTTCATCTCACGTAGCCTACTCTAGTCTACATAGTTGGATGCGTGGCTGCAGCTCAATGAAGTTGAACGCTAGTACTAGGGTATTTCATTCACATTAAATAAATCGATTCTCTTTAATGTAGTTAAGGCTGACTCAGTTATAAATTAGCATAAATGCTGATTATCCGTGTAATTTCCCACAAATCTTCTATATTAGCATCAAAAGTTTTGGCTACTTCGTTATACTTATAACGTTAGCTTGTTTATGTGGCATTTAGCCCCCCCCAGTACATCTGAAATGTTTTGCAGGTGCCACAGTGTTTTTGCAGACATCCACATTTAATTTAACAGGATGTCATGTTTAGTTTAAAAAGTCTTATGCTTGAGGATAGAACGCACAAGGCCATCAGTGGGTATTGTATGTGTTTTTGGCGATATTTTTTTATTGGTGGCGTTAATCTCAGCCGGACTGAATGGACGATTAGCAGCTACGTTAGTTTATGGTTGTCAAGGCGATACAGTAATGTTAGATCTAATTCACTCGGCTTTGATTCATCACATTTTTTGTGGCTAGTAAATTTATATTGCGGGAGTCTTCATTATATCACTGTTCTTCTGAAAGAGACTACTGTACTCAATTTCTATTCTGTTCTTAGGTGTCTTAGCTTAATTAATTTTCAACCTTTTTTAATTCCTTGTTTTTATTGTTACCTTGCAGACAGTTTCATAGACTACAATGACAGAGAAAAGGAGAGCCGATATTAGATCGTTTATCAGTGCACCTAAACCGTTTTGTTGCAAAGCTTTACTTATTTTATGTATCTTTTTCACAGTAATAGTCATGTTTACATTTCATTGTATGTTGATGGCTTGACAGTAAACAACATAACAATGCAATAAATTTTTATATTATAGTGTAATATATATATTTTACATAATATACATAATATATATGTTTTACATCATTATATTTTAATAATGATAGAAGCAAAGTTTTTCACTGTGGGGACATATCTTTATAAGAACAATCTGACCTATTTGTGTCCCCTTCAAAAATTTCTCTTGACAAATTTTATATCCATCGTCCCCCCCCCACTGTTAAATGAAATTTACGCCCATGACCTAAAGGCACTGATTCTGTCTTTCAGGGAGGCGGTGAGCAATTTCCTGACAGCTCTGCATCAGCAGAGAAAAAACAAAAGCCACCAAATCATGTCCAGTAACATCTGGGCAGCCTTGCGCATTGCCCTCTCTTTCATGGACCTGCCAGAGCTCTTACATGCTGCCAGCGTTGGAGACCTGGACCTTCTCATGAGGGCTTTTAATGTGGACATGTGATCGCCATGGTGGTATCACCAGACACTGGGACTCCCTGTAAGTTTGGGACACCAGCGATCAGCAGCCACAGAACACAGAACTCTGTTTCCCATCATGCACTTTTGCGTTGACTTGCAGGAGGGAGGACACATGCACATCCCCATGGGGAGCTCTGACATTTTGTACGGTATGGTGAATGCCATATATGAGCACAAGAGTGATTGAGTGTGTGTGTGTGTATGTTTGTATATGTGTATGTGTTGTTTGTGCATGTAAGAGGCAAGAGCCAGCTCACCAGAGGGAAAGCACAACGTTCTATGATTACAAACATTTTCTAAGGCCATTAGGGTCATTAAAGGACTATAACTGCTATATAATATATCGATATATCTATTTTGGGGTCTTTGTGTATGCATAATAGTTTACTGTAGCAATGCAGTGATTAGTGTCAATGGCATTTTGTAGCTCTTTGACAATGCAGACCTCACATTCCTGTCAAGGAAGACCCTAGCATGGCAGATCTGTGCTCTATATGATGGCACGCAAAAAGTGGCTTTCAAAACCATTTCTGGTTGATGTTAATTGGACTAGCGCTTGGATCACATCGGTAAAAAAGACCTGTCCTACAACTTTTTACTCATGCAATGTCAAAATTTTCCTGCTTGTTGATCTCCACTGAAGAGCCCTCAATTGCACAGACTTGAAAGCCTCAAACATTTTATTTGAGATGTCCTTGTATAGGAGCCCAATGTGCAACGTACTGGTTTGATTAGCATAGGCTTCTCAACACTATTATTTCTCTTAGAACAGAGCCAGTCCCCCACATGGGCAGCAGTCTCTGTGTCACTCACCCTGTATATGAAGGCTCACACTATTTAGAAGCCCCACGACAAGGCGTGCCCTTACCGCCATCAGACCTGGGTGATGCTGCGTGCACATCCGATGTCAGGGACAAACCACAAATAGAGTTCAGTACAAAGAAGGGATCAGGTTCAAAGACGAGCATCCAGGGAGTTTTTTCTTCTTTTTTTTCTAGCATAAAACCCGATCCAAATAGAGGATATATTTGTCTCCTTTGAACTGAAATTTTTCTGTCCACATTTGACATGATTATTTACATTTATGCATTTTGAGCATGCATGAGGAATGGTGTTTGGAGTTTGTTTCTGTGACCTGCATGAGTGCTATATTTTGAGAAGATGCATGATTTATTCGCCCTAAAAATCCTATGCAAAGGTCATGTTTTTAATTTTGTCTTTAAAACTGACTGGACCAAAAAACTCAATTTTGGTAAACTATCTTGTGACATTCCCCGGATGTTTTGATAAGTGACTATGCAATGGGAAGTAGCATTTGAGAGTTGATTGTGTGCAGAAAACACAGACAGGAAACACATTTCAGATGCTAAAGAAATCTTTGTCATTAGATTTTTTTTCTACATCTTAATTGAGAAATGCTTCTGCCTTTGTTCTGTAACATCAGTTATGTAAACTCATCCACAAAAAACATTGTGCTTGCAGCTACTGTAGTGCATAAACAATGCTGCATTTTGGTTTAAATGCACAAAAGAGAAGGTTGTTTGCTCAAACATAATTCAATTATATATATTATATCTATTATGGTTGAATATGTAGTTAAGTACAGAGTTTATTACAGACTGCCTATGATACTATATTAACCAAATGCAGTATACAATGCTAAAGGTCCTCACACCTAAGACTAACAATAGGACTCCTGCCATTCACATATGTAAATATATTCCTGTGTGCGTGTGTGCACATTATGTGTAAATGGGGTGTCGTTGATACAGGTGTATCAAAACAGCAAATAGCTTTAGAAGGAAATATTCAGAAATGTAGCTGATAAATGGAAAATAATTTAATCATATTGTCATGGAGTAATAAACAAACACAACCATTTTGATGATAATCTTTTACATTGCATTTAATGATAACTATTTATCTTAAGAAATTTATTCCATCTGTATTGCCATCAGTCTATCTATATAATATTTTACAATCATGTGTTAAATGTATGCATGTAAATTAGCCGACATCAGTAACAATGAATTTCTGAAATATATTCTTTCCTATATTCTGTACAGGCAATGATATCTGAACAAAATGATTATTAAATAACAAGAGCATTTTAAAATAATGTGCACTGCTATTTGAATACAATGTAGACTCCTTTTTCTGTAATGATAATTAAGGTGGCCAAACTACAGGAAGTCATATGGCTGTTGGTGAAGAAGCTTCTAGTGCCCTCTCCTGGTACTGTATATTAATGCATATCAAGCATCTAAAATGTACAGATGAACATTAGTCATGTTGTCTGTTGATCTCAAAAATTTAATACCAATAGACCACATCTTAATGTCATTAAAATATGTGTTAGTACATATTACATATCTAATATCTGTTGTGGTTCAAGGGGCTAAACCAGGGGTGGGCAAACTTTTTGAGTCGTGGGCCACAATTGGTTATAACATTTGATTAAGGGGCTGTGTCAGGAGCAGACAGATATAGTGTTTGTGTGAAGTAATATAAATTACATGTAAAGTCCATTATATTTCATTAGGTAGTAAAGCATGGATATGCAGGGTTTTAAAAAAAAACAGTTTGCAGACATTGTAGGGAAAATACTAAATAAATATTATTTAATATAATTTTTAAACATTTGGCGGGCCAGATTAAAAAGCCAAACGGGCCGTATATGGCCCCCGGGCCTTAGTTTGCCCATGCCTGGGCTAAACCAACTGCACAATTGCAGTCACTCATATTGGTCCATTGTTAAAATGCCATCATAACAATCACATGTTAATAATATACCATTATACAGGGTTCCTACACTTTTTCACATTTAAAATTCCAGACTTTTTCCATACTCAAATTCTCAGATTTTGGAGATGTCATGGTACAACTACTTATATTTTTAAATTACTTCAAAATAACATATGAGCGCATAGAAGGACATTACAGGCTCCATCATGCACACGGCGCACTATGCTTTCACAAGTTGCGCAACCTATCATTGCCAATTTGTTCAAGGGCAGCGTCAGTGAAAAACACTGGTGTGGTCCGGCGCTTACCGCGGAATTTTCTATTAAATGGGTACTGAAAGTCAGTGCGCCACTGACCAGAAAAAAATGGGTCAGGAATCATTATTCAAAGGCTATTTATGGACGCCTGGTGCTTTGGAAAATGGAAGAGTGCACGCGCACATGCTGCTTCTTTCATCAGCAGGAGCAAGCAGCAGCGCGTATGGAGTTCTCAAAATATAAAATTCAAATGTACATCACATACATCACACCATGGTTATTTTATTAAAATATAGAATATTTACACTTAGTTGATTACAGTAATCACTGAAAATTAACAACAAGTAACTGAAAGGCTGAAAGGCTTGACACCATCTTTATGAACAAGATTGTCAAATGGCTTTGTCATGTTTTCATTATGACAGTTTATTCTGTTTGTGTTTTCCAATGCATAAAAAGGTCAGAACTCAGAGACACTACCTAAAAATGCTCAGGACAGAACTACACTCTACTTGTCATTTGAAATTTACAGTAAAGTTAGACATTGCTGTAGTTAGGGGAGTAAGTGACTACAACGGGTAAAAAAAATCATTGCTGCCTATGTACTGTCTTTGGCCTCTTCTCCCTCTTTGCTTTCCCCTTTCCCCTGCATCCTCACCCACGATGCTGAAATTCCATATCTGTGTTATAAAATTATAGAAATGGTACACAGTATGTCTCAGGTCATACTGTATGTAGTGTACTTGCCAATTGAGGGTTCATGGGATTCATCCATAAGTGACGGTGAACAAGTGTCTTGTCTTTGGTCACAACTACAGTAATACTTCACACACCTTCTCGTGAATGAAAGCTGAAGTTCACCTGAGACACTGTTCAACTTAGGAGACATTTCCAGGAAAAAAAAAATTATAAAAAAGGTATAGAAATTGCTTGACAGACAGCTAATGTTTGACATTTGATAACTAGTTCAACAATTCTGTATGTAATGACTCAAGCAATGAAAGTAAGACTATTAGTTTTATTGAGAACGACTATTCAGCATCCATAACTATAATTTTGACTGACATGACATAAGCAAATGGAAATGTTAAAAAACAGCAGAGAATTGTATGAAAGCAACTGATACTGATTCTCTGATTTGTTCAGAGAAAGGAAAAATTGCTACAATGATGTGCACAAAAGACTAAATGTTGTGTAGGTTGAACAAATAGTGATGAGAATTTTCATTCTGATCTGAGAAATGCACCAAAGCTACTGAGAAAAACTGTAAAGCCTTCATCCCTTCATCTGATGCCTTATTTCTTGCTATCAGCTGAGCATGATGTATTGTGTACTGAGGAACAAGGGTGAATTCCAAGAAGGTAGTTAAGTGATGAACCTGCTAATAGAGTAGCCTGATGGCATTGTTTTGTTAACAGAATCATAACTTTAGGCCCTTCTATTAGCAGGTTTAGCCTACCACTGCCTCCAGCTTTACTCACCAAGGTTTGACACTTAACCACCTTTTTGAAAAACACCCCAGGAAAATATCGGGCAAGGAAAACTCAGCTCTGACTATCACATGAAAGAACTTTGTTGACATTTATTTAGTTTGTATGGTTTGTATTACTATTTTAATACAAAGCTTGCATTTCGCCTTGCTTTGGCAGTTGAAATCTTTTTCCAACCAAGCTTCATATTGTGATTTTGATCGCCATCCATCAGAAAACGTACATTTGCCCATTGTCTAGTAACAAATGAATTCCGCACAATATGTTTGCTCCTACGAACATGGCGCTAACAGTCCAACAAAATCACTGACAGCGTAAAGTAGTTCAGTACTAGGTGATTTCTCTCACAACGTCTAACTACAGACTTTTTTTTAATCACAGCAAAAAAATACCCGACGACTAGAGTATGTTTATTGGATGCAACTTTGCAAAATCAACATGAATACTTTTCTGAACTTGGTGGTGAATGAGATTTTGCATGCCAGCAAGGCAGTGTCCTTTCTCGACTTCATTGAAGGTGAACCAGACGATTTGTGGAAACATTGGAATTGACTGAACTGGCAAACTAAATAACCTAGCTGGCTATCCAAGGCCTAGGCCTGAACAGTTATCACACAAAATTGTTTAACTTGCCACCAACAATAATCCCTTACAAAGCCCTCAAAGCAGCTAATCTATTAAAAAAAATGTTTGCTTAACAAAAGTATAGAATCACCTCTCTAGCATTGCGTTCAACTCTGCTCAATTTTGCCTCAAAATTAG
>JAGFZM010001575.1:59256-89426 GCA_017657215.1 Limnothrissa miodon | reverse complement strand
GACAGAATCACATGACCACATCAGGAAGAGAACAGGGAAATACACGCAGCAGGGATGACAGGACCACATGACAAAGAAACCAGGAAGTGAAACAGGAAACACAGGCACATGGCAGGGACGACAGATCACATGACAAACCAGGAAGTGAACAGGGAGAGACAAGACACATGACAGATCACATGACGACAGAAACCAGAAACTAAAACAGAAGCACACGACACAGAAACCAGGAAGTAACACAAGAAGCACATGACACAAAGACACCAGAAACTGACACGGGTAGGAAACAAGGCTAACAGAACTAAAACACAAACACCCAAAACCCTGACACAGTGGTACTGTATTAGCTCAGACTATTTCTGGAGGCTTAATACAGCCATCTCCTCGGCTATTTCTGTTTTCACCTACTAATCTGGCCTGAAGCGGGGAGCTGGATTACGCATTAAATTACGAGGATCCATCGTGAGTGACATGAAAATATCAGGTTTTAATCACATAATTACTGACATCGGTAAATGAATGTGTTTAGCAGCACCATAGGCCCAAACAGATGTGCAAAAACAAGAAAAGTGGTATTATTCTTAAGCTACTTTAGTCCTATCACTCGCTTCCTTCTTTCTTCTTCTCCCTCTGTCCCTCCTTCCCTCTGTCCCTCCTTCTCTCTGTCCCTCTGTCAGAGGTGGAGGGGAGCGAGGTTTGGGCTGGCACCGGGCGGGCCGTCTGGAGGTGAAGCAGCGGGGGGTGGAGGACCTGGCCACCTGCATCCGTAGCCTCCATAGTCTGGGTGTGTCCACGCCGGGCCGCACCACTCTAACTGCCCGAAGTGCTGGAGCCGTCCTGGTGGGGGCGCTGTGTAATCAGCAGCCTCAGCTCGTCAGGGCCGTCACTCTGCAGGTGAGGAAGCGTGAGTGTACATGTAGGTAATGTAAGTGAGTAACATGAAAGTAAACACACACACACACACACACACACACACACTCACACACACCTCTGTTCATACACAGTGACTCAAAAGGATACACATAGAACATGAAGATCAGGGAGGACACTAACAGTTCTTGAGCCAGTCTCTGATGTAGGTGAGCACTGTCACTGTTTGGGAGTTAGGGAAAGTCATCAAATGTACAGAGAAAGGAGTTTGGTGTAGTTAAGTAGTTGTTACAGAAGTAGTGTTAAGAGTCTAGAGTGTGACCTGCTTGACCAATGAGTGAGAGGAATCTATTTTTCATCAGGCACCTTTTCTAGATGTCCTGGGCACCATGCAGGATCCCTCTCTACCACTGACCGTGGAGGAGAGAGGGGAGTGGGGGGACCCTCTGAGCAGCCCTCAGCACAGAGACAACATCGCCTCCTACTGTCCATGCTGTAACATCACGCCACAGGTGGGCCTGTTTTCCCCTCAGCAGCACACAAACTGTTTTAAAGACCAGCCAGACTGGTGTCGGAGCCGTTTACCGTTCCAGTTACACTAGGAACTGTAACGCTTGTTCATAAATGGCGTGCGTTCATACCCATCGCCAGGCAGGTTTGCTACCAAAACAAAAGGCTGTACGGAAGCAGACATGTTCACTGCAGAGAATACAAAAACTATGGATTGGTGCTATGGATGACATTGTCTACTACTTGGGAGAATTTTTACACAATTAATAATTTTCTTCTCTGTCTTCTCTTTCTTTCTCCACAGTTATGTTTTCTTGATTTGTTTAAGTTTAAAGTTATTCACTTTTGTTTTTTTTTGGGTGATTATTATTATTAGTATATTATTATTATGTGTGTGTGTTTATAGCACTACCCCTCAATGCTGATCACAGCCTACCAAGAGGACCATCGAGTGCCTGTGTCTGGTGTGGAGAAGTATGTGACGAGACTGCGGGCGGCCGTGGACACACACACCAGCCTGAGCATGCCCAGTGAGCACACACCCTCACTAGCACACTTTAGCATCCATACGCTAATGGCACCAGCAGAGGCCTGACCGCACACTCATCCCTGTTTATTTCATCTTGATTGTTTTGTTTTGTCTGTGACAGGACTCATGCTCACGCCTCATTCATAACAACCTGGTTCCTAATTTTCATCCTTAGGCCCTGGGTTGGGAACACAAAAATAGGATAAGAGGAAAAATCAAATGTATAATCCTGTGTTATCACAATTCAGTTTCCACCATTAAACAGAGGTGGCGGTAATGAAGTCAACCACAAAATTCCATGACTGGAATAATTATGGATTGCAGCTTTAAAAAACCTAAGCACGAAAAAACTTATTTTACCTTAAATAAAACAAGACAGGATTCACTTTTGATATCTTTCAAAAACTGAGAAAAGAGAGTGAAAATATGCTTAGGTCACCTTGCAGTCAGCAGATTTCTGCTCACTTTTCCCACGTGTGTAGGAATCTCTCTCCCTTTTCCCTCTCTCATTAATTATCTTTGACAGACACACACACACACACACACACAATTAGTCCTTATATACAGACACACACTCACACGGTAAGAAAATTTGTCTGTCTCTGTTTAATCTGTCAATGTTCCCGGAGGTCGATTAAATGCTGATCACACCCTCCCAGCCTCAGCGATTAGCAAGTTTCTGAGATTGAGCATCGGCACGGGAGATAAGGAACAATACACTTGGCCTGCTCAAGGTCAAGAGGACACTTGTGAAACACACATCCGAGAGACAGAGCAGAGATGAAAGAGGGAGGGAGAGAGAGAGAGAGAGAGAGAGAGACTAAGAGGAGTGGGTGGGGGAGAGAGAGAAATAGATAGAGAGATGGGGAGAGATACAGGGAAGCAGAGAGGTGAGCTGCACAGGGATGGAGAGGAATGGGCGCCCCCAGCCAGTATGTGTGGGAGATAAGACCGTGTGTGTGTGTGAGATGACTGAAGAGTTTTGGAGGGATTAGGTGTACGATGCTCTCAGCAGCATTGTCTAATCACACACACTCATCACAACTCTGTCATTCTCACACACACACACACTGACACATTAACATAGACACAAAAGGCCCCTCTTACTCAGCTAGGAAGAGGTGAGGCTGGACTAACCTCCAGTAGACAGAAGCTCTCTTTTACATTCTCCTTTTTCTTCGGGTTCTTCCTCTACTGCATATTCCCTCATCAGCCTACACTTCCTCCATGTCCTGGGTCACGGAGGGGGGAATCGGCCCTCAAATCTTTCAATCGCTGCATTCAGAGAGCCATCAAAGATGGATGCTCAAGGAAAACATAAACACTGATGTCTGGCATTACAAATCTGCCTCTATCCAGCCCCTAAAGCTGAGGATAATTGTCTCTCCATGTCTCCCCAGCAAACATCTAAGAGAGTATTTAAGAGAGTGCCTTTACTCTTTCCTCTGTTTCTCTGCTGTTGGCCACAGGTGAATGAAGTCAGTTTGAAGGAAAAGAAATATCAAAAGGTCTCACACACTCCACAGACTTACATATAGCTGAAACATTGACAAATGACACTGGACAGTAGGTGGACAGAGATGACACTAGCTGCTGATAGATACACTTTATTTACAAAAAAATACAGCAAAAACAAATCAAATTTGTCCTGTTTGTTTGTAGGACCGGAACCAGAGACTCATATTATTCTGGACTTGCAGCCTGGCGGAGACCATTTTGGACCAGAGGACTTTGAGATGTCCTTATGTGAGGTATTTATGAGGCCATTGCCTAGTTGGCCTAGCTCCAGTACTCTTTCACAGCACACAGCAGTGTAGGTACATGTACATGTAGGTACCAAAGTGGGATATGGCCACCACTGCACTGATTAATTATTTCAGTCTAATAAATTACATTAGATTTCCCTTAAAGACAGTCATGGATTCATAATTATAATGTATCCTGGGTCTGCAGGTCTGTGTTTTGTCCTTTTCATGAGACTTGCAAAGGTAATATTTGAAGATGTTCCTGATTTTATCTAAACAGTGTAAATCATACAGATCATTTCAATGATAGCTTGGTTAATACGTACTCTTTTATTGTAAATGAATGGTTCAATTTTCATGAATTCTCAGTGTAGTTGAAAGGTTATCTCTTATCTCAGTGTAATTCATTAACTTCTTTATCGCAGTCATCTAAACCACGTTATGCTTTAAAAAACATATTGACCTCTGAGTTGTTATGTCATGTTTTATGCTGCTATGTGGTTAACAGTGATTTGGGGGCTTAGTAGTGTGTAATCTGAAGTGTGTGCATTTGACCTTGATTTGACCTGCGGAGCCTCCAGTCGATGTGTGAATTCTGCTCTGTCCCGGCATCCGAAAAAAAGTGCATAATGTGGCAATTATGATACATTTTATAATTACTAGTATTTTTGCCATCCATTTAAGATTTACCCTTTACACCTTGAAATATTGAGATAGATCCCAAATGGTTCAAGTGCTTTTATCAACCATGTGACAATATGACCCTTTTTGAAAGATATCCCTTCCTGTCTTCTGCTGCAGAGTGCCAGACAGATGGCGTTTTTGCACACAGAGCTGGGCCTGGACCAGGTGGCTAGTCATAAGAAACGTAAAGGCTGATTTGGTCTACATAAAGACTACTTCAATCTGGTGTTCAAGTGCTTTCCAGTCATCCTGGGTGTTTGTGTAATGTTGTATGTTACACTGTTAACTGTTCTGTATTTGTTTCTTTTTTAATAAACAGCATTTATTTTGTTTGCATATAAAACTCGGTGTGTATTAAATGAAGTAATATTTTTTTATTCTTTTCACAAATAGGCTGACAAACAAAAACACGTGTTTGCTTTTTATAAAACTTTTGGAGCCACAATTGTACTCACTCACTCGCACCACACACACTCAGCATTTGTACATAATGTCCAGCATGCTCAGGTAGCAGGCCCTCTCTGAGATGTAGCAGCTGGAGGCGTGGCTACTGTAGAACCTCTGACTCGTTGAGAATTCCAGCAGTAGCCCCTCCCCTTTGGCTGTGGGAATGGAGCCCCTTTCGTAGCTCTTCCCCTGGTTCTCTGGCACGGTACTCGTATGAACACGGAAGCGACCTGGCAGGCCCGAAACCGAGGACAGGTCTGTATTTGTAGCCTGACCCAGGTTGATCAGAACCACGAATGCCCGGTCAAGTCCATCCTGCTCACGGAGGTATGCAAAAACATTGGCATCATTCCATATGAAACACATCCAACCGCGGTGCAGAGCCATCTCTGACTCTCGCAGCAGGCTCAGCCGCCGGTACTGCTCCAGGACCGAGCTTGGGTTTCCCATCTGGACCTGAGGAACAAGAACATAACTTCAGAGCAGTAGAACTTGAGAGGGACCAACACCTAGCAAACAGACATCAAACTATTTACTGGCTGCTAAAATATTCTTTATAGAGAAAGCATTGAATTGCTTTACAGCATTGCAATAAAAGTACTTGCCAGATTAATAATTAATCTAAAACCATAGACTTTAAGCACACTGATAGTATCTGGTGTTATTCTGACATCAACTCACCTGCACGTTTAGGGTGGTGTAGTTGGGACTAATAGGTAGCCAGGTTCCCGTCTCATTCCCACTGAAGCCTGCATTGAGGCTGCTATTCCACTGCATGGGAGATCTCGATGGGTCTCGGGTCATGTTCTACAGATGAATGGAGATAGAATTCAGAATCACTGCTGAGAAGAATTAATGGGACATAGGAGTGGTATGGTGCTTGCATGTAGAACCGTATACTGCATCTCTACATTGCTTAAACAGTAGTATTCTAGTTCTAGTAGCATAAAAAATATGGGGATTTTGACAGACTCAATTCTTCCTGAAATTACAAACAAGTACTTCACATGTTGTTTGAGTGGAACTAACAGGTATATGCCCAGGCAGCCAGCAACTTTAGAGATACACTCACAGGGTCAAACTTCCCAAAGGGATCCTGGATGTCCTCGATGTTCACATGGATGTTCTCCATGCCGATCTCCTCGCCGTAGTAGGTGGTGGGTGTGCCGGGCAGAGTAAGCATCAGCATATTGATGGCGTTGATGTATTCTTTCCCCACGCTGGACGACATGCGTGGTTTATCATGGTTCCCCACCTAAACAGAAAAATCCAAACAATGACAATAGTAGAACAACTTAATGGTCAAACATTACATAGAGAATAATACCTCTCAATAAAAGCATTGCATAGAGTGTTCCTAGGGTCTTGTACAGTACAATATCTATTAGGCCTACTAGATGCTAAACTCATCATGTCAATAATCCAAATAGTCATCTCTTTGTGATTTCTCCCCCTTGAGTGTGTGTGTGTGTAGTAGTAGTAATGCGTGGGTGCCGAACCATAGCCCGCGGGTCGGGCAGTGCGGTCTGGTTTTTAAGAGGAAAATGCGGGTTGGGTCAAAATAATAATTTTATTAATAATTAATAATTTATTAATAATTTTACCTATTCACGTTATTTTTTTTCATTGATTTGTTTTGTGACCACTGTTGGCCCATGCTGCCTCTAATGCTGGATTGCAAGCAAAATTGTAAAACTTTTCATGTTCGTTTTTTTCCCCAAATTATTTGTGTTCAAAAAGAAAGTCCTGTGTAGCCTACAGTATCTAGCCAACTTATTCATGTGTGTGTTTTGTTTTGCTGTGCTAAGTAATTGTTTATAGTTGATAATGGATAAAAAAGTTGATGCACGCAGGTGTTGGTGATGTGCGTGTGTGTGTGTGGGAGTGAGAGAAATTGAGAGCGGAGATAAGTGCGGGTTTAGTTCCAAGTTTGAAATAGTGTGTTCCTCTTTCATATATTTGAAAAATAAAACAACCTTTTTGGAACATTTTGCCACTCTTGACTGATAATTAAGATTTAATAGAAATTACAAACAGTAATGCAAGATGAGCAACTTTCTCTCTCCTAAGTACGCCTAGTAATATATTTTTTTTCTCAAAGCAATCGCAAATCACAAGGTAAACTCATTGGTTTCTTTTTTTTTGGGGTGGGGGGGGGGGGGGTTGGGTTGGGTTAAAAATCAAAGGTAATTTTGCGGGTTGGGCGGAGTGGGTTAGCCGTTATGGGTTGGTGCGGGTGTTAAAAATCCTTAACCCGCGCATCACTAGTGTGTAGGTATGTGGGTTTCACTGAACAGTGCTGCTGTGACACATTATTTACTTCAAGAACAATGATGTGTTTTATTGTGTACTCTTCCTCACACTACTTACCACCCAGTTGGGCCACTTTCCCTGGGGCATGTTGGTCATCCACAGGCTGACCAGCTCGTGGGCCCTGTGCCCAGACAGGCCCTGGGGCAGATCCAGCAGGTAGAAGTTGAAGGGGAAGTCACTCTCCCTCACAAAGTCTGTGCTGTAGTACATCATTGTCTTCTCAATCTCCTCATAATCATACGATTCTGTCACCATGAACCTAGGTGAGTGTCAAAGGCCTTCACTATTACCATATGAACAAGTGTATAGTCATATTATATGAACAGTTTTTATGAGTAGTTCATCATTATTGTAATTTGTGACGAGTCTGCTAATTCATCAACACAAAACAATCACCCAATTTATACAACTACTATTAAGACTTTAAGGAGTCATAGAACACCATCAGAAATTGTTCTTTGAGGCTCAATAATAGTGTACGCAAATTTGTGCGTCTGAAAGTGACCCAGGAGCACTGCTAGAGCATCATTTACAGGATCATTTAAAAGGGTTCATAATTCACTATTCAAAGGGTTCAAACGTTTCATAATTCCCGCCTCCCCTGGCAAATTCATGAAGCAACTGGGGATTGGACCAGAGACGGTTCCAAACAATCTTTGATTGGACTATATAAATGAAGGAGGTGTATCTTAGTGGTGCCGACGTCAACAACCACCTCGCTTCAGATTGGCCTGTTTCAGCCCGACCATTTCTAGCAGAACAAGGCGGTAGACAGTGTTTAAGTTTAGCTATGGTCCATTGGATTCCTTAACCTACCTAGATTCAACAGTAACAAGGGAAATGCGGTTTGACATTCTATAACACCTTTAAGAATTATGAAATTAAAAACGAATTTGTTATACAGACCTTGTTATACAGTATGACACCTAACAATCATGCTAAAAGTGTAGCACATGAGGAACAATTTAAATGAAGGTCTTTGATGGCATTGGCTTTGATAGCTTAGCTAAAAGATTGATGGGAAAGCTTAGTTAACATGGTAAAAGCTTACAGGAAATGCCTAGAGCAGACTTATTGGAGACATTTGGAAGAAAAACAGGTAAAGGTGACCTGTGATAGGTGTTTACTACCTGTAGCGGCCTGGCTCTCGGCTGTAGGTATCTAGTTCGGCCCTCCATCCTCTTAGGATGTCGTGGAGACCCACCTGGCTGTAAGTGTAATCATGGAAGAGCTCAAACTCAGTGTCGACTTGGTCCTAGAGACAGAGCAAGATGGAGACAGATGGGATTATAGGTCAATTGGATCAAGGAGGAAGGTATAGTGTGATATATGTCATCTTCAGAAACATGTTTGTGATTTGCCTTAACTTTGTGACACCCTGGCCTGAAAAGGTCACGTGAAAAGGTGGCAAATGTTTAAAAAACAAAAATAAAAAATACAGTCCAGAACACATACAGTGCAGAACACATCAAGGAAAACCAACTGAATCAGCAAACAGTTGCATGCTTCTTGAAGTGGCACATTTAACCAACTACCATGGAACATTCCAGAACAGAACAGCATGAACACAAGGTCCAGGACAGACCTTATGCAGAGTTGAATGAGGAGAGCAGAGTGGAATGAGAACAAGGTTTGAACACAGGGTATGATGGCACTAATGCAGTAGCAGTAGATAACATTCATTCAAAGAAAATGAATGTCCTTTCATACTTTTGATACATCTATATCATTGTCTTTATGAATTATCCAACACACCTACTGTACATACAGTACAGTATTCAGTATTTATTCAGTCTGAATTCATGAATTCCTATATTCCTGTGTTTTCAGTGTTCCAGGTATTTTTCAATGTTTGCTAATGAATGTTTCGGTTTCGGCAAAGGACGGACAACCAGAAAATGAAAATAAATGAATAAATAATGAGTACTCAACAACCTTAATGTGACCATTGTGCCTGCTTCGCTAGCAGTGGTCATGATAATCAGGAGAGAAGGAGGAGGAGGTAGAGGACATCTGAGCTTTTCCCAGTGATAGGGTAGCCCGCCAGGCTGCCGTCTGGGGAGGATAATGGTACTGCTTCAGTTGGCTGGCGCAGAGTTTGGGCATTAGCCGATTCCAAAACCCCTCAAATGACTTCCTCACCTGAGCTTCTCCCCTTGCCTCTCACAGACAAAGACGTGCAAAAGGGACCAACGATACGGCAGGGGATTTAATAATGGGGTGAAAAAAAAATAGTGCAGTCGCCAGCAGTTTTATTTTAACCTGCTCTGAGGTCTCTCTTTTTCACTCCGTCTCACTGTCGCTCTCGTTCCCTCACACTTGCTCTTATTATCTCCCTCATTCTACTTGCTCAAACTCTCCTTTCTCCCTCATATACTTTCTCCACCTCTCTCTCTCTCTCTCCGCCATTTCTATCTGCTATTGTTCAGGGTCATAGGGACAGTCCTGAGAGATAAGGCAGGAGTTCAGGAGGATTCAGTGGGTCCTATTGTGTGTAAGCGCGTGTGTGTGTGTGTGTGTGTGTGTAAGAGTGTGTGCGTGTGCATGTGTGTGTGTGTGTGTGTGTGTGTGCACTGCCCAAGACCGACCTCCCCCTCGGAGTGGAGACAGTGGGCTCAGACTTGATGTAATTGCACAGCATTAGAATAATGAGGGTGAGCCGCCACCAAATCCACAGAAATATGCCCCTTCGTAATCCCCTTTTTTCTGTGTGTGTGTGTGTGTGTGTGTGTGTGTGTGCACAAGCCCTCTTGGGACCCTGGGAGGTCAACGCACATGCATTTGCCCCTCTCACCGGATACACTTACTCAGCACAAAGAAAAAAGAAAAAAAAAAAAAGAAAAGATTTTTTACGGGGGCAAAAAGTGCTGAAAGCAAACGGTGCTAAAGGGACAAAATGAAAACCCAAATCATGAACCTCAGCAAACATTTAAAAGCCGGGCATCAGTCACATGACTTAAGTCTTTTTTTAAATCTTCTGTGCCTCACACACTGACCGAGAAAGGAGGAGGGGGGGGGGGGGATTAGCTAGCTGGGTAGCCTTGGCCAGGAGAGGATTTGGTGTCACTTGTCCAGTCCCGGTATGGATTACAAAACAAAGCTTGACTGAGGCTGGTTTCATTTTGAGCTTCAGAGTTCAACTATTCTTGGTGATTAAAGTCATGATCAGCAGTTCTAGTCTTGGGGTTAAGGGAAGGTCAAGATGTTTAAGGGCCATGGGTAGTCAGGAACAGTGATATATGGCTTATAATCACATGTGTACAAAACACAGCTGAACTCTACCAGATGACTGAGCTAAAACATGACCACTGACATGCTCATTTTTATGAGGCCTTTTAATTTTATTTGTAAGACTTCCACCCATGAAATAAAATCATCAAAACAAATTTCAGAGAAACGCACAGAGGTGCTGAGACTGGAAGCTTAGTGTTTATGTGAGCTCTATAAGATCTCCAACGCATGCTGAAAGGTCATTGTGTCCCTCCGACACTGTAGTGGGCACACTACGAGCCAGAGCTCAAAGCCTGTTGCCTAGCAAAGACATCAATAACCTCAAGAGTATGCAATTACTCCTGCACATACTTAGTGTTCTGCTATGTTTCTGGCAGTCATTTTTCTCTTGATCACTTGCTGTTTGAACTGTAATGTTACTTTGAGTAAAAATCTGCCAACTCCTTGTGTGAAAATGTCAATACAGACCATGCCAACACCCAAGTACAAAAAGAGAGCAATTCTTGTGTCACCTCAAAAGTTGTAGCTCAAAAGAGTAGTTTTTCAGTTAAATTAGTTTCATCGTCATGCGCATATACCACATTTCGTTACACATTCCGTGTTAAATCTAAACTAATCTAATCTAATTTCCTAAGTGACTGTTCAGCAGGTGTGATTTGCATAGAAGGCAGTAGCTCACTGGGGGTTGGAGGGGATCCACCTGGGGTTCATTTCTCAGGTGTGCTGCTTCAAGCATGTGCTTAATTGCGTCCATGCGGAATCCATCCACGCCTTTGTCCAGCCAGAAGCGAATGACATCCTGCATGCAGTGGTGAAAATATAGTCAGTAACTGTTTCTGGAATGGCATACACAGCCCACAACATAAGCTGGGAGGTCAATCATGGTCTACAGTAGGCTTCTTTACTGTAAGGATCTCTCCATCCATTGCATATCATACATTTGATTAGCACACACATGATTTTTTTATCGTAATGTATGTATTGAACACTTACAGTTAAAGGGATAGTTCGTTTTTTTAACACATTGAGCCCCTTTCACAGGTTGTCTAAAATGAAATAAAGTGGTTGACACCAAAATCTTGATGATTGCTCCTGTCTCGGCTATTTGGGAAATATAGAATCGCCTCTGCCTGCCTTTAAAATGGCTAGCAATGGGCATTCGTTGTTTCTATCCTTTAAACACTGGTTTTAAAAAAGTGCTACTCATGGAGTGATTAGTGCCATTTGCTAATGTTCCAACCCAAGTATCGTAGCAAAATACTATTTCTGTCATGTTTTATTTGCCATTTTGTAAGTCCCATAGGGATCTATTTGCTCCTTCATATAAACAAAGTGCCAAATAAAACATGACGGAAGCTTTATTTCGCTACGATACATGTTTTGGAACATTACTGAGCACCACTAACCACTTGGTGAGTAGCACTTTTTTAAAACCAGTGTTTTAAGGATAGAAATAACACATGCCCATTGCTAGCCATTTTGAAGGCAGGCAGAGGCGATTCTACATTTCCCAAATAGCCAAGACAGAAGCAATTGTCAAAATTTCGATGTCAACCACTTTATTGCATTTTAGACAGCCTGTGAAAGGGGCTCAATGTGTTAAAAACCGAACTATCCCTTTAAAGCAGCACCAAGGAGTTTTTAAAATCGCAACCTCTATACAGATTGGAATGGAAGCTTGCCATAAGGCAAGTCAACTGTATTTTACTTGAACTATAGATTACTACCCGATTGGTCAAACTTGTTTAGTGCTGTTATAGCCGATAGAGGGCTGCAGAGCAAATGCAGCAAGTATTGTTCACCCTGTTACGAGTTGATAGACCACCAAAACGATTTTGAAAACATAATTTCAAGGTTTTAAAAGGTCTTTGGTGCTGCTTCAAATAGTGAAGTATTCTGTCACATAGCTTACATCATGCTGGAAGTGGCCCAAAAAACTTTGATTGTCATTGATTGCCACTGGGGCAATGTGTAACGACTTGTGGCAGAATGGTAGGTATCCTTGATTCACATCACATCTATTGTTATTCTGGTGTTTAGCAATTAACACTTAACAAGGGGCAAACAAAATCACTGATGACAATTATACTACATGTTTTGTCTAACAAATCACTCTCTAATTACGCCTCAAGAAAATAGCACCTCTTGAACACAGTCAAGCGTTTGCTTATTATTTTATATGTAATCATTGCACTGCGGGGCATATCTCAATATAATTGCAGCATCCGGATTCAGAGACGTGCACTTTAAAGAGTTCTATGCCAGACTCACTGCACAAAGAGTTTCTGAACTTTTCTCAGAGACAGTGAGTGTTCACAGTATGTTTTGTTCTTTGAGAGTGTAGTTGTGCTAAATCTGGGCTCTTGTTTATGTGATTTGATGTTATCCAGGTAGCATTGGTACTGGCACTTCATGCCAGAGTTACAGAACAGCATGACAGGACAAAAAAAAACACCAAGGCCAGCCTACTGAGCTGAAACAAAAGTCTCAGTTTAGAACGTCTCTTTTAGATTACATCACAGAGATAAAAGATCAATAAGATGCCATAAGACAGACAGAGAGAAAGAGAGAGGGAGGGAGAGAGAGAGAGAGAGAGAGAGAGAGAGAGAGCAAGTGTTTACACATTGACATTTCAAGTGAATGTACTACTCATTTTGCCATGTGTGGACCATGTAGATAACACACACACACACACACACACACACACAATATTGGTTAGTTATCTCTAAACCTGCTGTCAATACCTAACAAGGTGTAAACTGTGACAAGATAATATGTAGCCCTGAGGTCACACACAGCCTTCATGAAATGACTTTAGTTAGTGCCTTAAAGCCACTATGTGTAGGATTTATCTTCTATTTATTTTCGTCTTTTATTAAAAATACATTTTTTATTTTAAAAATATAATGTAAAACGATGGTAATTACCTCCATGAATAAATTGTAGTGTTCCCGTAAACTTGGTAATTTCCATTTATATATAGATGTGGCTGGGTACCAAATCAGAATATCCATTTTGCGCCGCCATTTTCAAAATGAGGACCATGGGAAATGAGGACCGTGGGAAGGGAAGGGCTAATACATTTTATTCAAACGTGTGCAGAATACCACTTCGCCGATAGATGGGAAAAATTCTCATACGAAAAAAATAAAACTTACACATAGTGGGTTTAAACTAAACTGCCATCTCACCTATTTCTTTCTAACTAACTACAATATTGTGTCCCTCCACTATTCAATCTATCAAAGAAGATAAGGCTCTATTTGCAGCACAATTAAAGGTCTGTCCAGGCAGACATGTTGTATTTGTAAGGAATTAGGGCTTGGGCTGTGGAAGGGACTGAGAGTGCCTCACCGTCATCTCCTGCTTGACGTCAGGGTTTCGGAAGTTTAGGTCGGGTTGCTCCTTCAGGAACTGGTGCAAGTAGCATTGCCCCCGGACATCATCGTACTCCCATGAGGAATTCCCAAATACGCTGACCTACAGGAAAAAAAAAAACATATACTAAAAACTGGGATGGGACTTAGGATTTAGATAAAAGTGTGAAGCAGAGGATGTGTTTAAGGGATGTGCATCAGGAGGTACCAGAAAAGCTCTCTCTCTCACTCTCACTCTCACTCACACACACACAAAACAAAACAAAGAAAAAAGAAAGACACAAAAGTTCTATCCTATCTTGTGGCGTCCATAGAGCCTGGCAGTACCAGCATTAATGAGAGTGTGAAGCCCCTGGAAGATGCCTCTTCACACTCACACACCCACACTTCCAGTCACACTCACAGTCCACCTGAACCCAGTGGGCAGCCTTCCTCTTACCCAGTTGTTGGGTGGTGTGGTCTCTGTGCAGTTGGTCCAGACATAGTAATCAGTGTAGGGCTCTTCACGTCTACGGCTCTTCTGGAACCAAACATGCTTGTCGCTACTGTGGTTGGGAATGAAGTCCATGATGAGCTTCAGTCCTGCCAGGGGAACATGGGACAGGTCTCCGATGAGTAGCATTTTGATAACTCTCAACAATTACATAAGTAACTGTTTAATAATTATTTGATTAATTGTAATTAATAACAATAAGAACTTGGGATGGAAACATTTTCTACAGAACTGACCTTTTTCATGCATAGCAACAAGAAGATCCTCAAAATCTGTCATGGTTCCAAAAATGGGATCAATGTCACGGAAGTCTTCCACGTCATAGCCAAAGTCCTTCATTGGGGACTTGTAGAATGGGCTGATCCAAATGGCCTTGATGTTCAGGTAATTAAAATGATCCAGTTTCTCAATAATACCTGTTAATGTGACAGTGATTTGTCATTTGGTTATTGTTGATAGGGAATGGAATTTCACCGAGCTGCACAAATATGCACTTAGTTTGGGAGAATGTCAAGAGCTCTTTCTCTCAGAGAGCTTGAGAATAGGCTTCCAGAGAATTCAGGGTGAGTGAGTGCTTTTGCAGTTAAAAGCAGATGACTGGTTCATGACCTTGCCTCAGCAAAGCATTCTGGGAGGACAGGAAATATCCCTCCAAAACCACATTTAGCCCAGACATGGAGGCCTTCTTAACCTTAATCCTGCCTGCAGACATTTCATTTCTTTCTTTTCAAAAGCTCACTCTTGTTACACGATTTTCACTGCTTAGAGACTTGAATGGTCATGTAGTATAACAAAGTCTACCTATTGATAGCCTAATGCGACAACCGTGCATGCCATCCAAAGAAAATAAATGCCCATTCTTGCTTGCCTTTTTGCCCTAATGACACACATGTTCACAGTCACAGTCAGAGGTAATTTAACATTCAACATTTTTAAACTGCTCATGGACCAAGTTAGGCCTACCTGTCCACCATTTTTTTTTCACCACCACATAATAGCGGCATAATGATGCTGAGTAACTAGCCCAATAGTCTGGTGCGTATATGACAATCAACCACCCAACCCTAAAAAAAATCTAACAAAAGGTTTCTAAGCTGTTTTGTGTAGTATTAGGTGTGCTTAATAACATACTAAAAGTTTACCAAAGTTTGACAACCGGAAAGATGTAATTTTCAAGATGGCGCCTAAGATGCGCATGGAGCCCTTTAAATAACCTAATCCTATAGGTTTTAATTATTCATTTGACTTAGCCAAGGATTTTTGTTGTTTCACTCCATGTTTAAGGCTTCATGAGTCCATTGGACTTGTCTGACATGCTTTCACACTGATGGATTACATGATTTTGTGAGATTGTTGTAAAGTTTTTTCTTTGTTTTGGGGTGAAAGTGATATAAGTGATTCCCACCAGTGAGACACCCCCCACCGTTTTTGTGTTTTTTATGATTAAACATAAAAAACACATTCTATTCCAGAAGGAGTAACATCAAATCAAGCAAGCAGAAATGAAAGCTTAGCTTTCATTTGAAACCAATAGTATGTTTCTAGGTAAATTTTTAGTGTAGCAAGCTGAGAAATGGGGTTAGGGCCTAGATTTATTGATTTGGTGGTGTTATAAGGGTGGTACCTTCATAGTTAGTTTATAGACATTTCAACTGAGCAGAAAAAAAAACTTCAAACCTTCAAACTTCAAAAACTTGAAACCTCTATAACTCTGTGTCGGTATGTCACAGAAAAAAAAGACTTGAGGGTGTGGCCTTTCCAATGGTATAAGGCACATCCCTGAGTCTAAAACTATGTAGGAACTATCAAGCTTTTAATTTGGGTATGCCGTTTTTATAGCCTGGCTTGCGCGACAAATCTCATGGGAGCTTAGTCTGGCCATCCTACATTACTAAACGTCTTCTGGGAGGCAGGCTTAACCTGCGTCCATCAGATGCCTCTGTGTACTACTTGACAAATCTCCAACCTATCAGACCTCTCATTCCGATGACATATGCGTAAGCTCGTTTCTCACGTGTGTCTCGTGTGCAAGTTAATATCTAAACGTTACATTGGATAGGCTTATTTGCAGTTTATTTATTTATTTGTTTACAGTAAATTAGTCCAAACAGAGGCCTGCAAATGAACCACTCCAAAATAAACTGATTTCAATTTGAATAACGTAGTTATGCATTCTCTACATAAATTTAGTAAAACACATACATACAACACCCAGTTCCCTCTCCACATTTTTCTTTTCCCTCACATTTATTTTCCCGCAATCTGACAGTAGGAGGGGCCGTCAGTCTCACATTGTTGAGCAGTCTAACTTGTATGCCGTTCAGTGTGACCCAACCAAACCATTAAACGTCACTGCTAAGGAAATTGAACAATTCTCTGGCATATGTTTTTATATGTCAATTTTCGGGCTGCCAGGAACCCGCATGTCCTGGCAGACTGCAACAAGAGTGGAGTGTGTGGAAACACCATGTCCTTGCACCACTGGGAGGCCATCAAACGTTGTCTTCACTTTGCTGACAACTCAACAAGCGACAGTTGGAGATCCCAGTTATGACAAGTTGCACAAGGTGCGCCCCCTCTTTACACCCCTTTTGGAGAAATTTTAAAAATCGAAATTAATGGAAATCTGTGTGTGGACGAACAAATAGTTCCTTTCAAAAGGAAACACCCCATGAAGCAATACAACCCCAAGAAGCCAAAGCGCTGGGGTTGCAAAATCTGGTATACAACTTTGAAATGTAAACAGGAAAAATCCTCCCCTTGAATGGCTTCCCTGACATACTGTAGGAGCCAGTGGCCACATTGTGCTGTCTCTCTCCAGCATTATCCCAGGCAACGTCCCACAAACCGACAACTGGTTTACCAGTGTTGATTAACAGGTGATCCAGGACCGAAGGAATATTCACTGTGTAGGCACAGTGAGGGCTAATTATCTCCCAGGCAGGGGAGGCAGGGGAGCTTTTGAGGAAAAGGAGACAGCAGTTGATGGGGTCCATGAGAGAGTAGTCAAGTAGTTTGACAACAGGGCAGTCACTCCGACTACCACTGCAGGAAGATGGGACAAAAAGAAAAAGGCCATTGTTCCAGTGAAATGCCCAAGCATTGTTACCAGGTACAATAAAGGAATGGAAGGAGTCAACCTTCTCGATTCTCTCGTTGCCCTCTACAGAACTGATACCAGAAATGGTATCACAGGATTGTGTTCCATGCTTTATCTCACTGTAGTTGAGGCCTGGCTCCTTAACCGGAGAGACTGCAGAGACCGTGGTATCCCCCCAAAACAGGAGGCAGAGGTTGTAGGCTCTGCATGGAGAACAAGGCTAACTTGAAGAGAAGGAGAAGACCATCACAAGATGCACAGGCAGAGAAGCTAATTGTTAGAGAAGCTAATGATTAAACACAATAAACTAATAATACAATCATTCAAAAAGTGGGAGCGGGAAATATGAATACTTTTGTTCTAAGACTTTAAATGAGCCTGTAAACAACGCACTATCAGTGCTCCTGGGTCACTTTCAGACACACAAATTTGCATATGCTATTATTGAGCCTTAAAGAACAGTTTCTGAAGGTCAAATATGTTCTTTAACTCCTTTAAGATAAGTATTTTGTTAAATAAATAATGTTTTTAAGAAATATAATCCATGTTCTTGTTTGATTAGAACAAATATGATTTTTTTTTCCATTATGGTACAATGTAAAACTGAAAATAAATTTAAAAATTAATTTTTGTACATTTAAAGTTTTATTTTTTGAAGCTGAAAAAACAACACAAATGCTAATTTTATTGCTATCATAATGCGTACCGGAGGGTTAATAAACCTCTATGGGAGGAAGAATGTGATGACTAGCAAAGCTTGTGATGGTCACAGTAAAGAAAATGAATTCAATAAGAGGAAAGAACTGAAGAAAACAGAAACAATGCCCTGTTTTGAAAAGCATTTAAACCGAAATATAAGTAAAATTGTACATTACATTACTATAAAGAAATAAAAAAAATAATAAAAATGTTTCCATTCCACATTTCAATCAAAATGTTAATAAAATAATATAAAACGTTAAAAAAAAATAAAACAAAGCCCCAAAAACAAACAAAAAAAAAAACCACACACACACACACACAAAAAAAGGGGTTAGCGGTACTGAGCCTGCTTGTGGCGGCCCTGTCATGACTAATTTTACAGTACTGCACAGTTTTAATGAATTCCTTTAATATTACATTGTACTTATAATCACTTATCTATCAAGTAAATATGTTAACTTGAATATTACATGGTCAAAACATGTATTAGATACCACAATATATTCCTGATCATTCTAAGGTAATAATAATTTTAAGGGCCAAACGGCGGCCATCTTGAAAATCAGGCCTTTCCGGAAGTCAAACTTTGGTAAACTTTTAGTATGTTTTTAAGTACATCTGATACTACTGTAAACCTCTGAGAAACCTTTTGTCAGAATTTGTTTGGGTTTAAGTCATATATGCACCAGACTACAAGTTGAGCTGTTCATTTAAGACAGATGAACCATGCACATGGACAAGTAGCATAGCCTATGCCTGACGGCTTTTTATGTGTGCAGTTCAGTGTTATAGATTCAATAAATGGGAAAATGGCACTTGTGAATTAAAATAGTTAAATATTTTTATGCAAGGTCTACAAGCAAAATAGTAGAATAGTGTAACAAATCACGTTATACAGGAATTATGGCATTATACAGGCCTTATGAATGTGTAATTTCGTAGAACTTCCCATTTGTTATAAATGTCGAAGGGAATCAGTGTGGAACATTGGCTGTTTACTTCCTTGTCAAACATGAGCGAGATTGTTATGAGTCTCATTTTGGCCACTCAACTGATTATGGGCTTTCAGAGGACTTTTATGACCAACAAAGCTCATGAAATGGCTGGTATTATGCAGGTGGATGGGCCCGTGGTCATGAACTAGTTGTATCATCATGAACTAATTGCATCCGTCAGAACATGTGATGAGGCACATGAGGGCATTATATGTCTTTGTGGATAAGGTATTGAACTTGCATATTGAAGAGAACCTGCGCACACATCGGTGGAGAAGTGGTACAATAGGCCTACCTTTTAGGTCTCCAATGCCGTCGTTGTTGGAATCTTTAAAGGAGCGTGGGTATATCTGGTAGACCGGTGATGATTGCCACCAGCTCAGGCACCGCGGCGATAACGCAATGACGGTGATGGTAAGCGCGATCAGGACCAGTGTGCATGCAATGATCATCCAGAAGAGGATCTCTCGTGGCAGTCGATAACGAACCTTGCCGGAGTACAGCAGCAGCACTTCTTTGGGCATACCTGCATACGGTTTAATTTGGGTGTAGGAGATTTCTTCTCCGTCCATATTAACACTGGACGAAGGGATGTCAGGCGCAACCTGTCCATCGTTGTTTTCAGCGTTCATGCGACCCCCGTCCTCTTCAAATGCGGCATTGTCGACCCCATCTTTAAGTTCATAAGAGTCCTTATTTTTGTTGCGAACCGGGCTCATGTTGCCAGCCTATCACCCGGTGTTCTAAGTTTAATCTGTCACCGTCAGACTAGCATAAATTATCTCTGCTCAAATGGAGTGGAATGCATGAATTGGATCCGAGCTACCTTAGTTATAATATCACCAGCACCTTCTCCTCCCATCTTTCCCACGCCCATATTTTTTTTAACCCACTTCCGACATGGTTTATTACATGGTCTTACTCCACTAGAGAAAAAAAAACTATTGCCGTTCCAGTGTACTGTGCACTTGCAGCACGAACATGTATTTTAACCCCACATCCTATTCTATTAAAGGTGGAATATGCCGGTGCTTATGTAGGCTAGTTTTTTTTATTGTTCTTAAGTCATATTAAGTGAACTTGGGAGAATGACTTGGGAAAATAAAGTTTGTAACCTTGTCAGTCAATAGGACTTTTAAATATAGGCTAATGTATGTGTTCTATGTGTGTGGGGTGGAGCTCAGCACAAATCTATTGTAAAAGTCAAAGGATTCAAGGAGTCTACAGCATAAGTGCAAAATCACTTCAATGCCAATGTCTCAGTGTAACTCGGACTTAAAATGAAGTAGAGCCAAAAGAAGACTACAATATTTGTCTTTAAAATACAAAGTGAAGTAGAGTACTCGAGAATGATTACTTAAGTAAAGCCCGCTTGTGATCCTGCATTTGTCTAATACCTGGGGGACAGGCAACACACCTACTGTCAAACAGTTAATTGATAGACCCTACTGATACTCCTATTACAAAGTGCAACTCTGTACGATCTCCAGGCCTATACATACTTCTTGTTTGCTAGAGGTCAGGGGCAAATCAACAACTGAATTTAATGACTTGTCACAACCAAACCCAGACTGAAAAAAAACAGCAGGTATCTCAGATGGAGCTCACAGTATCAGACAAAGCAAAGTACAAGGGGAAAAAAAGGCATCAGTATTAAAGACTGGCTACCACCTACAGCACAATAGTGGTTCAAACCTTAAAGCTGTCCAATAATTGATGACAGAAGTTAGAAAAAGAGGAGAGAACAGGTTACACTAAATCTTTATTTTTTTCAGCAGAGGTTCATAGCTTTGTTTTTGTAGTTTTTTCCCCATGTTATTCATCATGATTTCTGTGTGGTGTCAGAGCTGAAAATGCGGCTGAACATTCAAGGTTACATGACAACGCTGCATCTGGAAATAATACGTGAATTCATCATAAAGCTATTTTTTTTTAGCCTGGCTAACGAAAACAAACAAAACAAGGAAACAAAGAAATCACACAGTTTTACAATATACTCTGACCGGGGAAAAAAATAAAGGCAGGTCGTTGCAAGAGTCCATTTCTGCATTGTAAGGAAAGCTAGAGAGGTCTGAAAAAGAGAGCGGGAGAGGCATTGGAAATGAGCGTGGCTTTATCGGGCATCTAGCCCAACATACCCATAGTTCCCGGCAGGTTTGCACTCCAACACACACACACACACACACACACACACACACAAGAGAGAGAGAAATTAACGACAAGTCACAGACACACACACACACATTCATCTCTACAGTTTCTCTTTCTCTCCACCATTCACACGTAAATGGCACAAAGCTTTTTGTGTCCACAAGTTTCCAGAGCTCATTGTTTGCGTCACCTGGTCGTTAATTCTCACTTCCTTTACACACAGTAGGCCACATCAGTCACCTTTGAAGAGACAAAACTAAACAGGAAAAAAAACTGGTAACTTAAAAATATATATATTGTTTTTTATATATATTTATATATATTCATATATTCTATACTCTCTTAACCAGCAGGATTAAAAAGCTTAATGACACACACAATGAGAGAGAAAAAGGGCGTGAATCCTTAGAAAGCTGAGGCAGTGTGTATGCAAAAAAAAAAAATGAAGTCCACTTCTTTTTTTGAATGTCTGTTATTTAGGAGGGTCGTGTATGGCTGGGTCAGGTGAACAAGGAGGAAGAGGAGGGGGAGAGAAGGGGTGCAAAACACAGCACGCAGTAATCAACCCCAAACATGGCAGCTTCGAGTCCGCCAGTTCTGGGGGGGGGGGGGGGGGGGGGTTTGGGGGTGGGGGTGGGTGTTTGGCCTCCACCTAGATCCACAATCCCGGGTGGGGCTGAGGAGGGGGGTATTAGTGGAAGGAGACCCCATCTTGTCCCTATTGTTCCCCTCTCCACCTGCTTCTGTCCAAAACCATGTATTTAAGGGGCAAAGGGCTTGGCCCCCGATTAGTTTATCGATCCCGTCATTCAAGAGAAGGCACCGTAGACGGCTTGCATCAGGCCCAGTGTCTACACGATCATCTTCATCACAAACGTCCACATCGCCATCCTCATCATAATTAATATTCAAAAACAGAAAACCAACAGCAACAGCAACCACGGGAGAAGAACAACTACAACAACAGAAAAAATATCAAGTCTTTTACTGTCTTCCTATGGTGTGCTATGTGTATGTGGTAATTTTCTTATTCACAGAGAAGACTTTTCCTAAAAACACCGAAGCTCCTTTGTGGTTTTTTTTTTTCTTTCATTTTTTTTCTCCAGCCTATTCATAGGGAAAAAGTGTTGCCAATCCCTTGGATTGTGTTGTATTTTCAGAAGAGGAGGAAGAAAAAAAGGATTTGAATGTTTCATGTCTGGTCCAATTGATCTCTTGGTATCAGAAAAACAGAAAACAAAACAGAAACAAAGTGAGGCAAAAATGTCTTCTGTAAAAAGAAGTCCTGGGTAGACGGGCAATCACTCTGGACAGCTACCAGGGGTCCTCTAGGTCTGCTCCATTCTGAAGAGACATTGAGAAAAAAAGTAAAAAGTCACTTTTTACTGTTTAATTGTGTTTCATTGATTTTTTTTTAACCTTTATGCAATAACATATTTCTATGAAAAAGCTTTACATGTAGTTAGTGCCAGGTTAAAAAATAATAATGCATGCAAAATCATTTTGAAGCGTCTCCACAGCACCCCTTTCCCGGGAATGGTTTCTGGTTATATACACTCCTAAAAACATGCTTTTGAAGACATTATTTTGTTGCTGGTCAATCATTCTTTCTTCATACCTAGGTTGTGTAATAAAGATTACATATTTTAATGTGTGGCTCAACCCCCACTATCTTCTGTCTCACACAGTCACACATACACATACACAACTGAGAGTGAACGGCAGCTATATAAGATGAAGAGACCTGACCCACCTAAATCTGTTAGAATATTTACAGTTAACAGCTGACCGCCAGTCATCAGGTGACCCTGTGTAGTTCTTGGATGATGATCTTGGATGATCTTCTAAAGACCATTTGCACACTTGTTACAATATCCACTGTATAATAACTAATGGTTTAGAAAAAGGTTAAGGGTTGGGTATAAGCGATGTTTCATAATTATTTGACAACAGTCCAAAGTAAATTCAAGAAAGGGTACCCCTTTTGAACAAGCGTAAAATATATGCAGGTGATGAATTTAAATTTAAATAAATGCAATAGTTGAAATCCTTTTTCTTTGACTGTACTTTAACATAGATAAGAATGTGACAGCACTGCTAACTTTATCCCACTGCACTGTGCATCTCTGTGTAGGGGCAGTGACAATAAAGCTATTCTAAAGTGATCACAGTGCAGACACACAAAATAAGAAAATATACAACCTAGATCAAGATCAAATCCCAGAGGCTCTTGTGCGGCATCTTCCATTCTCATCACAATACAACTTATTAGGCATAATCACAGCGAGTGGTGCAAAAACAAGGCAGCTGGATGTCTTTTTGAATGCAAATATGAGTGAAAACTGAATGAATAGTGATAAATCAATCCCTGATCTGAATGGACCAATAAAGATGAGTATTTTCAGTCATGAAATCTAGAACATAACCCACTATCTTGTCTTATATTGCCAAATAGCTTTTAAGGTCACCATTTCCTTTATTGTAATTCAGTTTAGACAGAAGGGTCAGCTATGTTGAGTAGCAATGACTGAACCACAAAAAAAGCCTAACAATCAAGTCTAAATATCCAAAAAGTCCCACTAATCAAGTCTAACAAGTCTATTCTATTAATTCAAATGCATTTGTTTGGGTGGAGGGGGGTCTATACCAGTGGCAGTGTAATTCTAAGATTAACCAATGGAAATCAAAGCAAAAGGGAATGGGTGTACTTCACTACAACCGCCTTGCGTGGAGGACAGAACATCGTAGTTATTGGTCAAGGAAACTGTCTATCAAACTTACCAAACAAAACAGGAAGGCTGCGTTAATTAAGAAAATGAATACACACACAGTTAGAAAATACTAGTGACCAAAAAGCTAGCTCGGTAGTAGTTTGTGTGTATGGGTTTCAGCTTGCCTGTGAGTCTGTGTGTGAGCAGTGTTTGTTCATCAGGTGATGTATAGAAAAAAATGTATTGAATGTATGTTTTGTCATTACTGTTTCTGTGCATTACCCAAGACTGCCCAATTAGAGACAAAACATTAAGGGGGACATACAGAGGGATGTAGGTATTGGTCATTCAACTGTGATCACATACACACAGAACAGACACACACCTGAGAACAAACCAGTCAAAATATCTACTATGCAATTATGGGAAGGCCTATGGAAACAGAACAACAAGGCTGACAGACTGAGTGCCACTACGGCTACTGTCTACGAACAGGACACAACCCCACAGAGAGAGGGGAGTTCAAGCTCACAAACACATCCAACATGTGGAGCGAGCAACCACAGAGATGTCCTACTTTGACATCATTTTCCAAAACAAGTCACAGTTTCACACATACACACACACACACACACACACGTCCAAGCCTCCACAGCAGGAAGAGGATCACACTATCTCTGCCATAGTGTGCTGACTTTAGGGCATGGAGGTTTTCTACTACAGCTACTTCATGTGGGGTTGGATCACATGGCTCTGAGCAGGGGTCCCATCATGCAACAGTGAACATGTCCAAGTTATGTTGACTGTGATTATGACATCATCATCATGAGACAAAAAAAACAAAAAGATAGTTCAGGAAGAGGAAATCATAAAACGATAGAATTCATCATTCATAAAAAACATCATTCATAATAGGGCTTTAGCCCAACATCTGTTTAGTATCCTTTCAGATGAGCATTCATAAAGCTTTTAGAGCCTGCCAATGTATACTCTTCTATCAACTACAGCTCATTAACTCTGCGGATGGCTGTTGCCTTCAACACTTTGCAATAGGGTGCAATATTCTAAAGCTAAATAGAAATACTCATTTAGTCATACTCGCACACCATGTCATGCAACAATATAAGGCCTAAACATGGACATTGACATATATATATATTTGTAATTACTATTATTATTATTTTTTTTTTTTTCCCTAGAACATGGGCAAATAAAATTGCATCTCATTCAATTTACAACTTGCCAGTAAATCACTGAAATGAAAAAAAAAAAAAGCATGAAAATGTTGGAAAAATTGGCAGGTGTCAGCTTCAGATGCCAACGATTCTACAACATTTTTACAGCATCCTGAGAAAGTCAAGCAATTACCTTCACAGAGTTGACACAGAATGACCAAACAAGTTTTTTTGTTTTTGCCCATTTACGATTTTACCAAGTCACTGTTACTATTGTTAGTAAAGAACAAAACTGACAAAATGAACCATTATAATTCTGATCAAGGCCAGGACCCAGGACAACAATACATGGACAAGACTGCAATATGACTTTAAATTATGATTTGTGAGCATTATGTCAAAAACAGTGGAGAGGTGTGAACAGACAATCAACTGTGCTGGTGTCTCATGGTATGATGTAACTACATAGGAAGGAGCTGGAGGGGGCAAGGGTTGTAATCTACACACAGATCAGCCCACAGACACAAGCTAATGTACTGCTATGGACAAAGTGTGGGAAATCTGTGGTCTTCACACACACGCACACACAGAGACAAACACACACACTTACCCCATCCTCTTCCCTGTGAGGATTCAGCCGAGTGTACACTGCTTCAATAACACCATGTCTAAGCAGAGAAGGGAAGCAGAGAAGTGTGTTGGTGAATGTGTGTCTGAGTGTGTGTGTGTGTGTGTGTGTTTTTTTTGTGCATGCGAGTTATGTCTTACTTGCTGGCAAGGCCTCCCCCTGGTGGGAGATTGGGTATATTTTCTGTAGAAAGAATTCTCATGACGTGCACCAGATCAGGAATTCCCTCCTCCCCTGCCTTTTCAATAATCTCTGTGAAATAGAGAAAGAGAGAGAAAGAAAGAGAGAGAAAGAGAGCGAGGGAGAGAAAATGAAAGAGGGAATAAAAAAAAGAGAGAGATGTTAAACATATACAAATACTAAAAAGGGACTCCAGTTTGAGACTAATAGAAAGTTAAGAAATGTGCAAAAGGGTGCCAGAAAGATACACAGACAGGAGAGGATGAGAGTCTGTCTATGTGTCTGAGTGTGTGTGTGTGTGTGTGTGTGTGTGTGTGTGCAAATGAGAGAGAGTGAGCAAGTGACAGAGAACAGACAGAATGAAAGATGAAAATGAGGCAGGAGTAAGTCCAACCACAAACAATATGTGCAAGAGTGCAAGAGAGGGGCTAACTGTGTGTGCATCAGTGTGTGTGTGTGTGTGTGAACCAAGAGAGGCTGTGTGTTGCCCAGTGGGACAGCATGGGATGGGAGCCAGCTGGATGTTCCTGCAGCGCATTCCTCACCAGAGCTGCAGAACTCTACTCCCCCTGCCATACACAGAGGCCAGACAAACACAGGCCCAACACTAACCCAGCACCGTCCTCCTCAAAAACACCAGTTTTACCCAGCACTGTTCTCACAAAAGCTTAATGTTATCTTACTGTCTGTACAACAGTAGCTCTACCTGACTTTAGCCATCTAAACTCATATTAAAGCTAATCTCTCCAAGTGTATGAATGCTAAACTTACCCCGTCTTAAATTGCTTGTTGCTAAACATTCGTCCAATGCTATGCTTAGCAAACTCTGGGCCTGGTTAAAGTCAGGCATCCACTCAAAACTGTCAAAACATCTAACCAAGCACGTCTTCTCCAGTGCTATGGTCTGAATTAGCCGAAAACACAGACAGAGATGGCTATGCATGTTGCGCACACATTGCCATAGTGTGGGTCGAACTGTGTTCACACTTTGCAGGGAAAGAGCTGGACTTGACTGACCTTTAAATAGTCTATTCGGATAGCTACATTACACCCTGATCAGCTCACACGCTACTTTCTATAATCTTATTGTACATTGTATAATAGGTCACAAATTGTGTCTGCAATGTCACAACCTGGGTATTTGAGGAGGGAGATCACAACAGTGTCAAAAAGACGTCAGAGCAGCACACGCTGTGGCTGTGTGAAAACGCTTACACACTTACATATGTGTGAACTGTGAATGAGCATTTGTGTCTGTATGTGTGTGCGCGCATGCTCACCTTCCACACGAGACTCCAGGAGCTTGTCCAGCTCTGTGTCTTTCTTCACTGCCTCCTCTGAGACTTTGGGCGCGTTTGGCAAACACACAAGAACAACACTCATGTTGTCTCGACTACCCTGGAGTCCAAAGACAAAGACAGACAGTGGAAGAGAAAAAAAAAATAGAGTGTGAGAATGAGAGAAAGAGAGAGAGAGAGAGAGAGAGAGAGAGAGAGAGAAATGAGAGTGGAGAGATAATGAGAGAAACTCGAAGGAGGAGAAGAAAGAAATGAAGGGAAGAAATGAAGAAAGGCGGAGGGTAAAGGGAGGGGAAAAAATGAAAAACAGGAGGGGCAGGGAGGTGAGGGGACGGTTGAGCAATGCAGAAACAGACAGGGAAAAGGAGAGAGAGATGAAAGAGCATGAGAGAGTGGGACAGACAGAGCAAACAGAGGGAGAAGTAGAAAGTGGGGGAGTGGAAGAAAGAAAGAAAAAAAGAGGAGAGATGAGAGTGAGAGGGTTTGTGTGTGTGTGTGTGTGTTTGGGGGGGGGGGATGTATGACAGACAGAACCTCAAAGCAGATGTTTATGAACATCTGAAGACTATGGAATGGAATGCACATGGCTAGGATGAATCTACACAACACACACTCCTGAAGACAACATCTATTAACTGGTTCCATCAACATGCCGCAAGCACACACACGAACACACAGTCTGTCTAGACAATAACATCGGCAGACAGGGCAAACAGATGGGAGAACCACCAGTGGCGGCACCAAGCACACACAGAACACAAAAGTGTAGACAATACACGCGCACAATGTAGACAATATATGGTCTGTAAACTAGAAACTGATTGTAAGGGCCAGGCTTAAAAACAAAGCTCTTTGCTTAGAGCAAGCGCACACACACACACACAAACCAATCAATACTAATGAGTAAAAAAAAAAAAAAAGGGACACAAACACTTAGTACAACAACAGAAACAGACAAGACTTGCATGCACCCAAACAGTGACTAATCAACATACTAAACTTGACTCTTACATGTCCACAGGTGTACTAACACTCGCTCGCGCACACACACACACACACACACACTAAATGATGCTGATAAGGTGAACAGTGTTGTTCCCAAACACGCACACCCATGCATACACACAATCACCTTGTGCAAGCAGGTGTCCACCAGCTCATTACACACGCGCTCTAGGTCGGAGTTGACCTCGAGCCGCGAGCGCACAAACTCGCACAGTTCCTCGTTGCTCATGACGTCCCAGATGCCGTCGCAGGCAAGCACCACAAACTCGTCCTCGGGGGCGCGTGCGATCTCGAACACCTCGGGCTCGGGCGAGACCAGCTGCTCCGTGGGGCCCTTGCCGTCCACGCACTTGTAATCGTAGTCGCCGAGCGCGCGCGAGACAGCCAGCGAGCCGTTGACCCGCTGGATCATGACCGAGCCGCCGGCGTTCTGGATGCGCTCCTTCTCGCGCGGGTTGCACGGTTTGTGATCAAGCGTGGAGAAGCAGACACGGGCACGCCGGCACAGCAGCGCCCGCGAGTCGCCGCAGTTGATGAAGTACAGGTGAGCGGGCGAGAGCAGCACGCCCACCGCCGTCGAGCCGCTGCGGTCCATGCCGTTGCGCAGGTCGGCGAAGCTGCGCATGTGCTCGTCGATGGCCAGGAAGCCTGCACGGATGCCACTCTTAACCGCGTCCACTGCGGTCGGCTCTGGCGGTGTCGTGCTGCTCCCACTAGAAGTTGGCGGTGGGCCTCCCCCGGCCCTGCGCAGCTCCTCTGCCCCGCCGGTGCCCGCCACGATGTGCTCCAGGAGGTGCTTGGCGCAGTAGTTGGCCACGCGTGAGCCGGCATGCCCATCGTAGACGCCGAAGAAGGACCAGTCGTCCAGGCCGTGGGGCAGGCCCAGGGCGGCTGTGTGCGCATCCTCCATCTCCACCCGCCAGCCCTGCATGCTGCTCAGGCCGAAGCGCAGGCCGTTGCCCTCACCGTGGGCATTGTGCTTCTCTGTCTTCGGCTTGTCCAAGAACGCCCCCATTGGCTCAGGGTGCCGCCTGGGAACGAGAAGGAGGAGGTGAAACGAAAGCATATACAATTCCTATGAAACATGGGCACAGTAAGTTCAGTAAGTGGGCAGGTCAGTGAAAAAGGGTCAGAGAGAGAGAGAGAGAGAGAGAGAAAGAAAGAAAGAAAGAAAGAAAAAGGGGAAAGCCACAAACCTACTTGAGCACAACAGGCAACAGAGTTGCAAGCAATGTAGGCTAATACTAGGCTACATCTTTGAAATAAACCAGTAATGGGTCTAAAACTGTATTCATCATGGGAATTAGTGTTGCAGTAAAAGCGAATTTCAGTAAACTGGTAGAAAATGAGACGGCAGAAGTCCTTACATCCCTCAAAACTGAACCTGTGTCTACACGGCCGCGATATGAGAACACCAAAGGCCTGGTCAAGTGCTTCCTCTGACCTGTTCCTCTCAGCACACTGGGAGGTGGTGAGGAAGATTAAACACACCACACCCACACACACCCAAGCATGGCTGGATTGATCTGAACCTAAGAGGGCAGCTCTGTGCACTTTATCTGCTGACTCATCAAAAAGAAGCCCTGTCTCCACCAAAGGGATTGCTATGGTTAAGCAAAACAACAAAGAAAACCTGACCTTGGCCTACAACAACAACAACATCATGACGCCACTATTTGCATGCTCCCACATAGTTTGTTGAGCAAGAGGGTTGTCTTGGCTGCTTTTGGAACACATTGAAGGTTGCCTTTCAATTGTCTGTCCAACTGCCCTGTGCATAGAATACCTACTGATCATGCAAGACAAGCAGGTTTTATGGTAACCTGACCCTAGCCACTGTTCTGATTCAGCATAACCTTGCATTCCGATGCGAGAATTACACTTGCTTGCAGTGACAGGTTGTCAGATTGGGAGTGTCTGTTTCTAACCAGAATAAGATAAGTACTGGGATATGGCTTACATTTGGCCACACCAGTGCAACAGGGCTGGCTTACATTCTGACCACACCAGTGCAACAGGGCTGGCT
>JAGFZM010001575.1:40102-53806 GCA_017657215.1 Limnothrissa miodon | reverse complement strand
TGCTGTATAGGTGTGGGAAAAACGACAGGGGCCTTGTGGTACTATGTCGGCGGGGCGGCCCCCCCCCCCCCCCCCCCCCCCAAAAAAAAAGTGTGTGGGTTCAAGGCGGCAGAGGAGAAGAGGATTGACCACATCTCTTTAAGTGCTGTTTACAGACAGGCAGTTGGATCACCTTCCCAGCCCCCAGCAATCACCCGCCTCACCACTTGGATTATTAATTATCATGCCTAAGCTATTATTACTACTAACTTGTATTGAGAACGAGCAGGCAGAATTAAAAGAGCAGCTATGCCCCCAATGCATCACAAATTCTCCATTGCATTTTATCTCAGGTGGAGTCGTTGCACATGCCCTTGCCTTACCTAGCGCTGGCCGGATATCAGCAGCAGCACGTCTCCAAATGGCAAACTTGCCCTCGCAGGCCCCTTACGCAGCCAACCACACATACGCCCTTCCCCCACACCAGCCACAGACCATGAAACACACATTCCACCGCAGTGCACAGAGACCTCAAGGAAAGAGAGAGGGAAGATGAGAGAAGAAGAGCGTGGGGCGAGCCAACCCCCAGGATCTATAGCACTAGAATGATGTAACCACTCAGGTCCTGTCATGTGTTCCATCACTATGGCTACATTGCCTGGAGTGGCAGCAGAGTGGTTTCTATGGCAACAGGCAGCGCCAACAGCACTCTTAAGCACATCTTGCCTGTATTCCAAGCGCTCTTCGGCACAGCAGTAGCAATGAGAAGGATTACTTAGGAGCCCGCTTACAGGCAAACACATGAGCACTCGAAGACCTTAAGCATACTCTTGAGGGAAAAGAGTAAGGCTGAAACACAGGTCAATGAAAACACACACACACTTACTGTATGTAAGCAGCTAAACACAATTAAGGCACAGATGCTCCAACACATTGTTTTCAAAAAACTACTAACAAAGATAATGGATTTCAACAGCATGAACTTGAACGAAAATGTCCATACAATGAAACTGGTGCACTTTGCCGTACCTATAATTCAACTTTCAGTGAATAGAATCTGTGAAGAAAGCCACCTGCACTGAAGGCAAATCTTTGAAAACAGTAATCAGGGGGAGGTGTACGCCTGATATATCCTTGATGGACACCATGCGCAACTCAAAAAGCAGAGGACACTGAAAAGATGGGTAAACAGACTAGACTAGACATAGACTGGACTAGCAAACCAATGCATAGATGTTCAGACCATTTAAAAACATAACTGTGTGTGGGTGGGGGATATAGAACACAATACGTCCAAAAAGCCCTCTCATCTCCTGGCATCAGAGCACTCCCATCGTGAGCTCTGACATCACACTCCCTCATTTTCTAAGCCTGAGTGAAAGACAAGCAGTACAGCAGCTGGGTACTTTGTGTGTGTGTGTGTGTGTGTCTTGCTAAGAGTACAGTGGGTGGAAGATTTGAATGTATCCCTCCAAGAGTTAGAAGTTGAAGGTCTTGACGCATAAAAAAGAAAAGTGCAAAATTAACCACACTCCTACCTACAGTATCATCATATGACGAGGGCCTTTTCATTTCTAATACACTTAGGTGATGTTCATGCACATATTATGTAGATCTATATGACACAACTTACTGCTTTAGATAATGTTCCACTCAGAGAATGTATTTACATTTCAAAAATTAAGCTCATGAATGGTACAGCCATTATTCTCTTTTCTAAATTATGGGCAGCCATAGACCATATTAGACAACTATCCACATTCATGCATGGTGTAATAAACAGGTCCAGCATGCAATGCACACGGCTTAATCCTCCACCAAAGACACCACCCCACCCTGACAAGTATGACTGCAGCATCTCAGCAGGGGCATTGTTATGTGGAGATGATTTCAAAACTGGACCAACTTATTTATTTTAACAATTGTGTGGATTCTAGAAGAAGAATATACAAGATCTATTCAAGAACCATGTTGTTATTCCTATTATCTCAGCTATACCTTGTCAAACAACTGTAGGCAGGAAACTATGCACTAAAAATAGCATCGGCAAAGCAATATTACCAGGTTACGCCTAGCACCCCCTCGCATCCCCCATATCATTCAGCAGCACACTTCAGATGGTAATGCCAGCCTTCACCAAGACACACCCATGGCAAAGCAGCTGGCCATACATGGACACCACTGCACAGGGCATCTCCATAGTAGAGCAGGGAAAGAGAGGAAGAGGAAGAGAATAAGAGAGATTACAAAACTGACAAATTTAAAGGCACTGTGAGAGTTTTAGAGGGAACAAATACAGGGTGCACATGGGAGTGGCTCTAGCAATGTTCATGCTTATCCTCTGAATACACCCTCTTGCAACAGAGTTTCACATGTATTATTTCAAAGGACAGACATTTATTATTTGCTTGAAGGACAGACAAAATTAGCTATTTCAGAAAAAAAAACACAGGGCCACCTCAATTAAATTTATTCTATTAACATGTTACTGCTGGAAGTTGCCGTAAGGGCTCATTGTTATGAAATATGATTTTCCAACTTACAAGCTGTATGTGGTGATGTTTACAGTAAGCGTGTAATCTGTAATAAAATAGCAATGTGACTATTGCACTCATCATAATTAGGTCATTGCCAAAAGAAAAAAACTAGCAGTTTTATACCACTTTATTACCTATTCCGTCCTAATAGTATGAACAGGGTACACACACAAACTCACGAGTTAATTTGATTTGGTAATCCTTTCATTAGATCCTTGTGATACTATAATAGCTCAAGACCAAAAACCTTTTGTGATGTAGGCCTAGCAATCAATACCACATCCGCACTGTGACAGTCACTGTGTTTATGTTTGCTCTGCAGATGTTAAGCAGCACTTTTTAAAGTATCAATTTTTTCACACAATTTGTTTTAGTCCCACAGCATGACATGACTATCGTCATCAATCACCAGTAAGAATCTTCAAACAGTGCCAGTAAGACTCTGGAAAATGGCTGGAAGTCTGTGTGTTAGGTAGCTTGTCCGGAAGTTTTTACACCAAAGCCTTCATGTGTTACCATAAAAGTTAAAGTTGATATCAACAATGATGTGCAACATGGGGTTCAGAAACACACCAGGCAACAGTTTGTTTTTAGGTTGAAGTTTAAACACCAGTGTAAGTAAAATATTAATTTAATACAAATAATTACTTTTAGGCTTTTAGATTTGACCTCAAAGACAAATAAATGTGTTAATATCACTCGGCAACATTGCATCACACTTTTCTTAGTATTATCAGTTCCTACACATGAAATCAAGCATTGAGAAAACAGTTGGTGTGCACATGTGGTATGTGAACAGAGCACCTAAGCTCTGTAAATTAACGATGTTCTCAATGCTCAACTTGTGTATAAATGCATCTGATCAAGTATCATGCTATAATTGAACAAACGTCAATCTTATAAAGCTAGCAACCAACGTCAATCTAGCATCAGGATTTTGAATGAAAGTTTGAGTCATGTACACAAGAAACTTTAACAGCTTCAGCACCAGTGTTTCACTAGAATTTACAACATTTGTGATCACATTTATGGTTAAAAGAGTCATTCTAGCACTATCGCAGACTCTGTACCCCCTGCCACTGTTGATGCCAGCATTGATGAAAACATTAAACTACAACTAAATGAAACAAAAATTGCGTTTATTACCTTTGATTTAACAGTTGGAGTAAAACCCTTCATCAGGAACTAAGCCACATGCTTGATCATTTTAACAGGGCTTTTTCACTTTTCTACTTTTTCAGACACCACTACTGACATAGAGCCTGAGCCTTAGCTAGGATTTATCTATAATGTTAGCCAAAGTTACAATAAGTAAGTATTAGGACGAACCCTTTAGCGCTAATTTCAAACATTATAATGGCACTATGGGCTTTGTGATGTTCCTAGTGCAGAGAAATACCAGGCCTCATGTTATCAGTGTGTAGGCAGTTCCCGGATGGAAAAGTCATTGACTGACTCTCAGACATGAATCCAATTAACCATCACTGAGATGTGTGGTGCCTATTGGTGCATGCAACACTGTCAAGCAGCACCACAGACTGATAAGGGGGTCACTCATGACCTGATCAAGGTTCAAGGATCAACCTTCAGCCATCTTATTATTAAGCAAAAAAGCCTAGATTGGAATACTTATTCCAATCTGGCCCTAAATATAAACATGAATTTGTATTGTCAGTTTAGACAGATTACATAATTACAGTAAAGACAACCCTTATAATTCATTTTGGGTACTTGTGGTTTAATAGCTAGCCTACTAACGCTTGCCTACTTTCTAAAAGCAAAAAGTCTAATTGACTTTCTGTGGCCAAGGAAAACATTAGGCTAAGCTTACAGATATACTTCACAACAAACATGATGAAACAACAGTGTATAAAATTTGTGCAAACATGTCAATGGGCAACCTGACACTAAACAAACACAACTCCACTTACACATTCAAAAGTGCTGTGGCCAGCAGCATAAGCCATCCACATGCCCCTCAGAACACATAATGGTACACACACAGAGAAAGGAATGCATGATGTTATGACCCGTAAAAAAGTTTTTCTCTCTCTCACAATCACACACATACACTCACAAAGACGTGACCTCATCCCCACTACTATGAGACTTGAAGATACGCCTTGACTCATCTAGCCACAGTGCGGCTCAGCAATAGATATGACCTCACAGACTTTAACACCCTTCCGATGGCCAAGAGTTTTTCCCAGGAACAAGGAGTGCAGCCAGCCAGGCAGGTCCAGCCTCTCTCCCATGGTGGAATCTGGAAGCCTGTCAACTGGCAGTTCTCAGTGGAATGGAGGATCTTGTATTTAAAGGGGAAAAGGAAGACTAATGTATGCAACACAGAGGAAAATTAGGATTGTTTGAAATAATGATTATAATAAAACTGCAGAGCGAAGACATGAATAAGCAGCTCCTGGCCTTTTAGCTCACCTGACAACCCCACTAAAGCACCGTACACTGCGAGACAAGATTGTGGGTTTCGGTAGACAGAAAGACATATAAATGTCAATGTGCTTGTCCTACATGACAAGCCAAATGCCGAACCAACTGATGAAAAAGGGTAAGTGGATGGGTTATGAATCGCTGTTAGGTGAAACATCAGAGGTTGGTAAGTGTCAACTAGTTAGGCTGTGTCACTAAGCGCTGCGCACTAAGCACTAAGCGGTCAACCTTGACCTCAATTAACCTAACCCAACCGACTCTTACAGTACATCTGCAGAGATAAGCATTTCATGGTACCATCATGCAAAGCCATTGTGACATTTTGTTACAGAGTAAAAAGGGCAAATTAATGGCACACTCAAAAGGTGCATTTTTCCATTTAAACGTTCAGGCCAAATGGGGGTGTAGGCCTACTGCATGTGTTGAGCTTTCTGGGTATAGGTACAATAATGTTTTGCATACAATTGAATGAGAGATTCCACAAAGACTCCTGCTCTTGTTTATTTTTTACCTGAGAGAAAATTAGCCGACATTGTAGTCAACAGCCACCACCTGGGTAACTGATTTGGTGCCACTCCAAAACACATTGGACAAAAATGCCTGCTAAGCGCCAGGCACTTCACTTTACTCTTTAGAGACATAGCTATCATTTGAAACACTGATCTCAAATGGGTTAATGCTATAGACATGAGACTGTAGACTTTTAACCAGCAGAAGAGATAGAAAAACATTTATCAAAACACTACAATACCAAAGAAAAAAAGTTGAACTATCCTCACAGGCCTAATAGACACATCATGTCAAGCCAAGTCAAATTGCCAAGCCAAGTTAGTTTTCACTCATAAAACCAAAAAACTTTCTAAAGCAATGAAAGCATAGAAAAAGCACTAATACAGAAAGCCTGGCTGAAGGTGTAGGGCACCAAAGACAGTTGAAGTCTGACTGTACGGCAGTGATACCACAAGGGAGGCATGGGGCTATAAAAACTAGAGGCCGAGTGGGAGATTTTTCTTAGTTCAAGGATGGCACCCTGGGCCTCAGGAGGAAGCCAAAATAAACCCCTTTGTTGTGTGCGTCTCTCTACATGAGGGTGAGGAGGTCAGCAGCACCATTACACACTCACTCACTCACTCACTCACGCACACAACATGAAACCCAGAACACCTCCTCCCAAACCTGACAGATGAAAGTAGGGTGGAAAGGGAGATTAAAAGGACGTCACTCAGCAGGTGGGAAGAGGCTGTGTAACTTAGAGAGTAGCAATAACCAACTGGCACTGAGGGAGGGTGTGTGTGTGCGCATGTGTTGGGAGAACCTATGTGAATGAGGCCTTTTTTTTAACTAATACACCTATGCATCCAACCATGTGTAATGATGGCATGTGGTGGGGGAAGCACTGAAAGTACTGCATATTAGACACCAGGCAACAGTGTTAGTTCGTAACTACAACAGAACTTTAAAATACACACACACTCCTCTGCACTGCAGCTCTCGTCACCATCCTAAATTTGTGTTTGTCTTTCTGTGTTTAGGCCTAGGCATCTGGGTGACTGTGGGTAGATACGAGTGTGTGAGAATGTGAGGGTGTGTTCAATGTGATTTGCAGGGCATCAGCAATTTCTGATACCCTCAGAAAAAAAACCTCCCAACTATGTTATGACTAAAAGATCTGTTTGTAGTCATTCATTGACAATGACAACAGCACTGCCTTCATGTTTCTCCCTCCCCTCACTCTGCACTTCTCTCCCCTACCTCTCACTCTCCATCTCTGAAAAACTGCTGTAAAAACAGAGACACAGACAGACAACAATGCAGAAAAAGGCATAACACCTCCAATGCTCTTAAACAGGACCATATCATATTATATGTAAGAGCATATTATGTGAAAGACACCAGGAAACCCCATGAACTTGAACTAATGTTCAACCTTAAAGCCACATTATTCAGAAAGCATGGTGCCTTGGCTATAATATTTTCTTATCCTTCTAGGAATAGTCCTCCAACAAACTATTACCTGGAAAGCTTTCTGAGAAGATCACTGCAGCAATATGATTCTGCCTATTTATGATTCTGTCTATTTCATCCAAAGATGATCCACAGACTGTCTGACGGATATTGAATTTAAAGGCTGTTGACATAAATATGCTCTATAGAAAACAAACTTTTGGCTACATGTCCACACATACTAAATAGGCTCTTAAGTGCAGGTTTAAGACCCTGCAATAGAGTAGAGTACTGTATTACTGTGAAATGGGGGTCTGTGTAGCACCCAAGGCTGTCAATCTAACATAAATTCAACTATCTCAGTGGAGAACAAGTGGGAATCTTGTTCAGTGGGAATCAGTTCCAGCTTCTCTCCAATTCCTCCAATCAGTATATTTTGGAGTTAATCACGGGTTAAAATTCAAGAGGGTCTGCCAAGAGATCCTAGCTGGATTCTTTTTCCAATCCATAACCGAATATGGAATAGCCTGAATACATTAAAATAATGCAACATAGCCAAATGGTCATGACAAACCTGTAGCAACTTTCAGGTAGTTCACAAATTTTAAATCCGAAAAAGTTAGTACAATCTAATTTTAAATATAACCTTATTTCCAAGTTCCAAGTGTCTATTCTCCATGATAATTACAGGTTTAATAATCTGAAGAAGTTCAAAGAAACATTAATTTAATTCATTATCAAATTCCGTGAAATCTGTTGATTCCGATTTTTTATGTCAAACTACGTCCGCTGAAATGACAGCAGATAATTCATTATTGTAGAGCAACTTCAGCGTTAATCCAGAATGATTACATGTAACTATACTACGAACCAAGGAATCACATAAACCTAACCTTAGGTGAATGTTCCCCTGACGGCACAAAAAGGCACACTGTTAGCTCGTGTTGTTATGGTGGCTAACGTTGACTATAGAGACAACCGGGGCATGACGGAATTCACGGTGTCGAAAGCTTCAACTAACACTAACGTTGGTTAGCATCTTAGCAGAGTAACGTTAGTAGGTTCGTTGAGGGATGCACAACCTTTACGTCTGTTGATACTGTGTTTTGACAGCACACTGAATCATGTTAGTTGCCGAAAGGTGCAAATCTACAAATCAGTTTCTTGGTTTACTGTACAGTAGGTCCGCAGACAGTATGTTACGAAACACAACTGAGTTAGCTTTGGTGTTAGCTGCTGCTAATTTGTGCTCGCTAACGAAATAGTTAGCTACTTACGTTTACGTTTTCAGGATGAAGATGTATCTTCCCTCTCCCCTGGCCACCGGAGGTGTTTTCGCAACTTCAACTGGATGTTTATAATTGTGGAAGCTGATTAAGACACCTTTACATGAGCTCACTGACCAGAAGTAATGTTACAGCTAGCGAGCAAGCTAATTCAATCAAGGTTTAACGTTACACGTCCAATTCTCCCTTTAACAGTTCCCGGTTCGGAACGGGGAGTTTTTCGTACATTTTTGACACCTCATCAATAACTCTTTGAAGTGTAATGGTTTAGAGGTACACTAACGTAGATGATAACAGTATTTTCTTTCCAAACTAATGACTTAAATTAGGTCGCTAGTTATTACAAACAGATGACGTTCTTTCGTTCGTTTCTCCATTGATGGCCCAGAATTCTCTCTGGGCTCAATGTCCAGGCCTAGGGGCGGGACGTGGTTTCGTATTGTCCTATCAGTTTTCAGGATCCATGAACGCAGTGAGCTGGAATATAAAATTAATTTCTATTCTTGTCCATCAGAGTACAAACCTATACAGTCTATGGTGCAAACAAGCTTTGACTGTGTTTTTCCTTTTTTTAGATAAAATCAAAACGCATTACTTGCATTTACCAGATTATCATATTTAATCAAAAACACACAGTTTGTGCCACACGCCATTGGCTCTGGAGTTGTACGCTCCCACTTGTTTTAGATGATAAAATGATATTATCATTTTAAAGGTATATGGGGGTCTAAACATGTAGGCTATATTTACTCCTTGACTCCATGGGATATTTGTTTTAAGCATTCCCAATCATGAATAAGTGAAATATACCCAGCAGACACAAAATAAGCACACACTGCCTGGCTGCTACAGCGGCATCAAGACAAAAGCCCAAATCTAGGGATGTCAAACTCATTTTTTACCACAGTTCATATGAGCGCTAAGATTGTCCTACAGGGGCTCCTACAGGGTTGTGTGACAAAAATGCATGTTCGTTTCCTAATGTGTCTAAGTTCTGTCTCCCTCATATTGGTCTCTCTTTTTTATTGTAAGCCTAATGTCTGCTATAGTTCAGACTGTTATGTTCAAAGATGAAATGCTCTTCATATGGTGCTGCCAGTATATTGTATAGCCTACAGAGTCAGAACACTCTTGATAGGCTAATAGGCCTATATTTGCAGATGATGGATACTTTGAATGAACTTTAAATCTGTGGTTCTTCCTTCAATTACCACCCACTAATTGGCTGCTATATTGAGCATGACATAACTAGCTGGCTTAGTTAATGCAACATAATTACAAAGTATAGATATATTTAAAGTAAATAAGTCAAATATCACACAGACCCTTAAATAAATCCTGCATTGTAGGCCTACTAAAGTAGGCTACAGTAGGCTATTATTACAGTATTTGGACACACACAAAAAGAAATACTACAAAAAATACAGCATTTTATGGCATATCACTGCACACTGCAATATTTGTACATCACAATGCAAATTTGGACGTAATGGGAGAATTGATCAGCAGTGACAATAACACATGTCCAAAAACCTAAAAATAAGTAAATAAAAATAAAACCAAAATAAAAATGTACCTAAATATTTAAAGTAGCCTATTATAAAGGTTGTGCTACATTTCTGTGTAGCAACTTATGATACAAATCTGTTTAACAGAGAAAGATAATTTGGCAGGAACATGTAAGCAAATAATCACACAGACAGTTATGCAGGTCTTGTATGTCTCCACTAATTTTGAGCAAACCTTTCTTTGATGGTCTCAGTCAGGGGATATCACAGGATGTGGACTACTCACAACTTGAAAAGTAAAATGTTGTTTTGAGGCCTCCAGTGGTTTGAAATGTTTTGCGCACCATTTAGCGTGATTGGCCTAAATAAAAAATACTAAACTTTCCCAAAACACATGATTGTCATAAATGTACCAACACAAATTTGTTGTGTTGTGTTGTCTATCTGTCACTTATAAACCATATTCACACACCACCACCAACATAGTTTAATTAATTTGGTTTATATATATTAAAATGATTTACCTTTTTAAAGTAATACTTTTATCTGCATCACTCTATAGGTGCCACACAAGTAAGACTGGTTGATTTTTGTGTAGGACATTAAAAATCCAAGAGAACCACCCTTGTGGAACACCATTCCACCTTAACATGGTATATGTTAGGCCTCATCATCTTTTCTATAAAAAATCCAAAGGGGAGAAATGCCTGGCCTTTTTATCTTGAGATGTACTTCTTGCAGGGTTGCCAACTCTCACACAACTAGTGTGACTGTCACACATTTAGCATTTGTTTCACACTTATGCAAGACATGTCATGCCCCATTTGGCACAGAAATTGACTTGAGAAAACTCTAAGAACATAACATGACACATCTGTCTATTATGTGCTACATCATTGAGGTCATAAGTAAAAAAAGAAATCAGAAGTCTTTTGAAAGTGACACTGTGCTCACCCCGAAAGACCTAATAGCTCTCCTTGCATGATACCCTAGGCCTGTGGAATGAATCTGCTCAAAAGCGCAAGGGCAAAACTAAGTCATAGGATGAAAAGGAAGTGATGCCATCTTTTTTCTTAGGAGCATTTTGATTTTGAGTTCCTGCGTAGACCTCATTTATAAATGTATTAATACCAAAAAAATAAAATGGAAGTTTTGACAAATTATTTGTAATGGCATGAGTTAAAACTAGGTTGATGCACATAGTTATATGCATCACTTGCACATAGCTTAAACTCCATAAGGAGACAGAGATAAAAGCTTAGTAAAATAACACAAAATTGTCCTTATTGAAACTGAGCCCTTAACTCCTATCCTTTTTTAAAGGAGAGAGCTACAGGCCTAAGTCATTGAGAGAAATTATTGATATTGCTGTGTCTGACCACCTAGGCCATAAGTAGAAGTAGGCCAAACTATATATCTCAACCCTCATAACCACTGTGTCAACGGTATGGTCTCATCAATAAAAGGCCATCAGATGAAGGGTACTGTTATCCAACTATGATACAATAATATAACTATTATCCATAATAAATCTGCTGCTGCATGTCTGTGCTTGCTCATCTTGCTGTGAGGTGTTAAAAAAATGTACAGACAAAACTGATATTATAATATCCCATTACTGGTCTCATAGACCCATCTTTAGCACTTTATGCAGAATAGCACAACAGTGGACAAAATTTGTACATGATTCTCAAGAAGCTGTATACGATAAGCCCTTATTTGCACATGTGCAGTGTAGGACCCCCTATTGGGTAAGAACAAATTCTGCACTAATTTTATTGGACTGTTCCTGGGACACTGGTTGCAACAGGGCAAGCAAAGGAGAGCCCTGAGAAAAGCTAATTAGTACGGTGGCCGACAGGTGCAAACGACGTGCAACTTATGAAAACACATGCAAATCAACAAAACATGTGCAAATAGACAAAACACAAATGCAAACAGACAAAACACAAACGACTTAGGAAAACATCTTCATCTTAATTTGACAACACGTGAACATCATTTAGAAAACGTGCTACATTTCAGAAACACGGTCCAAAACTCAAAACACCAAACACATGCAGATGAGAAACACACCCCGAACTCAAAACACATGCAGATCACAAAACACACCCAAAAACCTTTATTTTTTTTGTATGAGAATTTCTCCCATCTATCGGCGAAGTGGTATACTGAACACGTTTGAATAAAATGTGTTAGCCCTTCCCTTCCCACGGTCCTCATTTCCAATGGTCCTCATTTTGAAAATGGTGGCGCAAAATGGATATTCTCATTTGGTACCCAGCCACATCTATATATAAATGGAAATTACCAAGTTTATGGGAACACTACAATTTATTCATGGAGGTAATTACCATTGTTTTACATTATATTTTTAAAATAAAAAATGTATTTTTAATAAAACACGAAGATAAATAGAAGATAAATCCTACACATAGTGGCTTTAAAGCCTCTATGTGTAGGATCGTATCATAATTCCCCATCTATCGGCGAAGTGGTATACTGCATACGTTTGAATAAAATGTATTAGCCCTCCCCTTCCCACAATCCTAATTTCTTGCTACGGAGGCCGAACGTTCGCTCGCTCGCTATTATCTCAGTTTCTGCTACTCAGTCTCTGAGCGGAAACGCGGAAGGCGGAGCTGAATATACGATACTGCTCTCCCCTACAAGAACCCGTACTTTTGAAAATGGCGGCGCAAAATGGATATTCTTCTTTGGTCCCCAGCCATATCTATATATAAATGGAAATTACCAAGTTTACCGGAACACTACAATTTATTCATGGAGGTAATTACCATCGTTTTACATTATATTTTTAAAATAAAAAATATATTTTTAATAAAAGACGAAGATAAATAGAAGATAAATTCTACACATAGAGGCTTTAAGTGACCCATTGGTGTTTTGTTGATTTGCATTTGTGTTTTGTCTATTTGCACGTTTTGTTGATTAGCATGTGTTTTCATAAGTTGCACGTCGTTTGCACCTGTTGGCCACCGTAAATTAGGTATCAAATAGAGTGCCCCAGTGACGCCACTTCCGCTTGACTCTATGGGACCTCTGAGCTAAAAAAAAAAATGAATGCGTTTCAATGCCACTGATCTCTAAAGAATATTCTTTAGAGATCAATGTGTCTATCCCACTGAGCTAGATTCCAACAACGCATCGCTGGATTAAACAGATCAGAGGTAAGAGCGAATTTTGAGCAAACTAAGCAAATATAATATAGCTGCTACTCAGCTAGCGGCTAACGATGAGCGTAGCTGCTAAGGTACCCAGAGTAGTCAATGCAATAGAGTTGGCAAGTGAACCACGTCATTCTGTATGCTGCGGGTTAGCATTTTCCTACTTCCGGTTCCTAAGCAAAAACCCCTATGGGGAAATGAATGGCTCAAATAAAAAAACAACATATACAACAAATATGGCAGTGTCTGACCTACGAGGACCTAGGCATTCGTTTTTCATCAATAAAATGAGTAGGAACATAGTCTGGGTGTGTTTTTTAGACGCATTGTAACGATGATAAATGAATGTTGCTATCCCTCTGCTAACAGCGAAAAATTAAGGACTACATGGAGTTGTCTCTTACCTTTGACGTCAAAAACGACGGTAAAATGATTTAAAGGCCCACTATGGAACATTTTTCATTTAAAGGTCTCCTTCCAAAATAAACCATTTAAGACTTAATGTTTTTACATTACCATAGGTCAGCCCAAGTTGTACTTCTATGCTCAACATCAAAATGCTCTCCTACCCCTGTAGTCTGTATTCGCCTGTGATAGAAAACTGCCGGGAAAAACGAGCGAATCGGTAAAGCTGTACAAATGTACGTCAATTTGAACATTAGCTATGCAGTTAACAACCTCAAGAAAACGTTAGGCTGCCTGCAGACAGACCCACTAGAGGGGGCGTCACAGTGTTGTTAGCCAATCAAAGGCGATACATTTGCATATGTGGCGGTCGGAGTGATTGCCGCCGCCTTGTAGGGGATAGTACAAT
>JAGFZM010001575.1:4387-35102 GCA_017657215.1 Limnothrissa miodon | reverse complement strand
GCCCAATGAGCAACAGGGGCAAGGAAAAACTCCCTAGCAGCGTTTTTGTTTTTACTTGTTATGGTAGAGGAAGAAACCTTGGGCAGTTCCGACGGCTCAAAGGGCTAACCCAACTATAACCACTATTATTCCATTAGATACACATTACAAGAAAATGTTGGTAAATAAAGTAATATAGGAGTCCCATTAGAATCCCAGGATATAGTCCCATGTCATTAGGCGCAGTCAAGCCAGGGGCCAGCTAGAGGCTGTATCGATCATGTCAGGGTCATCTGTGAAGCTGAAGGCAGACCGCCCAGGAAGCCAGAGATGCAGGATCAGGCAGTGGAAGGCAGGGGTGAACCTCAGCAGGGAGGCAGTGGCATGGACAGTGGAGTGGGGTGAGGATCACATTGGAAGAAGGTCCCAGGAGAACCCAGGATCGGTGCAGGCGCAGGCAGTGGAAGGCAGTGATGACTCACGGCAGGGTGGTAATGGCATAGAAAATCAGAGAGGAGATGAGTTAGAACAGTTCCATCAGATTTCAGAGAATGTGAGTTATATTGCATGTGAAACCATATACAGATGTTGGCTAAGTGAAGAGAGAGAAGTAAGTGGAGAGGAAAAGAGAGGAGGAGAAAGAATATTGAAAACTGTACGGGTTAACAGATGGGTGGTGTCGTAAGAGAATTTTACTGAGTGTTTAAGAAATGAAGAGTCCGGAGAGATTCAGTGAGAGAAAGGCTTTTAGTTCGAGTAACCAAACGTAACGAGATCCTGGAGACTAAGGCCCAATCCCATTTCACCCCTTCGCTCTACCCCTTTCCCCTACCCCTCCGTTTTGCGCGTTCACGTGTAGGGGTAGGGGTGTACCAATTTCCGTTAAGACAGAGGGGTAGGGGTAAGTGGTAGGGCTATATACCCCTCCAAACGGAGATTTTTCAGAGGCACACTCCGAACGGAGGGGTATGAGAAATTTCCCAGAATGCCTTGCAAATCTCCAGAAAAGTTCACAAATGTTAGTATTTTCTCCATTATTGATGGTTTAAAATGTTTGATAACCGTTGTATTGTCTGAAGTTTAACGTTATTCCAATGTGTAATGGTCCTTTTCTCCATAAAATGCACACGAAAAAATCACTAATACAATGAGTAGTGCAACATTATTTGTGACTTGAGGGATCGGTTGGAGCATTGAGTTGTGAACGAATTGCGAGCGTCCGTGCTAAAAAAGTGTTGCCAACGTAATAGCTGCCGGAGAGTACTGATGATGTATGCGATTGTTGAAGGGGTGTCCCAATTCGTAGGGGTTGACTTTCAAACCCTACCCCTTGTTGCTCTGCTTCAAGGGGCAGGGGGAAGGGGTAGGGGTAGAAATTAGAAATGGGATTGGCCCAAAGTCTGCCGGACAAACATAACACAAGCTTTTTATACATGGATAAGGTTGGCGTAAATAACCACCCCGCAAAAGGTCTGGTGATGCTCTGGCAAATCATAAAACAATAAATTCCTTTGCCTGTCGATACCAGCAGCTGTCGCCTCGCTTATCGGTCAGACCAAATATGCCCAAACGGCACCATTTCTCCCCCCGTCATCCGAAGGGCACTTCCTGGCCTAGAAAGGCCCCAAGGCGACTGGAGATATTTTGATTGCACCCAAATTGTTTTACAACAGCCAGCTGACCTCGACAGACAGAAGAATTCCAAAACAGGCACACACATGCATTCAGTGATCACACTAAAATCATTAGTTACACAACTTTAGTTACCAGTCATTTCCCTTTGTTCATTAAACTGTTTCACCAATCAAAGTTTGGTTTTCATTTGCATATACTTGGTCAATAACAAGAAACAACCTTAATCACACCATTAATTTGCAGTTCTCTAAACATTTCATTAAGACAATTCAAAATTCCTCCCACAGTGGATTGTGGCGGCAATAAACTATAGCAGCATAACTAAGGTATGATGTATAACAAGCCAACACCACCAAAGGAAATGGTCAGTGGCCACCAAGCCCTGGACGGGAGCTTACAGCAGAGGCAGTCCTTTCCAATAATACCCTGAGGAGGTGTGGCTTACCATACACCATCCCTAACTAAAGGGGTCAGTAAATAGAAAGGTTTTGAGTCTAGACTTAAAGGTGTTGAGAGTGTCCGCTTGACGAATGTTAGAAGGGAGTTTGTTCCACAGGACAGGCGCACGATGGCAGAATGCTCTTCCTCCCATTGTCAATTTTGATATTCTAGGAATTACTAGGAGACCAGCATTCTGTGACCTTAGGGGTCTAGAAGGGTGGTAGGGAACAAGTAAGTCTTTAATATATGCTGGAGCAAGGCCATTAAGGGCTTTATATGTTAGGAGAAGTATTTTAAAATCAATTCGGCTTTTAACAGGAAGCCAATGTAAGGAAGCAAGGACAGGTGTGATATGTTCATATTTTTTTGTCCTAGTGAGTGCTCGTGCTGCAGCATTTTGTATTAGTTGAAGGTTTTTGATGCAGCTAGTACCACATCCAGAGAACAGTGCATTACAATAGTCAAGTCTGGAGGTAACAAATGCATGTATGAGTTTTTCTGCATCCTCAAAAGAAAGGAATTTTCTGACCTTAGCAATGTTGCGTAAATGAAAGAATGAGGTTTTGGAGATATGCTTTGCATGACTGTTTAAAGAGAGGTCTTGATCAATATACACCCCAAGGTTCTTGACCTTTGTGTTAGGTGTGAGTGAAAGGTCACTAAATAAGCTCTGATGATGGGGTAAAGTGTTGGTCAGGTTTTTAGGGCCAATCAACATGACTTCAGTCTTATCAGAGTTTAAGCAAAGGAAATTCTTAGTCATCCAGTTTTTGATGTCACTGAGGCAGGCAACAAGTTTTGTTACTGGCATACAATCATTAGGCTTCATTGAAAGGTATAGTTGGGTGTCATCTGCGTAAGAGTGGAAGGTAATGCCATGTTTTCTAATAACAGATCCCAAAGGTAGCATGTAAAGGGAGAATAGCAGAGGTCCCAGTACTGATCCTTGGGGCACACCATACTTGACTTCAGTGTGGCATGATGCTTCATTATGTGCATGTACAAACTGGTAATGTCCAGTAAGGTATGACCTGAGCCAGGCTAATGCAGAATCTTTGATGCCAATCATATGCTCAAGTCTATGTAGTAGGATGCTGTGATCAATAGTGTCGAAAGCAGCACTTAGATCCAGTAGGATTAATAATGAAATGCATCCATTATCAGATGAGATAAGGAGATCATTGTAGACCTTTACTAAGGCTGATTCTGTGCTATGGTATGCTCTAAAGCCAGATTGATAGGTTTCCTGAATGTTATTTGCATCCAAGAAGGTACGAATTTGCTTAGACACAATTTTTTCAAGAATCTTTGATATAAATGGGAGGTTGGATATAGGTCGATAGTTAGCCAGGACATTAGGGTCAAGGTTGGGCTTTTTGACTAAAGGCTTAATGACAGATGTCTTGAAAAGTTTGGGAACATGTCCTGCTACAAGAGAGTGATTTATAATATTAAGTATCGGCTCAGCTAGGTTAGGGAGAGTAGCCTTAAGGAGATCAGTAGGAATTGGATCCAGTAGACAAGTAGAGGCCTTACTTGATGAAATCAGCTTGATAATTTCAGATATACTGGCAGGTGTAAACGAGTCCAGGTATGCTATAGGTCGGCTAGGACTTGCTGTTTCCATTATAGGGGAACCAGCTGAATTTGAGGTTTGTATGGTGTTATTTATTTTACCTCTAATAGATTCAATTTTATCATTAAAAAAAATCATGAAATCATTGCTGTCTAATGTTATTGGAATGGAGTGTGTCACTTCATTCCTACTTTTAGTTAAGCGCGATATTGTGTTAAAGAGGAATTTGGGATTGTTTTTATTATCATTTATAAGTGAGGAGTAGTATTCTGTTTTTGCATTATTAAGTGCTTTCTTATAGTCTTTTAGGCTGTCTTTCCATGCAAGATGGAACACTTCAAGTTTGGTGGCATACCATTTTCTCTCAAGTTTACGTGCAGCTTGCTTCATTGAGCGTGTCTGTGCTGTATACCATGGGGCAATTTTGTCTTGATTTCTAATTTTCTTTTTCAGTGGCGCAATGGAATTTAATGTAGTGTAAAGTGCATCTATAACATTATCAGTTAATTGATCAACTTGAGTAGGGCTGGGAGGAGGGCCTTTTAATGTGTATTGTGTCATTAAGGGTTCAAGAAGAGAAGGAATTTTATCTATGAAGTCACTTGTGGCTTGGGGGGTTATTCGTCTAGTGTGGTAGCAAATAGAGTTAGGGGCTGTAGAATCTATTGTAGTCTTTAGAGTTATTAGGGAATGGTCAGTTAGTGAAGGACATTGAGGTAGGATAGCAAGTTGGTCTATTTGTGCACCATATGTTAGAACAAGGTCAATAGTATGACTACCTTTATGTGTAGGTGCATTAACATGTTGGAACGCTGATGCAAAATGGCAAAACGGGAGCCTTGGAACCACTTCCTGGTTGTAAGTTCCGGGTTCACTGGCCATCTCTCTATAGCAGTAGAAACAGCACTTGCAATGATCTACCGCTATTGGCCACGGTGGCGCATTCTACACCGTTTGTTCGCCATGTAATGACTCATTTTAGCATCCTAAACAGTATGAAACGGATTAATTAAAGGCACACTATGCAACATTTTTCATTTAATTAATCCGTTTCATACTGTTTAGGATGCTAAAATGAGTCATTACACGGCGCCACCGTGGCCAATAGCGGTAGATACAGCACTTGCAATGTTCAGCAGCGCGGTCCGCCCCCAATAGAATGCAGTGCAATACAATGCAATACAGCGGTCTTTAGAGGGAGCTCGTGAGAGAGAAAAACAGAATGTTGCTTAGTCCTGGTTTAAATGAAAAATGTTGCATAGTGGGCCTTTAAATTATAATTAGCTTCTGCCCAGTTGAAGTGCAGATTGCAATGATGAGAACCCTAAGTCCTAAATATAAACTAACTAGGCTATTTGAGTAAGCTAAAACTAGTTGGAGTGAACGTAAAAGCACTACTGGTAAAATTCTCTTCAAGCATATACATATACAAAACATCAAAGTTCAACACTAGTGACTTCCTTAACACACAAGTTATTTAGAGTAATAGAATTCAAGTGTAAAATAATAGGTCATTTTAGTTTTGCACAGATTGGTGGATCAGGTTGGCCCAAAAATAAACATATTGGGTTGGCTGTCAGGTTATACAATGTGTGTGTGTAAGGAGGGGGGGGGGGTGATGATAATGGAAGATAGGTCTCGGTCATCTACAGTACATCTTACACCTAAATCTCCCATGTATGTATTGACATAAAAAATAACAATATTTCAGAGTAAATACCATCAGTGATCAGTGAGGGGAAGATGGTTTTCATCAGGCGCATAATTTCCACGGGGGTTACGGGGGTCATGCTTTAATTATTTCAATTATTGTCTGCAGAATACATGTAGTTGCAGCATGTTTAATAACCTTGTAATGTAACCCTCCCTCCCTCCCCACACCAATTACTTGGTATTACCCAGCCCGCATTTAAAAAAAAAAAAACGTTCACGCTGTGTGTACTTTGTAAGTGCAGTCCCCGGTGCTAACTGAATGCTTGACTGCTTGTCATCTGAACTGTGGAGACATTAGACATGTAAAGAGGCGGACGGACAACTTTTTTTAATTGTTGATCGAGACCATCCGCTTGTATAAAGATAAATAGTCATGACCAAAAGGAGGTAAATAAATCTCATTCCATCGTATTTTCATTAATTTTGTCGTGGTCTCTTATCTAAAATAATGTCATGAGAGTTGGTTTCGACAAAAAATATGCTGAGGTTGTCTTGTTTCAAGCTATTTTAGTTAGGTGAAAAGGAGAGCAGGGATAGCTCGAGAGGATTCTTATGAATATTAATGATATGCAAATGTCTCGCCTCTGATTGGCTAACAACACTGTGACGCTCCCTCTAGTGGGTCTGTCTGCAGGCAGCCTGACATTTCTTGAGGGCAGGTTAACTGCATAGCTAATGTTCAAATTGACGTACATATGTACAGCTTTTCCGATTCGCTCGTTTTTCCCGGCAGTTTTCTATCACAGGCGAATACAGACTACAGGGGTAGGAGAGCATTTTGAAGTTGAGCATAGAAGTACAACTTGGGCTGACCTATGATAATGTAAAAACATCAAGTCTTAAACGGTTTATTTTGGAAGGAGACCTTTAATTAGATACAATCTCAGCCTTATAGTGGTCAAAAAACATCCTTCTGTCGGTACGTTTATGCAACCATTTTTGTGGTCATAAAATCGCTTACAAACCAACCAAAGTAGTTGGACTTTGGAAAAATCTAATATATAGCAAATATTTTTAATATCTGGCAAAACAGCAGTGGAGAGCCGACAAACAAAAATGTCGGCAGTAATCTTACGTTTAAAACGTATTTATTTATTTAGAGATCTTGACCCCCCCAATGTTCAGCACAAAGTTACGCCCTTGGTTTTCATCCTTATTGTGACACAGCTGTAAAGTAAGAGAGCAGGACATGGAGGCTGAGAACAGTGTTTAGTGATATAAGTGCAGGTGAATATCATGCTAGCTGTTCCATAGAATGGATCTAGACTTTTCTGCTTGATTTTCAGGGGGAGTTTTGTCTTTCAGCCATTCGTGTTGGGCATGCCACAGCCTGTCGGTTGGCATTGGATATGTGTTTATACTCGGTGACATCTTCCAGTACAGTGTGTAAGTTGTTGCAAATGTGGGTTGACAAACCGTCTTTCAAAGAATGGCTAAAACCTGTGATGGGAAACGACCGAGACAGATATTGCTTAGAAGCAAGAAGACCATCAATGTGACCTGGAATGGCATTACAGATAAGCAAGTACCATTCATTCACATCTAACAAGGGTATTGAAACATGTTGGAAACATGTTTCCAGACTTGCATGGATTAAAGTTTTCCGTCAACCGGATCGCTAGAGGTGAATCACGAGATTGATGCGTATTAATTAATTGGAAATCGGTCACTGGATTGTTGTCATGAAGTGTCTCATTCACTAGTAGAAGCTCAAAAGGTTGGAAAACGGTGCTTAATGCCTACACACGTTGCTTAAATAAACAAAAGAGTGACTCCTAGGCTCAAAACTGCACGCTCTGGTGTAGCTGAGTGAATAGACACCATAATCTCCGATCACAAATAATGAAATATAGTGTTGGAGTAAGAGCTGGTTGACGAAGTTTTAAAAGATCTTTGGCTACAATCAAGGCTCTCAACCCTCATGCATTGGCCGTGAAACTCACTCATTTCAATTTGTCACGGTCTCACACCCGATTTCTCACGGTTAGAAATTAGGCTAATTAGGCACCGAAAATCACTACAGTTAGAAAGAAGTTGACAGATTCAAACTTTGCGGCTCAATAAATCTTAAATAAATCTTACAACACAATATACGTAACAGGTCTATTCAACCGCAGTAAGGTAGACAAGCTACAACCGTATTTTCGTCCAAACAATATGTATTTAAAGAAATATGGACAACATTGGTCCTAATGACCAGTCTACCGTATGAGGACAGCTTAGGGACCATCTGCAAAGTGCAAAACACAAACGGATAATGTCAATAACTTAAAGGCCCACTATGCAACATTTTTCATTTAATTAATCCGTTTCATACTGTTTAGGATGCTAAAATTAGTCATTACACGGCGAACGAACGGTGTAGAATGCGCCACCGTGGCCAATAGGGGTAGATGCAGCCCTTGCAATGTTCAGCAGCGCGGACCGCCTCCAATAGAATGCAGTGCAATACAATGCAATACAGCGGGCTTTAGAGGGAGCTCGTGAGAGAGAAAAACAGAATGTTGCTTAGTGCCGGTTTAAATTACAAAGAGTGAAGAGCCACCAAAATCACTGTATCACACCCCTTAGTTACCAACCTTAGTTTGGTGAAATGTAGCCTACCTTACTCTTTATTTTTTTTTTATTACGAATAACATTCAATAACTTTGCTTTTATAAACTGTGGCCTACTACCATCAAAATTCATTACTACACTATTTATTTACTATAAAATTTTGCTCCTACGCTTTAATCCATGTATACCACCCCCATACACACACACACTGCATCGTGTTGGTAGTAAAAAATATTTTAGTGGTAAGGCCACACCAATAAAATTAGTTGGTTCTCGGATTCGCCGCTTGAAAAAAATGCAAAATGAAATAAAAATAAAATTGAATTCGAACTCACACGAACATAAAAAAAACACCGTGGCTTTAATACTGGAAAAAACGTTCACGTGACGTCGAAAACCAATCAAATCGCGCCTTTCACTTCAGAGCGCAAGAGACAAAAGACATGATATGAGGAAAGATGCCGGTGGATCCTGCTAGGTCAGTGTTTGCAATTATTAGAATATTTGATCAGAAGAGAAAAACATTTGACAAGTGCATTGAAATTAAAGAGGATGAGAACTTTGCGCAGTTGTAGGTTTACTCACGGTGCCGAGAGCAGTAGGCTTGTGCAACTCTGTGGAGGTGAGTTTGATATTTCATTGATTGAGAGGCGAAAAAAACCCTTTCAAAGTGTTTCGCCATCAAAATCAATCAATAAATAAATGAATAGCCTACACACTCACATCCTCGCGCGCACACACGCTTCTCGTTCTCATGCAAAAAAACGTCTTTTTTTCTAGGTTCACGTGACTGCACGTTGATGAATATCCATCTCCGTTGCGCTGATCACGGAGTTTAGTCAGTATCTAATTGCTATCTGGTGAATCAATGCGATTTTGACGTTCTAATGCCCTGTGACAAAATGAGTTTGAACGTACAGTAGGCTACAGCAGCCTAGACTTAGTCATACCTCAATTCCACAGCCAGCTTACTTGGTGCTTAGATTCACAAACTTTTAAATAAATGACAAACCGTCAAACCTTTACATAACATAGAATGACAGAATTATGAATTTGTACATTGCCTAAAACCTGCATGACAAAAAGTGTGCTGTGGGGTGTGAAAGTTAAGTTTATAAATTAGGCCACATTTATTTTCCTAAACACATGAGTAAATGTCTTCAATGAACATTAACTGTGAATGTGCTAATTTACCATCAGAACATTTTTTTTTATTTTTATTTTTATTTCGCTCGCTCACTCCATATTTTTCCAGAAAAAATCCGAGAACCAACTAATTTTATTGGTGTGGCCTAAAGGTAGTAAAAAAGGTAGTAAATTCATCTCTATGACTGCTGCAGATACCCTGGTGTTTATATGCATTCTTTTGTATCTTTTTTAAAATAGGCTAGTAATTTAACAGTTACCACTGATGTGTAAAATAACCCCTATTAGTAAACTGTCAAAGACTAAACCTGTGTACTTTGAAACTTAGGTTACCTGATACAAGAAATTCTTTTAAAAGTTTCTCACTGTTTCTCTGCCTCTATCCCTTTCTCCTGTTCTGTCTTTCTCCCCCATCTCTCTCTCTGTCTGCTCACTTTTCCCCACTTCTCCCTCTCCTCTTCTCCCACCTCTGAGCATCTCATACATACATGCACAATAGCATGAAGTGCCTCTCAGGCCTGGTGTCAGCCTACCTGACAGATGGGCTGACGTCTGTTTATTCGCAGGCTCCCATTGTTGCGATCACCTTGGCCTAACCTAGCACTAGAGCTGAGTGACCGAATGCCACCAAGCCTCCGCACTCGTTCGACTGCTCCTCAACAGCCATCGCTATGGAGACCGCTGAGCAAGTGGCATTCATTGCCATGGAAACTATAGTGTAGTATAGTGGGGATCTTCATGTTTTTAGAAGACCCTCTTCAGCTGCCTCAGCTTGTGGGACACTAAATGCTCCAACAACTCGAACTCCCTCATTTTTGAAAGGTTTGGGGGTTAAGGGAGGCAATAAGTGGTCGTGTGTTGCTAGACGCTATGCCCTTGTTCGGAAGCCAAGCAAATAGTTTCAGTCAGCAATGAAAAGTTATGTTACTCCTTTTACCAGGAAAACGGTACATTATGTTCAGTGTAGTAATATCAAAGGTAGATTTGCTTCATCAACTGCCTCTGGCAATATTCTGAAATAAAAAGAGGTGTGGGAGGAAGTATGACAGCTGAAGTAGGTGTGTATGTGTGAGTAGCTTCAATCACTGAGTAACATAGAAGGCATTGCATCATCATGCAGCCTATTCAAGTTTTTCATAGGTTTTGACTCTTCTCAGCTATATCAGCAAGTGGGCGTAAAATCGGAATGAGCAAGAGGGAAAAAAAAGAGAAAAGTAGTCATACTTCTCCCTCGCAATCCCCAGAATAGAACTCCCTCAGAAGAAAGAGGTCAAAAACGCGCTGCCACAGTGACTCAACCACGGATATTTCCACTGTGTCACATAAAAGCTCACCTATCCATACAGCAATATAATTTTGAAGCCTCATATCCGGGACGGTTTTTGTCAAGGTAATGTTTATCCACAAATGCTAAACAGTTAACTTCTGAAAACTACATTTCCAGAAAGAGTTATATGAGACAGACACATGCCATTTCCAAATGCTTGTCAATCCAGTTATCTCTTGCTGTAATTCTGAGCATAGGCAGTTTAAGGTGGATGAAATAACAACCTTTCAAAATTTGTGACTGTAATACCATACCAGGCATGTATGTCTTATGTTCTACCAGTCTTTATTGGTCAATGTCTTCTTTCTCTGTCCTTATGCTGTGGTATGCTGGGGAGGCAGCACAAGGACATGGGATGTTGCACAACTAGACAGGCTGCTGAGAATAGCTGGCTCTGTTGTTGCCATGGAACTGGAGTCACTGACATCAGTAGTAGAAAAGAGAACCAGCTGATTGATACAATCTATACTGGACCAGGACCATCACCCCCTGCATAACACACTCTCCAGACAGAGGAGTATGTTTAGTGGCAAAATACTGTCCCTGACATAAAGTAAAGGTCTTTTGTCATACCGTTATAATGCCAGTCAGGAGGAGGGAGATAGACTGCTATGCTTGATTCCATGTCCAATGCCTTGACCTGGTCATCTTTTTTAGGTTTTATTTTGTACCTACCCAAGCCAACACTGGACCAAAGTTATTGTATTGTGTGATGTTTTTATACTGCTATGTTATAAAAAAAAAAAGTGTAGCCTACTTGTAACAGAATCTGCTCTAGAAATGTGCTTACACTAACACTTTAGCACTAGGACTACCATAGCATCCTCTAGCACATTCTACAGAGAAGTACAAGAGTGTGCATGTGTGTGTGTGTGAGGGAGAGAGAGTGACAGAGTATTACAACTGAGCCGCTATGTTTTGCTATAATGGGATTACTGTCATTAAACAGCTGTTTGGTAGACACTGCTGGACCACTCCCCGTCTGCCTCCTCCCCTGGATGTGCCTGTGGGCTGAGTCTTGGGCTCAGTAGCATGACCCAGAGGGGTTGGAGAACACAGCTGCACAAATGTCCCACCCCCTCCACCTAATACACACAAACACACAACTAACAGATAGCATGCAAACATGTACATACAAATACACATTCACACTACATATACATTATACACACACAATCACCCAACATACACTTGTACTTGCATACAGTACATTTACAAACAAACACAATGCTGGTCTTTTGTCTTGAGCCACAGCAGGGAGAGCAGAGTTTGATTCTATCCAATAGCAAGGTTTGATTCTGTCCAATAGCAGGGTTTGATTCTATCCAATAGCAGGGGTTGATTCTGTCCAATAGCAAGGTTTGATTCTATCCAATAGCAGGGGTTGATTCTGTCCAATAGCAGGGGTTGATTCTGTCCAATAGCAGGGTTTGATTCTGTCCAACAGCGCCACACCCTTTCACTCCCACAGTGTTCCAACTACTTTTAACCTGCATCTAAGGAAGCCCACCTCCTTCAGACATAAACTTATTATACAGCTAGAAGCTTTGCTAATTATCATGAATTAATGTACGCATCAAGCATAATGTACAGACAATTGGCAAAAATCAATGAATATGGTAGTTTTCTTATATTCATTTTATATAAAAAAGTTAACTTATATTTTTTTCAACAATCAGAATCTGAAAAAAAACATGTAGATGATGACTTGATATACTTCCAGTTCTGTACAAAGTAAATTTAAAAACTTACATTTTAGTATTAGTTTAACATTAACTAACAAATCAGAAAAACCCTTAGTTAATTATTGTTCCAACATGTAAGGCATTATAAAATGCTTAACTTCATATTATGAATTCATGATAGGTTCATTGTGAAATCTTTGTGAACTTACAAAATCAAGTGAATACTTAAGATATGGACGGGCCCAGGCTAATAGTTTAAATATATTACTTTTGCCCTTTTATTCAGATAGGACAGTAAAAAGTGACAGGAAATTAGTTGGAGAGATGGGCGAGGATCGGTAAATGTTTGTGTTGGGCTATTTACCCCACTGACTCATGGTGCCCCCTTGTTCTAGTTATCTGATGCATAAGTTCAAATAGTAACAAGTGACAATATTATACAATGTCATAGGCCATTATGTAAATTACATTTTTAAGATTAAAATGCTAAATGAATTTAACTAAACTAGCCGTATCAGCTAAGAAAATCCTTGTGAAAGTTATGTTGGCAGAAGCCTTGTTTTCGGCTAAAGTAGAGGAAATAAGCAACGAGAAAAGGGCCGGCCCAATGAATCATATTCAATTTTATGCGGTATACCATTTGATGGGGAAATATACACATATAAATGCTAAATTGTGGACCATTAATGTAAAGTGCTACAATTTCATCATAACAGACAAAATAACCCCTACCCCACTGGTTTCCCAAATCATATTGTTGACTCTAATTGGTTAGCTGTAGACCAGTCTCCCGTTTATTCAGCCAGAACCTTACGAGCAGTTTTCACTGACTGCCTTTTCACTGGAGGCCTTTAAAATATGAGCCATATATCATTGCCATACAATGGCCTACAATTCCCTCGCATTATTTATCACCTCTCAGGACCCTGTTGTTAAAAGCCTTATATCTCCATCTAGTGGACATTTGTATTACTATTTTGCAAAAATTGCAGGTGGTCCATGTTGACTTGATCTGAGTTCTTGTTCTTCAAGTCATCATCATCATCATCTCAGTTATCCTCTTTATCAAAGACTTTTCTATTCTGGTTTAAATCCAGCAGTGTGTGTCCAACATTTCCTGTAACTAATAACTTCCATCTAGCTCAGCAATTCCCCTGGCCTCCGCCTCAACAGCAAAAGCTGTTGTTGCTTCTAACTTATATACTCAGTATAAGGCATAAAAATATCTGGATCAACAGAAAAGTCAATTAAATCCCTGATGATTGTCCTCCTTGATGTGCGTGCCCTCCTGTGAGAGCATGTGTTTGTTTGTTTGTTTAGAGTAGTGGGGGGGCATTGAAAAAAGAATGTCAAGGTGACCCGGGCAATTCAATGCAACATCCCAGGGGTCTTGTTTCAGTGTCCTGAGGACTCCAGCGTGAGTTCAGCTGGAAGAAACCATTTTACGGAGTGGTTCATGCACACAACCTGCACTGGCTCTCTCTGATGCATTGATCATAGAGAAAGACACTACTTCATCTACCCACAGAGCATGGCTTCAATAGGCAGGAAAAGATGGTGGGGAGGAATAGAATTCAGTCTTGACCGAGAATTCCACAGGGAGAGGGAGATGATTTTGAAAGTCGAAAGAAAAAGATTGATGTAAAAAAGTAACCCTTCATCCCAACTGCAACATATTTTCTCCAGTCTGTGATAAGACTGAGATATTAAGAGAGGCACCTTCCCAGGGGCAATCGACCCACTCAGCATCCTGCACCCCATTGGCTGAGAGTGGTCAGTTTGAGTTCTTACTGGCCAACACCCACAAACAAGTTTAACGAGGGCTGTCTTTAATTAAAGATACTGACCGCCATCTGAACCGCGCACTGCAGAGTGTCAGAGCGGCACCGTGCTGTGGATCAGACACTAGCCCTGCATACGGATTCAGACCTGCGCTGACACTGATAGAGCTTGTCCATTTTTAATGATGTCATTTAAATATGCACAAGGACAAAACAGACAGGTTGGTAGAGCATGCTAGTGTGTGTATGTGTGTGTGTTTGTGACAGACACACAGACATTTTTTCCCAACACAGCAGGCTGGACTGTAGCAAAACATGACCTTTATATTCAATATTTGATTTAAAAAAATGTTGGCTTTTCCTTTTTGACCACTTATTTCTTCTACACTTCTCTTTCACACACACTGTTCATGTAATAAGGTCACACGCAGAAGCCATGTACAGAACTTATTTCTACAGTACTAAATGTACTGTGACAGAAAATACAGACTGACTTGATGATATAATTGGCCTTATAGTGTGTGTGTATGTGTGAGAGACAGAGAGAGAGCATGTCTGCTGAACTCACCAGTATGTGCTTTCTATGGCTCATATGATGTCTGTGTGTGTGTGTGTGTTTTGGCTCCACTGTGGCTGTACGCTGCTATGGTCGGCTTGGTGATCTAACAGCAGCTGACAGGCAGGTTGGAGGACACTCTCTTGGGTCCCCTGCTTTCAGTGCCGTGCACTAACACACACACTCACACACACAAATACTACACTCACATATGCTCACACCCTACTACACCCTTGTTTCCCACAGCTAGCAATTAGCACACACACCACTTGAGAAGGGCCTCCATGGTCTGTCCAGTCAGAACCCCATACACAGGCCAGCGTCCTCTAATATCCACCCAGAGAGGGGCCACCAAAGCTGGGCCAGAGTGGGAGCCGTTAGACCTCCTACATTTAACATGAGGTGCAACCTGGGACTTCTTCACTAATTCATCCACAGCCGCTAACTGCTCAGATAACAGGAAATGACAGCTGGGCAAGAGGGAGGACTGTCACTGGCCCCCCTCTACTGAACCTGGAATCTTCTGTTGCATGCAGACACACATACACACGCACACACACACACACAGACACACTTCTGCTGAATACAAATTTTTTTTTGTGTCAAAACCAAATAATGTGTCAAGCTTTACTAGCTTAGCTTTGATAAACGATTAGTGGATAAAATGCAACCACTTTGATGCAACCATTCAAGAGACACGAGGCATTAACACTAGAAAGAAATGTGTATATTTAAACTGTACATGCAAATCCCTGAAGATTTTTTTTACAACTTACAGTAACTGAGGACTAAACATTTATTACATTTACATTTACCCTCTACTCATCAAGACTAAACTTCTCTTTAGGAAATCAGCTGTTTAACAACTACTAAACATGTCCAGTGCATTTGAACTGAAATTCATCAGTATCAGTCAAGATATAAATCATACCATTAGGGTGGAAAGTTATTTCATTGCTAGTCACAATTACAGTTCCATTCCTTATTTGTGTTGAATTGGCATTTTTCTAAGTGTTCATAAAAATATGTGCGTATTTCAGAAATGTTTAAAAGACTCAGTTCAAGAAAATACGCCATGAGCCATTTAACAGAGACAAATGGGGGGTGTTAGGGGGCTAAGGGACATTTTGTGGGAGCTTCAGACGAAGTATTGCCCAAGGACGTCTATGAATAAGAGAGAATAGTGGCATGAAAATAGATACAGTGTGCTTTCAACACCAAGACATTCATGGTGTTCATTATCCTTCCTCCCAAAAAGTAGATGGGAGTGGGTGAAGGTGATGTGTTGAACCCCCCTCCACACACACGAGTCATCCTCTTCGCCTCATCGCACTGCCTCAGGGCACTGTTTTCGCTCTGCTGTGGAATCTGGGGGCTTTGGTGGTGCGACTCTAATATCCCTCCCCCTAGGAAACTCAGACCCCCAGATGATAAGTGCCAGCAGAGCAGAGGGCGAGAAAGTGAGAGGGAGGGAAAGGAGGCGAACGGGAGGTGAGGGGGGGGGGGGGGGGGTGATGGTGTTAGTAGTGGTGATTCCATCACAGCCAGCTTCAGTGGAGCGTGATGGCACGCGGGGCAACAAGCACACACACAGACACACACACTCTCAAGAGAAAATATGAAGTAATGTGAGACGACATGTCTGACATTACCCACCGACGCCAATCACTGACACAACCCTGATGATAGCCACAGAGAGAGAGAGGGAGCAGAGAGAATGAGAGAAAGAGCGAGAGAGAGAAAATAGACAAATATGTGTGTGTATAAAGGTCTGCTAATGCTGTTTGTAGTCTGCACTCCCAGAGTTGTTTGTGTTCCATATTCACAGTTTTAATGAGGTGCTAAATCCTTAGTCATTGGTTAGCCATTGTAACCCTAACATCACACAGCTTTTCTAAGATTTGATCTGATTTATATTGATTTATAGTGGCAGCACACTGTAGTAATTATGATGTCTTGTCAGACCATCAGCATATAGGCGTTGAATCACTTAGACCCTTCAAATTCACATTCCAGTCATGCATGTCCATGTTTTGATTTATTTATGTCCAGAAATAATAAACAAACCACAGAGGATAGGTTTCACTGTCAGATGGTCAAGTGGGGTTTTAGAACAAGGCTACAAATAATATCAGACATGTTTTATTCGTGGGTACTATTTGTGGATCATGGTTGAATATTTTCACTGATATTGCATTCTATGAGTGAGGAAACATTCCAGATCAATAGCAACTTTTAGTCACTTCATTATGCGCACTGACACATTGTAATAATTAAGTTACACTTGTCCATTTCATGTGTTGTTGACATGATAAAATCCATTTTGAGTGGTTAGACAAATCCACAATCACAATTGATGCAGTCATGAAGTTTTTTTGCTGTTAAGACTACAATTCAAGTTAGATACCATTGTGATCATATCCAGTCAAGTTAGATTTGGGCAAACAGTTTTAATATAGTTTGAATATATAGTTTGAATAAGACATTGACGTCCTTTAAACTCAGTAGGTATGTACCCCATAGCACACAGTAACATTTGTCCATAGGCTGCTTAAAATGGAATAAATCCACAGCCATAGCACCTGAGCTGTTGTACTTTCAGTAGACACCAGTCTATCTCACACTTCGGCACTGTGTGGCCCATGGGACAAAGGACCTACTCAGCCTTTCAGTTCAGCCTGTCAAGGACAGGAGTGTGTACCTTGTATCTGTCTCGCATCTAAAGTCAGAGGTGTACAAAATAAACAGTTCCCTGTGGTGCACCAGTGAAGCCCACAACAGTCCCCTATTCTAAGAAGTCCCCCAATGCTAACAAGAGTCTTTGTGTGAGAAAGTTTGTGGTCTAGGAATCCAGGCACAGGTCCATTCTCATCTGCAGTAGTTTGTCTAGTCAGGGTCTGGATCTTGTTGGAACTGGAGAAATTAGGCACTGGAGAAATTATAGAAAATTATTCTACAGCACTGCAAGGCTTCTACAACCCTAGGCTGTGCTATTCTCACACAGTACAATATTCTGACAATCCTGTTTGTGAGCAGACAGCAGGAAAAGAACATTTTATATGTTGATCTCTACTGGCATGTTACTTTAAATGAAGAGGTGGAGAGAATTCACCTAGACAAATTACAATGCATCTGCAGCTATTATTATACCTACACCAACATAAACTCAAATAGCGCAGCACTGTGAATTGAACGTATGGTAGCCAACTTGTTGATGAACAGACATGATGTTTGAAACAGCTGATATTTTCCTTATTCATGTTAAATTGATTGCAAAATGTAATTCAACTTAACTTTAACTCAACATCCTCAGAATAAACAGCTGAAAAACAAAACAACTTTAAAAAGGCCACCTCACAAGTGCTGAGAGTAAAAAAATAGCCTTCTGTTGTTGTAGTGTGTAACGTAGCCAAGTGGCTGTGGGCAAGACCCATCATGGTGCGGTAATCCCGCACCTCAGACGACTCTGAGGAAATGGCACATGACACTTTCCTGCAGCCGCAGTGCAGGGTGCTACACTGGACAACCGATCACATGTAATAGAGGAGGACAGAGAGCATGTGTCTGCAGGCTGAATGATGTGTGTGTGTGTGTATGTGTGTCAATGTGTACATTTTTATGTGTGTGTTGTAGGGCTACAGGTAAAGGTCGGTGTAGGACTGGCTTTCTCACCTTCTTAATGCCTTGTCAGGACTTTTGAATATGTTTGTATGTATGAAGTGTGTTGCCTGTGGTTTGTGTATGTGTGTGTGTACTATGTGTGTGTGTGTTGAGGATAAAGACATTGACCAAAACAAAAAGAGGAAGGCAGAAGGTGGGCAGCTGTGCCCCCCCACCCCGGTCCAGACCATTGCATTCCCCAAATGTCATCTGGCTCCAGGCTGGTGGTCAGAGGCACACAGAGCCATGACAAACCTTTGAGGAAAAGCGTCTGAGAATACGAGAGACACAAAGTAAAGCGAAGAAGGAGAGAGAGTATGGAGGTTTGTGGGGTAGGGTGTGGATCGGGATAGAGGGGGATGGGGGGGGGGGGGGGGCCGCGTGCCACCTCAGATAGGTCACTGTGTAGATCACATGTCAGATACAGCTTGCATGCACACGCACACACACACACACACACACACGTTGCCAGAGGCTGAGAAAGGTGTTGGCGTGTTGAGCCTACAGCTGATAGAGACAGACACCAAACTGACACGACTGCTGTGTGCGCATCTGCTTCTGCATCGGTCACAGGGTCAGGAACAGAGAGAAGAGAGACTAACTTTACTTTGTTGCAAGTCTGTGTCGCTTTGGATAAGAGCATCAATAAAAGAATTTGGATAAAATCAGTCGACTTTACAACATGCACAGTCTACGTTGTTGTTTAATGCAACCATCACTGAAGTACAAAAAAACAGAAGGTGAGAAATTTAATGAGTACATCATAAGTAAATTAAATGATAAATGAATGAGTGCATCATGCTCCCTTTAAAACTAAAAAAAAGAATCTCCATTAAAGGACCATAAGAAAATTTAGTGTCCATTGCCTGACATCAGTGCAGTGAGGTAGTCAGTCTAAGGTGTTGGAGATACCCCCTCCCCCCCCCACCCCCTTAATCTTATTCTCTCCTGTTCCGCTGTTATAGCTCTTTTTGTACATAATCCACTTACTCTCACATCTCCTTCTCTCTTTGTGTGTCGGTTGTGGTCCTGACACTTTTATTTGACTTGCATGGCTGCCCCCTGATGTCCCCAAGCCCTCTGAGGCCCTCGCAGAGCAGGCTGATTAGTAATCAACTCCATTACTGTATCATGATAACATGATAATGCATGGTGTGAAACGCCAAGGGTCAAAGGAGGCAAAAAGAGTTCAAGCAACGGAAAGGGTATTAAATGGAAAATCTGTGTGTGTGTGCATATGTGTGTGTGTGGTACGTGTGAGTGTGTGTCTGTGTGAACTCGTTAAAGTAGGACATTATGGTTATAGGGTAATCTTTTTCAATGGGTTCAAATATGCATTAAAGATCCCCTATGTTGCACCATTACCCTAAAATGTTGTCATGTCAAGTCTGTTATGTAGTCTGTCACTATTTTAACATATTTTCCTCTGAGGAAGAGTTACATCCAGAGTCTCACATAACAATTTACCAAAAGAAAGGTATTGAAGGTATATAGAAGGTATTGAGGGTTTTACATACTGTAGACTAAGCAGAAGGCAGAATATGCCTGGTTACAGGGGTTCATGAAACAGAATGAGAGGCAAAGCACCTGAAAGTTAAGAGTCCCTTTCTGCTTCAATGACTGTTCAACTATTGTCAGATCACTGGGTTTGAAGGACACTCCCAGCCACATTGGGAATTATGACAAACTTGGACTGAACCACCACTTCCTTTTGACCATTGTTGAAGCCGAGATGCTATGAGAGTGAGAAGGGTGAGACAACAACTTGTCCTCCCAGTCTGAATGTGGCTGGTGATTAAGATACAACCATGGCCACTTCTAAAGGGAAAAGAATGCCACAGTGGCTCCAAGGACGCACCAAACACCTTGCTGAGAGTGTCTGAAAATGGATTGATAGATACCTATCTCTGAATGGGGAAAGCAGTTTGTTCCACCTTTGTTCCAGAGCCTAACAAACAATGACCCATAACCCCATATTCTCCTGCTGGATATGGACATAGTTCACATGTGTACAATGTAGACTTTCTTCGTTATAAGAAGGATGACAATGTATATCACGCCATTTCCAGAACACTGATCCCTATTCAAAAGTCTGAAGCATTTTTGGCGAATGGAGGGTAGGTCCGTCAGATGCCTGAACTACCGTATGTGGAGCCCACTGGATGCAGATGGCTCAACACCACATACTGAATTACATACTGTAGAGCAAGTGGGAGATACACAAGGCTAATGGTAGTACGATTATCCCTGCATGGCTTGTGGTGACCAAACCTGAGATGAAAATCAGGGACATTTCTCTAAATGTCCCTTTTGGAACCAAGGATATTTCTATTTCATCAGTCAATATAATTCTCCAAACCTGCCACACTCGCTCAACAGCAAACCTGATATTTCTAAGAAGAAATCATCATAGGTTAAATATGTTTTGGATATTTTAAAATTTCCATCTTTGTTGTATAGCCCACTCAAGGTAAACTAATTCAAACTATTTAGCCTATGTAGCACCATCTTTTAACAAATAAAAATGTTCATGACATTTTAGTTTTCAGGGACTTCTCCTCTGTGCTGAGACTGGTTGGTCAGACAGGTTGGCCTTGGTTTTTATGGAGTAAATAGAAAGTTTCTCTAGAACAACTTGCTCTAGAGTCTGTGACAATGAAAGGTTACTGGCACATACAGTACATCTCATCAATCTATCAAGCCCCCGAACACAAGGGCATAGCATTTTATTAGATGTGGTAGGAAATTCCTTGTATTACGATTCCAAAATGATAGTCGTGTATAGGCCTTAAAGCAACACACCATCATATTTCAGTATTGAAATATGTTCTTCCCCTAACTTAGATGAGTTGATACATACCTGTTTTGTCTCTGTGCGTGCAAACAATCGTTCTGGTGCGCGGTGCTACTTTCTTAGCATTTAGCTTAACCCAGTTCTTTCAATGTGCACCAAACAGCCTTGAAGTTAGAAGCCACCAAGCAAATCCATGTCTTTCGTATTTACATGCAAATACTCGAATAGTTAGTTAAGATGGTTGTGGTGACACAAAATAAACTGTAGCAATTTTCTAAGCAGATAACAAGGAAAACTAAGTATGGCGGAAGAACATTGGAATTTCAACAGATTGCAGGCACAATCCGGTGTGTGGAGCGAGTGGACCGTCTCTCAGTAAAGAGGCTCTGCTTCTCACTTCAAGGCTGTTTGGCACACATTAAAAGAACTAGGTTAAGCTAAATGCTAACAAAGTAGCATTCCGCACTAGAACAATTGCGTGCACACACGGAGACGAGATAGGCATGTATCAACTCGTCTAAGTTAGGGGAAGAACATATTTCAACATTGAAGTACGGTGGCGTGTTGCTTTAAGACATTTTGTAAATTCACTAAATAGTCACCATGGGGAAACACAGAGATAGCCAGCAAACATTCATAAACACAAAAATTCATGAACATTGTTCAATGCAGAGCTGTAATTTTGTAGTTGCAATAGTTCATCAAGAAAGTAGTTATAAAAACAAACTTGAGGAAAGGAATTTTTGAAAGTTTTGTTTTTGCAGAAGTTTTGAGAATCAGCTGGGTTTTCTGGGCTGCAGTGGGCCTCGTGGGCTATCAAGTCCTGGTCTAATCTGATTCAGTGATCAGTGCTAGAATGGAACTGAAATCTTAAAAGGGTATAGCCTTTTATTTTTGTATTTTCTTTTGTTTGTAACAAAAGCCAACAACAATCAATGCCAAACTCTCAATGGACACAATACCAAACTCTCAATGGAGGCAAAGTTTAAATCAGGGGCCGCTTGCACACAACTTTATGTTATAGTAGTGTCAACCACAGACAATGAGATATGATGTAACAAAATAAAGCCCTGCTTGTCTTCTGCCTACCAAACAGATGGTGTTGAGACCTGCGGATTGTGTAAGTTATTTATGAGATATATACTATATTTAAAATGATATATAATTGATCATGTTTGTGGAGCTGTCTGCAATGCGTAGGGTTTTCTATTATGCATATTGTCTATGTCAGGCTGAATACAGTATGCATATATATATATATATATATATATATATATATATATATATATATATATATACATACAGTGTGTGTGTGTGTGTGTGTGTGTGTGTTAATGTATAACAGAGGCAAAGACAAATAGACAGACAAATGAGAGGCCTCAGTTCCTTGAAAACAGGCAACTTTTTTATTAGCTTTTAGATATGTAGATGAGTTAGAGACAGCTGCTATAATCTCAGGGCCCGAATGATTATTTTTTGGGGTCCTGCAATACAGACTGTGGCCTGCTATATAATCTATTGTCAGAGCTTGGGATAAGATGAGTAAGATACATTGAATGTGTCTGTGTGTGTGTCTGTGTGTGTGTGTGTGTGTGTGTGTGTGTGTGCGTGTGTGTGGCGTGTGCATATGGTAGGTATGAATGTAGCGTACAGTTGGCCTAAATTCATTGCAAAGAGCACATGGAGCTGGATGTGATTCACACATTATAACACCATAGGAGGACAAGGGAGGTGAGTGTGTGTATATGTGTCTGTGTTCATGTATGGGTAAGTGTAGTTCACTGTGTGAAGTCAGGAGAGAGATGTTGTCTTATCCATCACGCAATCTGTGGCCCTCTGACAGTGTGTGTGTGTGTGTGTGTGTGTGTGTGTGTGTGAAATATCACCCTCCTCATCTCCCTTCATGCTTGACCAGACAGGAGAAAAGATGGCCCTACCTCTCCCTTTCGTTCTATCATGATTAGTTGAGACAGGGTATTTTTTTCAGAGGGTTGTCTGTGTGTATGTTTGTGTCTACGTGTTTGTGTGAGGAAGCATGAGGCAACAGGATTTATAATAACGATATAATGATTGCAGTAATGATACATGTGTAGGCCAGCTGTCACAGAACTTTCCGGTCAGTGAAAGACAGTCATCACAGTGACATATCAACAGTGGCTACTGTGGCGCTTCCAGACTCCAGACTCGAGCATATATCTAAAACACAAATACACACACACAAAAAGTAATACACACACATTTCTTCTACCCACTCTTGCAAACACATACTGTGGCACTATTGGAACACTGGAGGAGAGAGAATGGGAGAGAGCATAAAAATTTTAAAGGATACAAAGAACTTTGTAAAAGAATTTAAAAAGAACATCAGTGCTTAATATGTTGGCTACATTACATTATACCCTGTAAAGATATAGATAATTACAGGTAGGATGTAAAAATAAAAATGTTCACATTGAATACCACACACCGCTTGCTGATTGAAGTGAGAGAAAAAGAAAAAAAGATTGTATGAGCAAATGACAGGAATGAATGAAAAACACAGACACACACATGCACGTGAAACAAAGTGAGGTCTACGGGTCATGTTTGTGTGTGGTGTTATGGGGGGGGCACGGTTTTCAATGACAGAGGAAAGGTGGACTTTACAGAACGAATAGAAAACATAAACACACACACTACTAGCTGAAAGAAATCTTTTAGTGAAGAAGTGAAAATATTGGATGAATTATTGACAATTGTCCATTAATAATTGAGCACTTACACAAATGCATTCATGCCAGGGGAAAATAGAACAGTCCTTTTTCGTCCATGTTCATTCAGCAAAAAATGAAGTACGATGCAGAGAAAAAATAACAGATGGGAGAGGAAACATTAGAGAGGAGTGTGTGTGTGTGTGTGTGTGTCTGTCTGTATGAGTGTACATGTATGTTGTGTGTGTGCATGTCTCTGTATTAAAATGTACATTGGTTTAAATGTCTTTATATGCCTGTGTCTGTATGTCTAATATATGGCACCTCTTCCTCGGACCTCCTCCATAATTCAGCTGTGGAGGTCTCCCCTGGCCTGCTGCTTTTAGCTTGTGTGGCCGCCTGCTGCTGCCACTGCTGGGTAAGAATCAGGGGCATCTTAGGGGTGAGGAGGGGTGGAGTTAAAAAAAAAAGCATAAACTCAGTGCTAAATATGTCATAGTGTCATAACTACATTGAGAGTATTGGAATGAAAATGTATGCATTATTAGTCTCTTAGCTATATGCAGGTTATAGCTTTATGGTTCAGTAGGCCCCACTCAACTGTCTTACAGTTGCTAGTAAGTGTTTTAGTTCATTCTATTCTTGCTGTTGCCGTCATTAGAGATAAGGCGGAATATTATGTTCTTGCTTTGCACTGTCAGCATTTATCTTGCGTTATCTCGCAAACCATGCTGGCACTAATCATGGTGTGATTCAGTGCGGATCAACTTGGATGATAAGCGTTATTTTCTGTCAACCTGGAACCAAACTTAAGTCAGGCTGCTTCCTTGTCTAGTTAGAGCGGCTGGTGGATCTTTAGGTCAAATATGCCATCTTTCCCTTGATGCGCGTAAATAAAACTCTGTTCCTGTTTTTTTTATATTCCTCTGACTTGGTCTCCTGTTCTAAAGATGTAACCTTTAAAAAAAGGATATTGAGACGCTGTAGCGCAGTGGGCTAAGGTGTCATACCATAAATCCAGGGACCTGGGTTCGATCCAAGGTAATTTCCTTATCCTACCCCATCTCTCTCCGCTTCCTGTCACGCTCTTCACTGTCCTATCTAATTAAAGGCAAAAAGCTAAAAAAAAAAATCTAAGAACAAAATGGGATATGGATAGCACATGATGGCGAATCTCAATTCTCAGAAATTTTGGGCGCTAGACACATTAGTGTCTATTTCATTGCTGTTGGATAGTTTGTTTTTTCTGTTATTAGAGATGCTTTTATGTTAGAACAGAAATATTTTGTCGACACTGCAAACAAGGCAAGGTAAAATAATTACTATGATAGACTCAGCAAGAACATACACAGACACTGTCAATCTGCCACAGAGACTGGCTCATTAGAAATAAAGTTTTTGACATATCTGCATGTTTTGCCTTTTCACCTAAATTCACACCTGTTCCACTTAGGATGATGGGCTTCATGATGTCTGAAAAGACACAGAACTAAAACAATGCAATATAATTCAGAGCTCATAGAACATCCTTACATTATTACATACACTTCAAGGACAAATTTGCGAAAATCCTTGTGTTCTCAAATGCTTTGTTTTACGTAAATTCATTTATATATGGTGCATTTACAACACAATTGTCTAGTAGTGCAAGCAGCACCCAAGAGCAACAAAAGAAAAAAAGAAAAAAACTTCCATGTAGTTTCTCTTCAAGGAAGAAATTCTGGGCAGATTCACAACTCAAGGGTTCAAAACAACTATAGTACATTTCATACGCAGCAGCCTCTGGCTCTCCTGACCATGCGCATCACTGTGGGATAGCTAGAAACGTAATTTCGATTCCTCTGTATGTCCAGTATATGTAGAGAATTGACAATAAAAGAGACTTAACTTAAGTGTGTCCACAGTATGATGATGGCTATGTGTCATTATAATTCCAGAATATTGTCTAAAGCAGTAGTGTCAGGCAATTTTATGTGATTCAATTAAAAAAAAGTGTTTAGTAACCACGAACATGTTTGCTCAACCCAGTAGCATACTAAAAGCTCCATGTGCCTTTCACTATTGAAATCAACCGACTAATCTATGGAGTACATCAGGCTTACCATGAGGAAAGAAAGACCAATTAAGTATGAAGCCAGAACACATTAGGCATGTAATGGCCAGAAACACAAAGAACATTTTATGGACTGTTTTTTCACCTGATTGTCCTAATGCTCATGTGAGTAAAATGTGTGTGACACCCCTAGAGTCAATATGTCTGGCTAGAGAGTGTAATGGCAGCTAGATATCAGGTGAAAGGTAGTTCATGGGGTGTCACAAGATCAGTTCTGTCTTTAGATATTCTCTTCTTATTTTTCAGGTACTGACTACTGAGTCACCTATATTTAAAATATTTGTTTTCACATCACTCATTAACCAGTCAGCTCCCTCAGCAGTAAAAGGGGACAAGGGACGACTTTCTGTTAGCTTGCAATGCAGATAGACTCCCCTCTCCCTATCCCTACATTAACATCACTGTTCCCCTCACATGTGCACACAGAAACACACACACACACTTTTTTTTAGATGCAAAGCCTTGGGTGGGCTGCATGGCCCCTCATGAAGGACAGCTTGGGAGAGGGGAAAGACAGATCCTACAGGAGAGGACTTGCCCACCAGCAGGCAATGCCCACTTACTGTCACCTGTCACATGCCAACATCCGTGCTGGGTGGTAAATGGCATGGGCAAAACCACAGTGTGCGCGGGTGTGTGACAGTGACCATCCCCACTGTAAGAACAAGCTGCATGGCACACGTCAGATGTGCTGAAAGCCTCCTGGCTCTGATGGCCGGTAACCTGCCGAGTTTCACTGATGCTCTGACAACACCCAGCTGATTGACCTTTTCCAAGCTTGACCCCTTACTGGTCCCAATCTGTCTGGCCCTGGTGTTGCTTGGTAAACAAATACCCTCCCCCACACACTAACTCTAAAGTTTAAGGCATTACCTTAATCATCTAGTATGCTTGCATTGTTTGAATGACACCTTGTCTGTTTACAGTCATTTCTGTTTCAGTAGCCAATGGGATGCAAATGGAAATGAAAAACACATTTTTTGTGACAGGAACTTCAACAAACAGTCCTATTTACAGAGATGAATGAAAAACAATCTGATTTTAAAAATAATAATAAAAAAACTGCATTGCCGTTTTAAACTGATATGCTGATATCAGATGAAATATAAGGCATGTTGTCATTCAATATGTTTTGAAAATGTGCTGAGGCCACAGCCTTCCCAACCATCATGATTGTTTTATTTGGCATGTTCTTTTTTATTTTGAGATAAATAAAATAGAATAGAAAGAACGGTATATAAGATATATAAGACCTGATTCAAAAACCCACTATCTCATTGAATAACAGGCGCAGTTTTGATGACTCATTATTGGCCTACTATGAGTAGCTATGCAGAGTTACAGCGCCCCCAGTCGCGAATCACTTCTGCTAAAACCGTGGAAAGATTCAAATACTGAGATGAAGAACTGTAAGCCTATCTGTGGATACAACCTGTAGCCTCTGTATAGTTAGACAATCTAGTGTCAGTTTGAAAGATTATAAAATCAACACTATAGCTACTAGGCTTGTAGGCTATTGGCGGGCTGGGAAATGAAGCTGATAGTAACCAAATAGGCCTAGCCTACGTTTCATTTTAACACTTTTAAATAACGCAGGCCTGAGTTCAGGATGTGTTGTTATATAATTTTAGTATCGGTCCTGTTCATTTGACAACGCCAAATGAGCAAAACAAATAAGGTAAATTCTATTTTTTTTTATTCGCAGTATGCAATATGAGAGTAAACTTTTCTGTGAGAGGGATGCGCGACAATTCTCAAACAACACCAAATGTATAGGCTACGACTACCTTAAAGGCTAGGCTATTCAACCAACCTAAATTAAGATAGAGATTCAGTAATGACAAGAATTGCACTTAGATTTCTTTATATTCTTTGCAAACAGTGTTATAATAAACACTGGCCTACAATACACAAGGACGCGACCACTTTTGACGGGTTTACCCCCATAGCTCATTATGGTTTTGTCCAGCGTCCTATGACCTCTCACGTCACGTAGACGTCCTTCCTCACGTTTCAGGTTAAACATGGCAGCGCTCTTGAGATCAGCGCGAGTGTTTAAGATTTCTCCCTCTTCCTTGCTCCAGGTAGTAGGGGTGACAAAGCATGGAGCACCGCTAAACAGACTGTACAGCGGGGTAAACGCTGGCCGAAGAATTGGACTTTGCACAAGACAGGGGCTCCCCGGTTCTGTCATTGTAAACAGGTATCCTAGCCGGCATGATGCTACCCGTGCTTGAAATGCGACTGTTACGTTAACGTGAGTTGTCATTGAGATGACAGCCACAATGACACCAGTAAACACACTCATGTCATAGTATGAGATTTCTTATTTATCGCTGTACATACTTGTGTGTACCAGTGAACAGTCGTCTTTAAACACATCAATTGTTTTACTAGGCTTACAAGTACAATTGCAGTTGCATCATGCAATAGCTAACCCGTTAGCTGTTAGCTGAGGTTAGGTAATGCCTAATTTGTGTAATCTAAATAAATTTCGCTACGCACGAATAACAGTAAATGTGTTAGAAGTCATTTCCGATGCCTCACCAAGAGGTACGAATTTACAAAATGTGTCGTTTTTTTCGATAACATTTATATAAAACGTTAGCCCAGGAATGTTTCTTGAAAAAAAAAAATTGTGATGGCCTTGCACCATAGTAAAACTGGCAAAGTGACGCTTGTGCTGAATGCGAAAAGCATCAATATTAAACAAATATTGTCAGACTAATCAAACTGCATAAGGACTGAGAATTTCATACAGCTCCATGGTTCTCATTCTTGAGGAGCATGAGGTCACAGGTGAAGGTCATGATAAAACTCTAGTCTAGATCCTGATACTGAACACCCTCTGCAGGTTATAGCCTGATATTCACTTTTAACAGCATTCTAACATATTAGTTTGACCATTGCTCCCTCATGACTCGTGATTGACAATCTTTTCTACATTGCTGCTTCTGATACATCAGTCTAGAAAATTTTTATCTTGGGTCCACCTTCCATCAGATGGGATTAACACAGAAAAAAGATCAAAATGTTCTGCAGATATTGAATGCCATCAACGGATAGATGAGAGACTCTACAGTACATATGGGCTATCTTGAGCTAAGGTGGTTGTGAAGTTGGCATCACGCAGTCCACCCAAATTTAGACATTAGAACCAAACCTTACAAATCAGACCAAAGATTGAAGAGAAAAGAGTAGGATGCATCGCAATTTGAAACAAAATACTGCCTTTATTGTGTGTAAAAGTCGGTTGGTTTTTTTTGGAGTGGAATGAGCATATGCATAGCTAATCAGCAGGTTTGAGAAACCAGGCTAGGGTGTATGAAGGAACAATTTAAATGACCATAGTCTCAGTACATCCAAACCCACCCACTTTCTGTTTTAGTAGTTGACACCTTGACACCCAACGAACCTCAGACTTTGGACTATAATGGTACTAATATTAGTGGACTATTACGTATTGTAACTGCTAGAGGAACATCAGTGGTTGGCTAATAAAACACTCTTCTTGTTCTGATGCTGATCCTCATTGTGGTACTCCAGCAGGTTGCTGTGGCCCTGGGCGGGGGCTGTGAGGCAGTATGCCGTGGCCCCTGAGCAGCAGGGCAAAGAGGAGGGCAGTGTTGGTCTGCGTTCCAAACAGGCCCAGCAGTTTGACTGGGCACTGGCCAAGCTGGACAGCTCTGTGCGTCGTACTGGACGCATCACCAAAACACTGCTGTTGCGCATCTTCCACGACATCTGTCGCTCGGGTAAGAGATGGACACACATGCACAGACACAAACTAACAAGCAAAATCGTGATCTATTTCTTCTGGTTACAATAACAACTCATAGTTTACATGTGATACCATTGGTTGTATATAGCCCCTATAATCTTAACCTTACAGACAGACAGGCAGGGTTTGATGCATGACATGAAGCAATGTTGTAAGCCAGAATTTGTACTAGTTTTTGCTATAATGATGTTTATGCATGTGTGTGCATCAGTGGAAAATTTGATAAATGGTGATACCATTCACCAAATAACTGTAACATTGATTACAGTATATACATTTTTACCAATGCTATTACCAATAAGTTACCATTATATGACTTATACAAAGTCTAAAAAATCATGTGAATGGTGCCGTGTGTGTGTTAATCTTTTGCCCTGTGTATGTCCTGCCCCAGGCTACCCGAGTGGCAACCAGGCCCTGCTGCTGCTGCGGAGTTGTGGCTCCCTCCTGCCAGAGGTGCCCTTTACTGAGCGCACCGAACTGGCACACCGCATCTGGGACAAACTGCAGGAGCTGGGTGAGATTTGCTACTCAAAGCTAATCTGCTAGATCTTCTCCTAGGTGTTATAATTAAAGCTTGCAACACTACTTTTTGAGGCTAAAGCGTGGGACATGGGACAGAATGGGCTTTATTAGTGGAGTCTGAGCAATTTGCATGAGACTGATTTCTGACTGCATGAGAGGACCATTTTTATTTATTTATTTACATTCATCAAAAAAAAAAAAAAAACATGCCAGCGTAGCTCTATGCCGGCTTGAGTGATGCAGTCTAGAGGTTTTGTCTGTTGATCCAGTGCTATGCATGTGTTTCAGGAGCCTCCTATGACGCCAGTCATTACAATGCCCTCCTGAAGGTATACCTGCAGAACGAGCACAAGTTCTCACCCACAGAGTTCTTGGCCAAGATGGAAGGTTCCAATGTGCAGCCCAACAGGGTGGGTGATGGAGCGCGCACACACACACACACACACACACACACACACACACACATACAAATATGTGTTCAAGTGAAAAAATCTAAAGCCTGATTTATGGATTTAATTGTATCGTAACAATGTAATTGTATTGTAGTAACGTATCATCATTATATTTTATCCAGTACCTGTTACCTTCTTCCTTGATGTGTCTCAGCATAGACTAATGTTGCTTTCCATCTTTTTTCAGGTGACCTACCAAAGGCTGATTGCTGCATATTGCCAGGAGGGGGACATAGAGGGAGCCAGGTACAACAGGGAGTGTGTGTGTGTGTGTGTGTGTGTGTGTGTGTGTGTGTGTGTGTGTG
>JAGFZM010001574.1:235753-252235 GCA_017657215.1 Limnothrissa miodon | reverse complement strand
TCTCTCTCTCTCTCTCTCTCTCTCTCTCTCTCTCTCTCTCTCTCTCTGAGAGCACAGAGTGGGAGAGAACAGACAGATAGATAGATGGAAACACAGCTAAAAGGGACACACACACACTTACCACTTTTAAACACACCCCACATGCACCCTACTACCTTGCAAAATGTCCCACAAAGTGTTCGCACACACACACACACATTGATTTTTAACAGAAGTGACAGCCCTGCTGCTCCAAATGACAGTGATTTCCTCATGAATTAAAATGCTACCTTCTCTAGGGACTAGTCACAAAAAGTGTGTGGGTGGGTGTGTGTGTGCACATAAGTAAGCTCTTTTACATGTGTGACCACAAGTGTATATTTATAATCTTTACAAAATATCACATTATTTTGTCATAACCAGCAACAGCAGCAGATAAATAAAATACTGAAACATCTGTGCTAATTAGTATGTCAACGTGCAAGATAAAATATTTAAAAATGTGTGAATAATGCATTTCACCTTAATACTGTCATAGATGTATTGTAATTCTTTGGATGCTTTTGTATGTATGAAAAACTGTGAATATGAATAAAACTGTTTGGAGATGTATTTTACCTAATACTGCTGAATCATGTATATTTAGAAAATATTTAATTATTTGAGAGCGTGATAAAATAAAAAAAGAGAAAGACCAAGTGAGATTAAGCAATAGCCTCTGAGTGTGTGTGTGTGAGTGTGTGTGTGTGTGTGTGTGTGTGTCTCTGGTGATGAATAAATAAAAGTGCATGGCATTGCTGATGAAAGCTGGCATGCGTCTGTGAATGCAGATAGGATCTCTGCAGGGGCAGTGAGTGTCCATGCGATCGGAGCCTAAAATCATTACGGTGCCACTGCTCCCCGCTTGTGTCCTTCACTTGTGGGTGGGGGTGGGTGGTTGGGTGGGGGCTATGGGGGCCTCCACTCTCTTCTTCTTCTTCTCTGCACACCCCCTCTCATCCTCCTCCCTCTGCTGTCTTTTTTCACCTTGCTATCTTTCATCTCCATCACTTTCTTCTCTGACTGTGTGTTTGTGACTCAGTCTTTCACTTTCTCTATCCCTCCTTTGGCTTTAGTAGAATTATTTCTAGAAAGGTGCACTGTTGCCAAAGCAGAAACAAAACATCTCTGGCACACACTCACACAGACTCTCTTAGTCTCTCTCTCTTTCTCTGTCCTCAAGTTCCTCGTTGTTTTTAATCATTTTCACTTCGTTCCTGTGCATAAAAAGAGAAAGCCTGTCCACCCACATTCTGTATCTGTATGTGTGTGTATTTGTGTGTGTCTGTGAGTCTCTCCTTGCTGTGTTGGAGGGGTCAGAGCATTGAGTGATGCATTAATAGTGTCCATTTCAAAAATTATACAAGCGAGTCTATCGAGAACTCTTCAATAAATATGCAAATAAAAAGTGGCATATTGAATCAATAGCCATTCGAAGGCTGATTAAACAAATACGATAGTGAGTGTAATTGATTTTACATATTGACATAGTCATAATAATAAAAATAACACACACACACACACACACACACACACACACAATTAAAAACTGCAATGATATCAGAGGACATACAGTCATAGGGGACAAAGTCAAAAATAACTCTCTTCTAAAATTTGTCCCAAACCACACAGATCAAACAATTTCTTGCAGTCTGCAGTGATGAAACAGCAAGCCGAACACGTTGCTATATGTGTTAGTGGTAGTGCTTATGTATGCATCTGCAGATGTGTGTGTGTGTGTGTGTGGTGCATGTGTGTGCATGTGAGTGTGCTTGCATGTGTGCACACGTACGTGTGTGTGTGTGTGCGCGTGTGTGCATGCGTAGGTCGAAAGCTGTATGTGTCTGTCTGTGGGTGTGTGTATGTGTGTAGTGTGTGTATCGAGTCACTGCAGTGTTTGTGGCTTTGCTATGGCTACATGTTGTGTTACATGGTTTATTGTTAATAATTCAGCTTTTAGGAGCAAAGCCCTTTCAATTATGTTGTATCACTAAATCGTTATAAAATTCAGCCAGCTCTGTTGCCCTCACACATAGCATACGACCACGCTTGGCAATGGACAAAATGTTTATAAAATAAAACACTCTATGATTCACTTGTGATTCCAGTGCATGTGCAGGGTGTCTATTGGAGGAGAAGGGTGGAGGGCTTTAACAAGGGCTGTTGCTGCCATGACACTGATTACAAACAGTGAATAAATAGCTTTTTTTTATTACACTTTTGAACTTAACGTTATTTATAGCTCCTCTTTGAACTCATTTTCAATTATACACTTACATATCTGTGCAAATGTGCCAGCAAAACACACAGAGGGAGAGAGAAAGAGAAAGCGATGCAGTATCCTAACTTATCTCTGTCTTTTTCCCAAACACTGAGCTATACCATTTACAATTGGTAAAGAAAAAAGAAAGAAACTGCAGCAAAAGTGAAATCACATGTTATACTTCAGACAGGCCTTCTCACAAAATACACACACACAGTCACACACGCACACACACACACACACATGCACACACACAGTCTCACACACATGCACACACACTATTTATACTCAAATAATACACTTTTCCCACATATATTGCAACAGGACTGTGAGTTGACATTAATACCCATATTCCTATATGGTCAGATAGATCTGCCTCATTTGGACCTACTGTGTTAATGTCAAATGGTAGAATTATTTTTTTTATTATTATTTTGTTTAGCAGGTGTATTTCTGTTTAAAAATCAGTATGATTTCTCTCAGACTCTAACACACTTGCACACACCCACACACACATTTTGTATCAGACACTCTTCTGGCCTAAATTAGCTTACATTACTGTGAGAGCCTTAGCCTGGTAAAAGATTTGAAATTAAAGTATTTTTTAAAATGTATTTTTTCAGCGATTGTAAGATAAACTACAGTCTAAGACTGGATCAGTGAAAATCAAGCTCATCCCGTGTGGACCAGTAGATGAGACTTCACTGGTACACCCGCCCACAAACCCACCCTCCCCGCTGGACGTTCACCACCAGGCCAACTGTCCGCACTGCTCGCTGCCGCTCTGTCCTTGAGAATGTGCAGACACAGGAACGTGCAGATAATGTTCTGACACCAGAAACTAAAAACCACCAGGAAATCGTAGCTTACTATCCTGTCCTTCTTCGGACGGACAATTGAACAGCGCTTTCGAGTGAGGAGAAAGGGCTAGAGGCCTATAGACTCATGCAGTGCAGTCAGCAAAAACAAATGCATAAGTTTTGATGATACTGTTTGTGACAGATCCCACAGCGTCCAAACGCCACATAACTTATTGCTTTTGAATGAAGAATTATATATCTTATTTGCATCTCATTAAATTGGGTTACATGAATACTTGTTGCTTGATTGTAGTTAAAAGTGTTTTTTAGATTGCTCCAGTTTTCTGCCTTCTCAAATTAAATCTTAGCCTACAGAATAGTTCGATATGACCCTGGAAAAAAAGACGCTCTATGAGCAATGCTGGCCAACAATTATGTGGGCTCTCTACGTCTGTTCAAGTTTCGGAACATAAGTGTGAGTGAGGAGAGCTTACAAGAGATACTTGAAACTGTGCCATTCCATGTGATACTCTGGTAGGCCGCAGATTTCACACAATCGCCGCGCATACACGCTCATAAACATAAATATAGATCTATTTATGTTCAAGTGTCAGGCAATTAAAGGGTCAATTGTCGGGTCTAACAAATTCTGGCGCATGCAGCTGCAAGGTCAAAAATCAAATTTTCCTTATGCACGTGCAATTAAATATCTGCAAAAGTCAGCACGACAATGTTGCATGCTTCTCCAAGACTGATTGCAAAAGCCAAGGCCTTACACCGTCACATCTTTGGGCGGTATGCAAATAAAATGCATCTGAATTGTGGGCCATGCACATGGCATTAAGCCACAGGACTGCTATTCCATCAGTTAAGCATGTTAGTATGTCTAATGTATTGAATGCTTTTCTACAGCTTCTGTATAATATATGAATAATTTATGAAGTTATTTGTTTAAAATGGGAGGTTAAAGATGCAAAGATTAAGGCCTACTAGAAGTAACTAGAAGTAAGCTTTCCTGTCATACAGTTGCAGACATACTGCTGTCATATGGGCAAGCTAACAGATAGGCTATGCATATAGATACAGCTCGTCTGAATGTGAACAAACGTCGCTAGCATTATTACCATCTTTAATCTGACGCTATAGATGCAGTAAAGGTGCAGAAGGTAAAAGAAAAACGTAAGAGGTCAAATGGTGCCATTTGAATGACTTTAATAAGCAAAATAGGAAAACATTTCTTCCAAAAACAACAAAAATAAGACAAAACAGAAACCAGCCTGAATGGAACTACAACAGTCCAAATTTAACTTTTTTGTCATTTCTATAAACAGGATTGAAAATTGATTCCCTCGCATAATACATGAAATAATAATAAAAAAACAGAACAACAACCCGCTGCTGCAGTTTTCAAATTTGATTTCAACACAGTTGAATCAGTAACAAACCAAAGATTGTTAAATTCATGACTTTTCAACAATAATTTTTAAATGCAAGCACCATGCTTATTCAATATGATCTGACAGTTTGTTAATTTAAATCATTAAAAATAAAAACTTAACTATGCATCTGGCCAGCAGAACCAGAATATCCAAATAATAATAAAACCAACGAAACATAATAATAACATATGACATACATATCATTTTCATTTTGAGATTTTGCAAAACCTGTATCCTCTATTTTTACTGACCGGCAGAAAAAAATACAGGAAAACATACAACATTGATCATTAAATTGTTCGCATGCGCAGTCTAAATATTAAGTAATTGTACACAACCCTTGGTTTGAGTAAAACGTTTACCATGACTGAGAAGGCTGTAACAATTTCAACCTTTTGTTTACGCTTGTTTAAACTGACCGGAATCGGTTAATCGAGTAGACTGCCCATTGAAAATCCTATTTAATAACTTGTAAAATTATTATGATTTGTAGGTTTTGTTCGCATTATATAATAGGGGAATATTATGCAATATATGTCAGGACAGCATTGGAAGCACATCAGCGGCAGACATGGTGCCAAAACCAACCCCAAATTCAAAGCCACCTAACATATGTGACAGTAAAGATGGCTCAAAATGGCGAGACAAACTTATCAGCTACGCATGGAGCTGACCAAAGTATGCTGTTACTTTAAGAAAGAACTCCTGCGCTGCAGTGGAGGCCTGTTTTAAAGTAAATAGGCAATATAACGTGATAAAATTTCCAATTGCCTGTTGGTATAATGCATTTTAACAATGTCTCACTAAATGATGTCTTCCTTGCAAGGTGGTCTGCAAAAAACTCAAAATGAAAACTGCCAATACCAAAATCATTATTCAAAAAAGTGCACTTAATATACAAAGTTTGTTGACTTTAAATGCAACTGCCAATGCCCATATTTCGGAAAATCGATACCCAAATGAAACAAAATACAAAAAAAGAAGTTGAAACCATCCTCCTAAATATTTGTGTGCAGTTTGCTGATGCATGTATTTACAAGCCCAAATAAACCCAAACAATGTCATACTGCACAGGCAGTCATCTTGGTATGGTCACCATTTCATTACTAACCGCCAGAAAACTGCTATGGAGAAGCTCAGATCGACAACATGCTATTCAAGATACACAAGAGAAAGAAAGTACAAAATAGAAATTATTACCATACATGTCCAGCATGCAGGATTAATATTTTAATGCAGATTTTAATATATATATTTATATATAACCAAGCAGGCAAGAAACCAATGAGATGTTGCATAAAATGTCCCCCTGTTTCGACTGTTTTAGGTTGCAGGCGGGTAACACCACGTAAAAGTTTGCATATTTTGATTCGATTCTTTCAGATTTTTCTGCCAAGAGAAGTATTCAGGTCCAAAACAGTTAGTCTCCTCTTAGCACAGCTATTGTTTCTTAAGATTTAATCGAGGACAAAAGCACTGTAAGAACACTCGTCCGACGTCATCCAATACAAGATAAAAGCGGTACTGGTACGAAGAAAGTTTTTTTTTCTTTTCTTAGAAAGGAAAAAAGTCTCTTCTCTACAAGCAACTAACCTACAAAGATGCTGCTCTTCTGATAAACATTCTATCTGGTTCTTTGTATCTCAGTTGCCAAATGGATGGAGATGATTACATATGCGAATATTATTCTGTGGATTATTCTTCTAACATGAATACAGATGTTGTTATTAGTATAATCATAATCAATAATGTTGATTACTACGATATTTCTTCAGCATCAGCTGTCAGACATCAAAATCACTCACATGAAAAACTCTGGCGAGGACGGGTTATCACTCGTGGAGCCAGCCTCACGGAACCCGTTCGCGCCAGTAAGTTTCTCGCACTTCAGTTTGTATGCGTCTCTCTCGCGGGCCAGCCGGTTGATTTCTTGTTTGAGTTGCTCCACCTGATTCAGGAGCTGGGTCTTCTCATTCTCTAGAACGTGCTTTTGCTGCACGCGCTTGAAACGACACGACTGCGCGTAGCCCCGGTTCTTGAGGGTCCGCCGTTTCTGCTTCAGGCGGATGACCTCGTCCTTGCTGAAGCCCCTCAGATGCCGGTTGAGCTCTCGCACGGACATGGACACCAGCTGGTCGTCAGAAAAGCGGTCCTCCACGTTTAGGCCGCCCCCCGAGCTGTGGTGACCCTGCTGGCCTTGGTGGGCGTGCGGGTGGTGATGATGGTGGTGGCGGTGGTGAAGTTGCTGGTGTGACCCAGGTGAGGTAGGAGATGGGCTGTCGGGGTCTTGGCTGTGATGATGATGATGCTGACTGTGTGCATGGTTGTGTGCCCCCGGATGACCCGGCAGGTCGTCGGGATGGTGGACAATCCCTGCGTACTGGTGGTGGTGGCCATGGCCATGGTGATGGTGAGCTCCCCGGTAGCCTTCGTAGCCGCTTTGCTGAAGCTGTTGCTGGATATGCGGGGGAGGTGGGTGCCCATGAGCTGTAGCGCCAATCAGGGCTTCCACTGCGTCCTCTGGTGTCAGGCTCAGCGTCTGCGGGTCAATCTGCTGCGGGTAGCCGCCGCTGGGCATCCAGTAGAGCTCCTCCAGGTGGTTCTTCTGTTCTGTTGGACTGAAGCTCGGCGATGAAGGTACCGAGCTGCAGGGCGTGCTGATTGGGGTGGAAGACACCGAGCCCTGGGGCTGGAGTCGGTTGCACTGCCGAATGTTGGCGCGTTCAAGTCCCGCGAGGGCCTCCTTCTTCACGTCGAACTTCATCAGATCAAAGTCATTGACATATTCCATTGCTAGGGGACTGGTCGGCAGCTCTGGGCCCATAGCAAGCTCTGTGCTCATTGTGTCTCTGTTCTGCAGATAGGCGAAAGTGTTTGCCAACGTCGCAAAAATCGACTTTTTTGTCTCTCCCCTCTCTAATTTCATGCAATAGTCTCTCGTAGTCCTCCAACGCGACAAAAGCGAATGTTGAGGCATGCAACACCGCTATGCGACTCAAAATCACAGCAAGCAAAAAGAACAACTTTTTGTCTAGTGCACAGCAAACGACAGCGGAATATGCGTCATACAGGCGACTTCAACAGTTCAAAAAGAGAGGAGTGGAGGTAGAAATAAAAATCTCGTGCAGAAGTACGGAACCAGTTCCCAAGACAAATTTAAAGCCAAAAGAGGATAAAGCACATAAATTAAATGGAATACCAAGTGCCGTCGATGGGCTCCCGTCCCGTTCGCAGCAGTTTTGAGTTGTATGTCCGTTTTGTGAAGAAAGCGTTGATCTGAGTGAGCAGAACTAAGGCGTCTGTTTTTCGCATGGAGAGCAGCCTTCCAGCTCTGCACCGCAGAGATTTCAGCTCGCTTTCCTCTCACTCCGGAGTATTCAGTGTAGACCTCTGACGGTGGAGACTGCTCTTTATTCTGGCTTGGTCTGATGTCACGGCGAAGGATTGGCCACGCTCAGAGCACTTCGCCAATAGGAATTCTGGGATCCGGTAATTAGCATAACGGTTTGGACAGAGGCGGAGTGGAGTGGGGCTTTGACAGCTCGGTAGTCAGCTGACTTGCCGATGAAACAGAGTGGCAGTGGGAGAGCATTCGCGGATGCCTTCAGTCTGGTCGATTCAGTCCAGCAAAGTAGACCGATACGTAGATGCGGCTGCATGCAGACGTTTTTTCATAAAATTAAATTTTAAATGCAAAACAGACCGCAATTAACACAATTAGCATGCAGTTATTAAACCACAGGCACCTTATGTTATTTGATAAATTAATTCAATTATTATAGGGGGGTAAATATGAACATAATAGTAGTCTATACATATGGTTTATTACTGTATCTTGTAAGAGTTGTTTGATTTCGTGCGTAGTGATATCAGGTTTATTACATACTGATTGCATCATTTTAACCAATCTGTTTTATCACTGTTTAATGTGTCAATGTTCCAAGTTAAATTATTTTTACAATATTTAGATTGTCTGGACTAGACCTGTTAGTACAGAAATTACACACACTATAGGCTAAGCATCATGAAGGACCACTTCATCCTCGCCTTTACACTACTATGCCCACCAGACAAAGACGGATTCTAGTCATATTATGATACACACCTGTTTGTCAATTGAAAAGCGATATGCTCATTCACGGAGTTTGTGCTATACTGAAATGATGTTAAATAGAAGAAACACTAAACACGTCATGCGTTCTTATGCGTTCTTTTAAAAGCCCTTTTTTGTAGAAAAAGATCGATAAAAGAAAGAAAGAAAAAGGAAACATAAGAAGGAAAACATAGATAACCTTCAAACTGCGGCGGACCCCTGCGCCAGGAGCCACATTTTCCCACATAACAGACCAAACGGTGCCTCCATGTGGCGAAAGCTTGCATGACATCAAGAAAATATTTTTTTTTATTGGCATCTTGTTTTTGTAAATCGCAGTATTATGCTTTAAGATGAATAACTGATTATATTTGGCTAATTGTGAATTTCTTAAACGAATAAACGAGCAGCCTCAAACGAAGAACGTCACACCAAATGGCATAGCCTTTTTTGCGCTGGAGTAAATAAATAGCCTATACCCTTCATTAAAACTAAAGCCATAGACTAACCGATGAATGCACGACTAACTTTTATCAATAATGAAATATTAGACTTGTTCGTGTATTTTCCGGACGAGTTTTACAATCCTAACATAGTAAACATCACTCGAATTCAGCCAGTGTAGTGTACTGTCAGTTATTCTATATCATCTGCATAATAATTATGATACAATGCTGTACACACTTTCGGGTCGATTATTTGGTCCATTGAGAGAGCACACACGACCTGATGATTGAAGCGGCTTCCACAGAAAACAGGTTAGATTCGAGATGTATCAAATCACATGCAACTTAAAAGTATGTTAAACTAAAAATGAGCCAGGCAGGCCTGCACATGATAAATATATAAATAAATAGCCTAAGTTCCCTATCACATCTCTAAGTACTCATATTTTCCCCGAGTTAATTTGTTAGTTCCTGTTAATGTTCTGTTCAAGTTAACATTCTCCATTCGTTGCTTTTGTTTCTCTTTCCTCAAACCAATTTCTGTGCTCCATGGGAATAGACGCGCGAGATAACCCTTTAATTGTCCTTGGATGGAAACAAACATCGATCTCATAGTTTGGCAAGCAGTTCATCTTTGGCACAAGTCTCGTGACTCGCAACAAAGAAGAAGATAGCCTGCTGAAAGTCAAACATGCTGTTGTCAAAATGGCTTAAGACCCCAAGTGTTTCTTGCAACATGCATGTTAAATTTCCAAGTAAAAGAACCCCGGACGGAAGAAGCATAGAAAATGTTAAATGATCTAAGTCGACTGTTTATCTTCAAGGTATAAGCTAACATACATCTAACATGTTTAACTAGGTGTTTTTGCCCATCTCCAAATACATTTAATTAAAATAACTACAACATCAACATTATTAATATTACCATTAGGCTATTAATAATAAAAATGCACCCAAAATAATAATAGCCTAATAGTAATAGTAATAATAATAATAATAATAATAATAATAATAATAATGTTATTAATCCATCGGTGATGTTGCTTGTTTTATGTTGCTTTTAAAAAATCGTCGTTTGGGGAAAAATCCATATAAATTGAAAACACAGGGAGAAGGACAGCTCAAAATATACAGGCTTCTGTGATACATGCTGGCGCAAAGCGCAGCCAAAGCTGATCTAAGTATTGCTATTCTTAAAGCAGCAAAATACCTCCTCGGGTTATAGCCTACAGAAGACAACCTTAAACAGTGAGGAGCGAGAGTAAAAGCACATTCGGAAGTCGATTAAGGGATGATAAATCAGCCTAACGCACTGAACAAGATCACCACGACAGCCTGCACTCGCCTGGCGCCCGACCGCTTCCCCTTTCTTTCCATGCACTAGTGCAACCGAGGCCCAGTCGAATACGCGTGTGTGTAAGTATGTGTATAAGGGAGAGTGTAGAGGCCAGCCCGCCGGCTGTGCCATTAGCATGTAATGCGCTCTAATATACTCAGACCTGTCGTGGATTCTCTCCCTTCGGTAATAGCATCTTGTAATGGAAGGGGAGATGTTAAAAAACGTCTCTGTCAGCAGCATATTGGTGGTTAATGATCTATTAAGTGATCAGTGTGCTTATGGACAGCAAAAAATGTGTTGATGCTTGCTTATTCAGACTAATTAGATTCCCATTCTACGAATTTTAGGAATGAATAACTGAAATAAAATCACCCCTAAATGTTGCATAGAGCACTCGACAAACTACATGGTGAGAGTCCTACGTGCACCTCCAGTGCTCCTCAGAGCATCCCATCCACAACTCAGCCGAAGCGAGGCCTTCACTGCCGCAGAGAGAGGCATGGACGTCCCTTGTATTCACTGGAAATGGATACTATATTTTGCTTCTTACGGGGATTATTAGGACGCGTCTGAATAGCTGCACCCGTACTGGATCCGACCAGGTGGTTGTTTATCCATGTAAACCCATAGCACTGGACGAATGGCAACCTACGGGACATTGTGCGCCTTTTCGAATTACCACATCCAACTTAACTTATTGTGCTTTCCAGTCGATGTGTTTTTTCCACCTTGTTCTTACACTCACTGAGGTAATTGGTCATCTAATAATTCTGTTGGTTGGCCTTTGAGGCATAATAATTAACATAAATAATTTCAACAGATCATTTATCAAACTCTTGGGAGAGAGGACAAGGAGCGTATGTGTGTGACTGCGCGTTTGGGTATAGTGTGACCGGCAGTTAGAGAAAGAGGCAAGCACATTATGTTTTTTTATTTTAGTTTATTTTTCAGAGAGGACCAAAAAGAATACTAAAAGAAAGAAATCACAGCTTATGAATGTCCTGGTATAAGAACTGCTTGTATAAGTTGGTGTTGCATGGGAGTTCTTCGTCTCTAATCACAAGTAATGAAAAACCTCCTAAGAAGTTGCATGGGTGAAAGGATTTGCATATACCATTTAACAAAACCAGATTTTTGCAATGTAGTTCACAACGAATGTCTTAAACACTTTTGTGTGCCTTACTGCCTGTGTGCGTGTGTGTGTGGGCGCGCGCAAGAGAGAGAGAGAGAGAGAGAGAGAGAGAGAGAGAGAGCATAAGAACATGCACATTCGTTTCAGATCTGTAATGGTTTCGACAGCTGATCAGTGTCCATCCAGTTATCTTTACTGGCAAGCGGCGTTCCCACAACGCCATGGACAATAACTAAAGCCTTATCGCACAGGTTAAGAAAGTCGGCGAGCATTAACGCTATCAATCAAATAGCACATCAGTTCGTGACTGAGTAAATGAAATAGTCCTTTGTTAAGTCGTTTGTTATGAAATGTTGAGGAATATTAGTCATTAGTAATTAAAACAATAAATTCAAACGACACTGAATAAAAATGAATAAACTTACCTTATGGATTGCCATTTTACAATATTTGTACCAGTACAGTCAGTACAGAGCAAGTGTTGTGCTTGATGACTACAACTATTGAAGAAACTGTTGAAGAAACGACTTATAAATCAGTATCTTGGTGCATCTTCTATCGGTTACCTTAAGATATGACAACGGCAGCACTTCCTCTCTAGATGTTTAAATTATTTTAATAAATGTCACTTCTCTTCGGGATAACCATTAATTTAGAGGTCAGTACTTACCGACTAACTTATACATTCTTGTTTACTCGAAAAAAAAGATCGATTTACTGGCTTGAACATATATTATTCAAGCTAGGGGCGCGTGTAAAAAAAATACCTTTTAAAGAATCTTACAACCACCCGAACGCAGTAATTGACTTGGAAGTCTTTAAAACGAGGACGAGCGGCTAGATAAGTGCAAATGTAGCCTCATAAATATGAGAAGAGAAATCGATTGTGTGGAAGACACAGACATAGTGCGCCTTATTAAAGACTGACAATCTTGTAGGCTATATAGCGCAATCATATGCTATTCGCTTTACTGACCCCTGGCATTTAAAGTTCGCCTTTGAGCAATATGGGCTTAAAATTACGAGATATCAAGTGCATTTTTTGTGGTATGGCGCCTCTGGTGGTCAATATTTTCGTTTCAAGCATCAGCCTTTTGGATGCTTCCCATGCCATTAAACGCTTGTCGCCCCTTTGTGTTTGTCTGATGTCCAACATTTATCCAAAAAGGCACAATAAATATCAGGAATATCAGCAGAGAACATAAGAAACCCACTATGTCTCTTTAGTAATGTTGATCTAGTCATGTTGTTTTGTTGATCTGCTTCTTATCATCCTGTGTACACTGTAGTATATGTTGTGTGTGATTTTTTTTAGCTGCTGGGACCTTGAATTTCCCCTTGGGGATCAATAAAGTCTATCTGTCTATCTATCTATCTGTCTATCTATCTATCTATCTATCTTACTCCCTACTTATCTATAATTCTCTTTTCTCTTTTCTTCAGCAAGCTTTAGTCCAATTAGCTTACTCATTTCACTCTGAATTCTATAGGACCTTACTTCATTCCTACTTAACCTATAAACAGCAAGACATTTTGGACTATATATGACCAAAAACAACTTTTTGGCCCCCAAAACACTGATTGTCCTGTCCTGTCCCGTCAGGGGCACCTTTCAGTGCCAAAGACGTCTCTTTACGTCTCCTTAGTTACTCTGTGAACTTGGGTAGACTTTGAAGACACAACTAGACACAACCCAAAAAAACTATTTATGAAAAAGGAAACCATGACCACATTAGTCCGCCTATGGCAGCCTCTGAACTAACTTGGGTTTTTAGGACCGTGATGGCTCTGAGGCTACAAATGAGAGGGATGTTAACCTTCTAATTAAAACAAACAAACAGCTGAGCTTATAAATGCAAACTCACAGAGTGGATGGCAGTGTTTGGTGTGTGTGTGTCTGTGTGTGCATGTGTGGGTTAGAGTGGTGGCGGGGTACATGGATGAAGAGCGTGTGTCGCAGTGGTAATTTGTTTAATGTGTAATCTGATACAGTGGTGCAGTAGATTGCTGTCTGCAGCTGGCAGCATGGTGAGAGAGTGAAACAGAAGGAAGAAAGGAGGGAGGGAGGGAGCATGTTTTCACTGGTGATGTGTGGATCAAATGCTTGCGCTGTTTCAGATTCATGTTCTAACCTCTGTCTTTATTTTGCATTAAACAAGAGGAAATGAGCATATTTATAAAACTGATGACAGACTTGGTCTCCCTCTCTCTCTCTGTATGTGTAAGAGTACCCACTGTATGTGTGTAAACAGCTATTTGTGCGTGCATGTTTATCATTTTGTTTTGCTGTAAAAAGGCTCATGAGTTCATTCTTATGCTGAAAGGAGACTATAGACAATAGACTTCATGTCAAAAATCACTTTCAGTTGTCAGTTGCAAAAACTGCAGAAACAGAGTTTTGACTAAGTGACTAAGGCTTAGCTCTACTAGAATGAGAAAGAAAGAAAGAAAGAAAAAGGAAGGGTTATATGAGAGAAGGAGGGAATAAAAGGAAATAAAGATTATCAGATACAGAAAGTAGAGAAAATTCACTCAAGAATAAAAATAAAATCAGCTGCCGCGAAAGAAGTAAAAATAAAGTGAGGAGATATGAAAGATAGAGAAGCAGAGAGAGAGAGTTAGAGTTAGAGAGAGTTAGAAAAGGAAAGATTGAGGAAAAGAAGATGCAGGCAGGAGAAAGCGAGCACCAAAAAGAAGAACAAGAGGAAGAAGAAAGAGTGAAGAGACAGCGAGTGAGCAGGAGAAGAGAGAGCAGAGAGGAGAGGGAGAGTGGAAGAGAATGGAAAAAAAGCCAAACGGCTGCTAAAAGCCATTAATCTTGGGGGGATCTGTGTCAGGCGGGCGGCGGCGACACAAAGAAGGCCCCGAGTAGCGCGCGGAGGAGCCGGAGGAGCACCGGAGGCAGTGACCCGCTGCCAATTGCCTGTGAAAGGGCCCACCAGCCTTTAATAGACTTTTGCTGATCCGACACTTGTTTGCTGGGCGGCACAAAAGGGCCGATTGCACCACCTGACAGGGGCTCCGCCAGCCCCAGGGCGCCTCTCCTGGCCAGTGATAAATGACCCAGGCCAGCGGAGGGGTGGGTGAGCAGGGCTCGGGTCGCACACAGAGGCTAGGTGGGGTGGGGGTGGGGGAAAGGTTGGGGGGGAGGGGGTGGACTTTTGGACAGGAGGGGTGGATGAAGGGGTGTGTGTGGGTGGAGTGGGATGAGCAGGATTATATGGGACGTTTGCTATGCCATCCTTGCCCCTGTATGTTTAAGTATAGATGTAACCATAAGAGATTCACTCCTTTGGAAAGCTGAGTATCCATAGCAAAGAAGGGTGTAATGAATGTAAAATACTGACATAACCAAATGATCAAAGTTAAATTGAACCCTGAAGGATTTAATGTACATTACCATTGGTACAAAAAGTATCAAAGGTTCTCTGAAGAAAAATGAGACATTTAATTCTTGACAAGCAAGTCTAAAAAGTCAACCTTTTGTGCCTGTCAGAGCAGAACTTATTCCAAATGCCACAACTGTCAGTATGGGATCTTCAGACTATTCTTCATATTTAGACCCCGTCCAAATCCTTCTAGTTTATCATACAGGCACCCAGTCAGGTCAGTAAATGTTATAATTTCACTTTGAGATCCAGCTCTGATGATCTCCCATGTGTGAAGTCTGCAGCCACATGTAGAGAAACCCAGAATAGCACACACCGGTGCTCTCCTGCCTATGTTTACAGCATGTCTCCATGACAACCAGACAGGGGTGATGTATGGGTATCTAAAATGAACGGATTGATGCCCATGATGATACCCATTAACACCAATGGCACTCAAGGCAATTCATACATATCACAATCTTGTTCTGCTTTCTTTTTCTTTTCCTTCATCATTAATATCACCATAGTAGTCATAATCATCTTAATAGTCATCATTGTCACCATCATCACCATGACAATCAGCATCTCTCTATCTCATGATGGCAAAGATCCATAAACTGAAATCTTATTTAACCCCTCCTCTTTGCACCATCAATGCTGGCAGATAAAGAAGAAGACTGGAAGAATAAACACATCTTCTGAACATCTTGTAAACCTCGAAAAAATGGCCTGGGGGAAGAAGTATGTACATAGCTGGCCAGTCATGTAATGGACTGCAGGTTAGATCGTGCTTTGTTGCATGACTTTCACTGTACATAAGCTGTTACTGTCTTACATAATCATGCCTTGTGAGGTTTGATAAACAGCTGGGTTTGGTTAAAATATCACTTCAGAGGAGTTCAGGAATGGCGATGATTTGTCAAAACATCAGCTTTGTGAGATGTAAAGGACATTCTGGACAACGTAACACAAAAAACCCCACCGCCCACCAGTCAGGCACACCATTTAATCAGTCTTTCCTTACTTACATGGCATATAGCCTCACACACACACACACACACACACACACACACACACACACCAACCAAGATACAGACACCAACACAAGGAGAACCTTATCACACCCAGCACTGAGTGCCTCCACCATCGCCGGGCAGCAACCATTGGTGTCTGTGTTCCAGCGGGATGGATGATGTTTCCCAGCCAGGCCCCTCCATCCTGCTGCCCTCTCGGGCTGATTAATCTCCCCGGGAAGGAGGCAAGGGGGTGGGGGGAACACTGGCGAGAGCTGAGAGAGGACCCCTGGATGGATACGGATGGGGTGGCACGTGTGCAGTGGCATCCTGAGTCATTACTTACATGAGTTAACACATGTATGTGTGTGTTCATACATTCATATGCAGTGATATACATGAGGAATCAGGTGCAGAGATGCTTACTCTTGTCACTGCCCTACACACACAGGCAACTTAGAGTGGGGTCTCTCTCATATGCACACATACTTCTATTTACACAATGGTTCATATGGTCTTTTTCTCTATCTATCTCACTCACCCCCGCTTCCTCTCCCTCACACACACA
>JAGFZM010001574.1:220031-235353 GCA_017657215.1 Limnothrissa miodon | reverse complement strand
AAGGCTATATTTAGGAGCATTGTCCAGTGTGTGTGTGTTTGTGTGTGACAACAATGACAGAATTATAATACACATCCAGTCAGTGGGAGCAAGCTTGCCGGTGGTTCTAGTGGAGGACAGGCCAGTCGTTCACTGATAAGAGGTAGAGCAGGTAGGCTGGATGATCAATCAGCTGTGTCAAACACGTACCTCACCACACAACCATTTCATTTGGGTAACGATTCAGCCACACATTGATACTAACACAGGCTCAACTTAATAACATGATCAAAGGCATTTCAAATGAGATGACATTTGGATTTCTCTTTTTTTCTTTTTTTTGTTATATATGGTCTTTCTCATATCAACTCACTTTATTTTTACTTCTTCCGCGGCAGCTGATTTTATAGTTCTACTGAACATTTTCTTCCTCTTTCAGCTGTGTGTATTTCACCCAGTGAGGAATTGAAAAATAAACATATTCTTGAGGAAGACACTCTGAGAATATATGCCTAAAGGAAACATTGAGTATGAGTTCAGACATTTATGAACTCACACAGTATAAATACTGGTGCGTATGCATGTCTGTGTGTGTAGGTTTGAGTGTATGTGTTAGGCAGTGTGTGTTTGTGTGTGTTTGTTGGTTTGTTTGTTTGTGTGTGTATGTGTGTGTGTGTGTGTGTGTGTGTGTGCATGCATGCATTTGTGAGTGTATGCAAATAAGATAGTGTGTGAGTGTACATGTGCATGTGTGTGTTTATGTGCACATGCAGGGGGCAGATCTGTACAGGAATAAGGCTTGTAAATAAATCTGTTTGGGAATTGGGGGTGAGGGGGGATGAAATATGGTCCCCAGGATGTGGAGCAATGTGAAAAACTCGGGAGCGTCTGGGAATAACAAATCTCCTGGTGTCGCTCGGCAGCAAAATAAATACACTGGCCCACACCAGCCATCCATCTGCAGTATGAGCTGCGGCAAAGAAGCACCCCCCCCCTCACACACACACACACACACACACGCACATACACACACACATACACATGCATGGCTCTCAAACCCAACCCCCCAACTCCCAAACCTCTCCCCCTCCCCACACTTATTTATTTATACATTTTATTATTTATTTATTTATCTGCATGTTTGTTTGCTTGTTTGTTTGTGGCGTGATTAAATTGGAAACTGCTAGCGGGAATAAGGGAGTATTTATTGGTTTTTATAAATGACACATGATTTTTCTCCCCCCACCTCTCCCTTTAAAATGCTCTTTGCTGTAATAGGATGTAAAGCTTGTGTGTGTGTATGTGTGTGTGTGTATGAGTGTGTTGTACACAAAGTAATAATCCATCACTCGGGATTAAATGATCAAATAGAAATGCAGCCAATTGCATTCTTTTTCTTTCAACAACTGAATTGAAGGATAAACGGAACAGGTGTAAAACACAAGTAAACACAAAAACGAACTAGGTGCTTTTGACTAGAGCTGTTTTAAATATGTGTGGGAGGAAAAAGTACAGGAGGGATGAGTCATGAGTTGGCAGTGTCACACAGGTAAGGCACCATGGTCATATGGAAGGAATTTACAATAGGGAGCAACTCTTCCTCCCTCTCTCTCTCTCTCTCTCTCTCTCTCTCACACACACACGCACACACTAACACACGCATGACACACAGGTGACACACACAGATACTCAAATGCACAAGAATAATGCAAAATCACTGACAAGTAATAAAAATGACTTTTAAGTAAATCAACCAGATTGCAATACATTTTCCATCTTTGTTCTTTCATTAAGTTTTTTTTTCAGTTCTGTCTGACCCCAAAAGAGTCTCTCAATGTGTTCTCGAGTACGTGTGAGCAGTTATTATGAAACAAGGTGACTCTGAAAGCCACGCTGTTGTTGAACAGACATCGTTTAGAGAGCTACATGTAGCACGAGACATGCAGTTAATAAAGCATTTGGGATTGCAATGGAGAGTCTGAGTGTGTGTTTGTGTGTGTGGGGAGGGGGTGGTATATATGTGTATATGTATATATGTGTTTTGTGTGTGTGTGTGTGTGTGTGTGTGTCTGTGTTGTGGTCATTATTGCTATGCTTGTGCTGTGTGGTATATTGTTTTGTTGGGTATGTAACATAGTGTGTATGTGTGTGTGTGTGTGTGTGTGTGTGTGTGTGTGTGTGTGTGTATGTGTCCACACTCCTCCACTCTCATCTTCCAAAGACTTTCCAGTGTGCTTAATTGGGTCAGAGCGAGAGGCGTTTGGTCACTGAATCACTGGCTGGGATAAATATTAGCCCCTGTTGTTTGCAAATAGGTGATGTATGGTGCCTATATCCCGCCGGTGATGAATGTTTTTAAAAAATTTCCTTTATCAATTGACTAACAAACCCATGCATCACTGACACAGCCGCCCGCGTGCCATATAAATTAAATAACCCCTTCTCTGTTTGACTCACCCCCTCTTCCCTCTCTCACTCTCCCCTTCTTCCTCTAGTCTCACTCATTCATTCTTTTCCCACCTCCTTCTCACCACCTCTCCCACTCTCTTTCTCTTCCATTCCCTTTCTTTAGCCCCCTTAACTTCCTTTCTTGTACTCCCCCCCCCCCACACACACACCCACACACCTTCCCACAGTCCTGCCCATGGAGCCAAGTGGTCCTGATGTTGATGTTGTCGCCTCCTGTGTTTCCATCACTCCAGGCGGTGCAGGCGAGTGCTGCGCTGTGCCGTGCTTTAAAATATTATCATTAGCCAGTGCATTAAGGTGCACTGCTCCCCTAATGTCCCCCTGCCTCTCCCTCTCCTCCCTTTACACACCCCCACCCTTTTCTCTTTCTCTCTACCTCCATTCCCTCTCTCTCTCTCTCTCTCTTCCAGCTGATCTGTGAGTCTGATAGAGCTTTTAAGTGAATAGGCGGTAGTAAAAAGCAGGGGAGAGAGGAGTAATGCAGCTCAGAATGGGGCTGGTTAATCTTGGCCCGCGGGAAGTGGCCATGGCAGCACTGGCAGGAAACGCTCTGCTGTAATTAGGGAGTATTTATCAAAAGAGTGGGAGAGAGAGGGTGGGGGAGAGAACCAGGGAGAGGAAGGTAAAGTGTGTGTAAGTGCGTGTGTGTGTGTGTGTGTGTGTGTGTATGTGTGTGTTTGCTAGCGTTTGTGTGAGAAAGAGTTGGTGGAGAGAGACACAAGGACAAAAATGCCCAAATTTGTGCCAATAAACAGGCTCTCAGTAACACTCACAGAGGAACGTTAATGGCGGGCGCTCTCCACATGGAGACACTGCTCCAGGGGCCAAGTGCTTTATGGGCCATCGGAGCTGGGCAGCACTTGTGGACGGCAGAGGAGTCTCATTGCTTACAGCTAATTCATATGTAAACACACTCACACACAAACATGTTCGGAGTTATCCAAAAACGTGCAGACATTCATATATGCACATGTATTCACCCACATACACCAGATTGCACACAAATACATTGAATACACACACACACACACAAACACACACACTTACACTATGTACACATTGCTCTTATTTCAACAAATCATCAAAGTGTCATATTCACACTGTGGAAAGCAAACACAGTAATACATGAGATGCAATAAACCTGGAGACCAAAACATATCCAATGTGCCAACATCACACACACACACACACACACACACACACACTTGGTGTGTGTGTGTGTCTGGTTATCAAGTGAGAAACAAGGGTGCATTGGTTACACTTGAGTGCCTCTCAGACAGACACAAGGCCCCAATTAAACTAGTGCAAATAGTAATGGAGCAGAGGACATACACACAATATACTAACACATGCACACAGACACACACACACACACACACACACACAGTCATATACAAATACATTAAGTGACCCGTGTGGTAAATCCACAAGTTGAAACACACACAGGAGGGGTATGAACAAGCACCCAGTAGGAAATACATAGAGAGACACACAGCTGCAGCTCCATCATGCTGACACAGACAGCTAGAGAGCACGCTCAGTGCTCAGCTACCTGTGGCCTGAACACGACAACATGACAAATACATGTACCGTTCCCACAGCATGAATAGAAATAACATGTATGAATACGCATGGGTGCATGGGTGCACACACACACACACACACACACACACACACACACACTGTTAAGGAGTGTAATATGGGGGTGTCCCTTGCGGTGACCCTGGTGTCGCCGGGCTTTCAGACGGCACTGAATCTTTCATGTGTGTTCCCTCTGCCAGATGAACATGTTCTTCCCGCTTGTTCAGGTGATACAGGCTCTCAATGAAAACGCCAGTCACCTGTCAACACACATTTGCACCATCTACATTTGTTGAGGAGAGAGAGAGAGAGAGAGAGAGAGAGAGAGAGAGAGAGTGAAGGATGGAGGGAGGGCAGAAGAGAAGGACAGGGAGCAGTGAGTGACAGAGGGAGGGAAGGAGAGAGTAAGGGAGAGGAAAGTAGGGAGAGGAAGGGAGGGGTTGAGCGAGAGGGGGAGGTGATGCATAGGGAGATGGAGGGCGAGTCACTCGGCCCACTGAGCAGGTGGCAGTGGATGTGATGTGATCTGTTTGATAGGATCCACTCAGGACAGGGCCTCTTCCATCCCTTTCTCCCTCCCTCCCTCCGCTCTCATCCCCTTCTCCAGACCTGGCTCTTGTCCGGGGCCTACTCTACGTAATGGATTCACCCGATGAAGAGTGTCATCAGTGTGGCCAAGCGTTAAGCGGTGAGGGTGAGATTGTGTATGTGTGTGTGTGTGTATGTGTGGGTGTGTGGGTGTGTGTGTGTGTTGGGGGAAGGTTGGCTGCTCACACATCATAGGGATGCTCTCTTAATAGCATCTGACAGCCACCAGGTCTCTGTCACCTCTTTACACACACACAAACACACACAGACCCACACACACACACACACACACACACACCTATCTGGTAGCACGGTGAACTATAAGTATCCCCCATTCAACTTCCATGAGGCACATAAACAGTGGGGGAAAGAAAAGGAAGAGGAAAACACTCGACTGTAGAACAGCCCTCCAGGATCACAGGAAGCCATCTTTAATGAATGAGCCTCAGAGTCAACTTTCTCAGCTCTACAAAACAACACAAAAGAGGGAAAAGTTGAGAGGAGATAAACAGTACCAAAATGAGGAGAGAAAGAGACATTTGAGCGCAAACAAGCCTGAGGCACAGAACTTCCAATGCACCTCGTCTCTGTAACACAGCTTTGGCTAACGGCCGAGGGGAAGAGAATAAAGACGCAGGAGGAATGTGAAGCACCCGGCAATAAAAGTGGCTAATTTTCCATAATATTGGCTAATCACAGGAGAGAGAGAGAGAGAGACAGACAAAGGGAGAGGCTGCTTTCAGGGCGAGTTGAGTCGGACTGTCTAATGATCGGAGGAGCCTCCAAATGACAGCACTCAGGCTTTATGGCGTGGCCTTTAAAAACCGCAGGAGAAAAATAAAGTCATACCAATTGAGTCAGAAACTGCTGATCTGATGCAAACAGTGCCCCGGGGTAAAAAAAATTAATAAACCTGCCGGCAGAACAGCATGTAGCGAGAAGACTCAAACAGTCACCATGCAGTCAAGGAGTCACACAAGAGACGGTGAGTTTGTAACAATCTTTGTTTGTAACAATCTTTGTTTGTAACAGAGTTTGTAACAATCTAAAAATGCTCAGATTATTAGAGTATTAATAATGTAACGTGGTAATAAAACACTATTATTTATCATATATATTTTCATTGGGCTCATCGCTATCGCTATCACCGCTTTAACTATAACCTCAACCTTTGAGGCAACAAGTGATAAGTAATAAGTGACAGTGAAATTACTAGTTGTCTGTACATGGCCGAAGCTAAGAGTCCTAACCACCACCCCCACCACAGCCTTCCTAGCCCCCTGTTTCCCTTGGTCAGATGGGGGTCCCTCTCACCCCTACTCAGGGTCAGGGAGGGTGAGGAGCATCCCTGACCTCAGACCAGTGAGAGTAATGGAGGGAAACTGTGTAAAAGGGAAGTGGAGAAAGAGGGAAAGACGGAAAGAGGAGGAAAATGAGATTAAAGAAGAAAAGAGAGAGACAGTGAATCAGTGGGAGAGGGGAAGAGAAAAAGAGGGAAAATAATAGTACCAAACATTTTATGGTTATGATTCCGCTTTGTTCTTTAAAGACATGCTGATCAGAGAATGCATGCCCATTTGCACACACACACACACACACACACACACACACACTACATTGCATTTCCCTGAAACACATTTTGTGCCTCTGACAGAAGTGAGCTCGGTTCAGAAATATGGATTTCCCTTAAGTCAGGAATTCTGTTGAACGAGCATTTTCTGCAGCTATTCCACCTTAGTGCCTCTAAGCGTCACGCCACAAACAAATCACCTCTCCTTGCCTCTCCTTACACCTCTCTTCATGCGTCCCAGACACAGACCAAGGAAAACGACAACAACAAATAACACTGCCACAGCTGTTTACAACCCCATGTCATCATCATACATACACCCGTTTCATCACCCCCACCCTCCCCAATCTGACCGTCATCCACTTTTGTCCAGGGGCGGTCTGGTTCTGGTTTCGAACCCCGCTCATGGGTCAGGTGTGGGAGCATTTTTTTTTTTGAGCTGTGAGTTGAGCAGGCCGAACAGACCGGGCCAGCCGGGTCCTGCTTGTCCCTGTGAGTGTGTGCACAATCGGAGGTAAATACGGCGGCGACAGGCCATTTGTTTTGGGCCGGCGGTGATGCATGGTTGTGCAGCGGGCAGCACATTTTTACAGCAGGCCGAGCTCGCGCCGCGCCGGCCGTGAGTAATGGCGCACTCGGGCCCTGTCCACTCTCACAGCTATTTTTATTAGCGTCTCCCTCAGAGTTTTCATTTTTCATATTCTGGCCAGACAGACGGACAGACATCCAGTCTCTCTCTCTTTCTCTACACAGTCATACACAGTTCATTCACAGTCACCCTTTTATCTACCCTCCCCAAATCTTTCTCTCATTTCTTCTATCAACCTTCTTTCTTTCACTGTCTCTCTCTCTCTCTCTCTCTCTCTCTCTCACACACACACTTTCTCTATGTCTATGTTTAGTAGTTTAGGAGATACAGGCAATGCTGGCTGCTCCCATGTCTCCTCTGGGCCTCTCCCTATCTCCAAGGTTCCACCTATCACCATTGTCTAGTCATGTTTTTTCATCTTTATTCAGTATACCTGGTACAGATACAGTATACTTCTACTTTACACGAGGAGCAAAAGTTTTTTGAGAGAGAGAGAGAGAGAGGAGGGGGGGGGGGGGTTTGCAGTTATGTTGCAGTTTTGGGATACATGCATTGTTTGAGCTATGTTACTGACAATGTAGGAATATGATTATTATGGTGTTTGTGTAAGAAAGGGTTAACTTTGTTTCCGTGTATGTGTGTATGTGTGAGTGAGTGTGTGTGTGTGTGTGTGTGTGTGTGTGTTTGTGTGCGCATATAAATATGAAGGACACAGCAGCAGATCCTGGACTTTGGGAAGTGGTTGGGGTAAAGGAGGCAAAACCGGCAGCCATCCGACCGAGGGGATGATTCACTAAGCTGCTAAAATTATCTCTTACCTCCAGGCCCTAGGGAGCCCCAACGTTTTGCGTCCTTTTAATTTAGAGCATGCTGGTGTATGGGCACCTATATTGGGGGCCTCTTAATTCCGGTGACAGATTTAGCGGTTAGCTGAGTTATGGCAGCGGTGGCTCGTTAGGACGCAACGAGGCTTCACGCTGGGCTGCACTAACATTCAGCTCTTAGCGTGTGCCCCTCCTGCCTCTTCCCCTCTTCCATTCCCCAGCCAAGGTTCTCCCTGCATGCTCATCCTTCACCCAGAACCCTTCCTCCCCCTGTCTCCATCTCCCCTTCTCTTCCCCTCTCATCAGCACCCTCTCCTTGCGACTCTCTCTCAGCCACCCTTTCTCTGTCCATCGCTCTCATCCAATCTCCTCTGTTTTACAATATTTCCTCACTGTTTTTCTCTCTATTTCTATTTTCCTCTCTTCTCTTTTTCTCTGTACTTCCATCAGTTTCTCCTTCATCTCTCACTTTTTCTCATTATTTTCAGGTATTTCTCCTTTGTCTCTCACTTCCTTTCATTATTTCCAGTTATTTCTCCTTATATCTCTCACTCTTTCCCTTTCTCTTTCTAGCAATTTTCCTGGGAGTTCTGTCTCTCTCCAGATCTCTCTCTCTCTCTCTCTCTCTCTAATTCTTGTTTCGTAAACCTCCCTAGATCCCCATAGAGTCCCTCACTGCATGGAGAGTACTGAGGTTCCAAAGACAGCCATTGATGTTCTCCATTAATATTGCTAATGAGCCTATGCACTCTGCTAGATTCTGGAGCTCCCCACTCACACTCCTGTATAATCCCCCCCCAAACCAGTGAATGCAGCTTTGCTCTGGAGCCCACCTTTACACTCACACACACAGTCCATTCAATACGCTCTGCCCACTACACTCAATGAGATCAAACACCTCGGCAAAGAGAGGGCAAACACACACACACACACACACACACACACACACACACACACACACAGACTGTTATGTGAATGCGCCGAGGGCACTGAGGGTTAATTGCCGACTACTTAACTGTTAACCTGTAGATCAAGGTCTCATTTTTTTCCATCAACTCTCACTCACACTTATACTTTCGCCCTGCCGCCACACCCCCTCAACTAACCTCCCACCCTCAGCCCCCCCCTGCTCTCTCTCTCCCTCTCTTCTCATTCTTCCATTCTCTTGCTCCCTTTTTCTATCTGTTCTCCCTTCCTCCAGCCCTTTCACTCTTTCCCACTCTCTCCACTTCACACACAGACGCACACAGACACACAAGCAAGCGTGCAAGCATGCGTGCACACACACACACACACACACACACGGCTGGTCCGGTGTGTGTTGGTGATCCATCTCTGTCAGGCTGCTAAAATGATAACGCCAATTAAACGAGTGGAGTAATTGCCCTGGGGTCCCAGCCGAGCCTCCCCGGGAGCGCTGGCCATGGAATACCAATGAGAGGCCGGGCCCCTGGAGGGGACCTGGGGCCGCCAGCCGAAGGGGCGACTGGGTGGAGTTGGGGGCTGTGTAGATGAAGGGGTGTGTGAGCACTGCTGTATGTGTGTGTGTGTGTGTGTGTGTGTGTTTAGGTGTGTGTTTGTGAGCACTATGTGGGGATGATTTGTAACTTTTAACCCCCACTGATCACCGATAGCAGGGGACAAGGAGAAAGGAACACACACATACGCACAGTCGCACACAGACACACACATTCACGCACATACTTAAAAGTGCTCAATGGCAGATACAACAGCTAATCTAAGCTCTAACTGTTTTCCCTCGGTTATGCACAAGAGTACACTTAAACACAGCTAATGCATACATGTACACTACATACATGCATGTGCATAGATCTATCCACACATGGGTATCTTCTCAGAACATCACCTGCAGAATCGTATTTACCCTCATCATCTCCAAGTGCAGCATCATATTATACGAGCATCACAAAAATAGAGTAAATAAACAACAAACAGATCACTGCTTTGGTATTCGTCTTCAAACAGGCGTCACTAATTCTGACATCTTCCCTTCGACCGTGCTAATATGCCCTTAATGCAGCGCTACACATGTGCTTTCTTTGTCTCGCTGCCATCTTTGCTGAACCCTTTCCCCACGCCTGCCCCTTCATTGCGGGCCCTCTAAGCCTTTGCCACAGGTCACCGGCTCGATCGGCTTGGCCACAAAAAGCCAGCAGCTAATGGCCGCCTCCGCGTTTGACCCGCCCGCGCTCAATGCTGTCATAACTGCACTGTGATTCATGGGCCCTGTCCACCACTGCCTAGTGGGTGGCAGCTTGTTTCTGTGAGGACCACTGTCCCCAGCAGAAGCCAGAGATATTGGCAACACAGTGTGTGTGTGTGTGCGTGTGTGTGTGTGTGTGTGTGTGTGTGTAAACAGGGGTTGGTGGGTGGCTAGTTTGTGAGGACCCAGGACAGAGGACAGCAAGAGAAATGGGTTAGGAGGGCGTGTGTACTGGGGGAAGGAAGGATGGGGGAAGGGGGTAATTTGTGAGGGCCCGTTCTGGTAGAGCCAAGACAAATTATCAGCAGGATGCAAGCATTGACTGGGGCTGGTTGGTGGGTGGCTGCTTTCTGAGGGCCCATTATGGAAGAGGAAAGAAAAATGGGAGATGGAGTGTAATGTATAGACTGGAGCTGGTGGGTGGTGGGTTTGTGAGAACCCAAAGTGGTACATGCAAGACAAATAGATGGCATGTTGGGCATGGAGTATAGTTTGTGGTTGTTCGTGGTGTGTGTGTGTTGTGGTGGTGGAAGTTGTGGAATGGGAACAAGCATTTCCTTTCTTGATTAAGCCTCTTGTTTTCAATTTTCTTTCAGGCCTCCTATGAGCACACCGCCAAATCCGACCTCCGAGTGCGAGTGAATGAGCAAACACGGATCCGTTTCATAAATAACTCAATAATCCACCATCAAAAGAGTAATGAAAACGAGGCCTGCAATGTGACAATAATCTGCTCTGATTTCATCAACAAGATTTATGCCGTCGATGACGGGGCCTAAATCGCCTCTGCTTGCTCACACTCTCACACCCTCTTTCCTTCCTTCCGCTCTAAAATAATAATAACAACAACAATAACAATAACAAAAGCAGTACATCGATCCTGCCGAGGGAGAGGACAGCCACTGTGCACACGCGCTGTGTAGCATAGCATTGACTTATTGCTCAGGAGCGCGGCGCCAAATCCATAATGAGACTCTTTTGTTGCCCTCGTTGTTGTTGAAAATGTAATTATGAAAGATGAAACACAGCCTTCAATGAGACCGCTGTAAAATAGCATAATTAATATGGGGTTTTGTGAGAACAATTCTGCTTTACGGGGGCCCCCACGTCGCCGGCGTGAAATTAATTAAGTGTGCCAGGATTTATGAGAGCGCTGCCGAAATGAAAAGAATTAATCCGAGGGCGAAGATGGATGGTTGCTGGAAAATGATGACGCCCGGGCTGTGCTCTAACCGCTTTAGGGGGCGGCTTCGGGGGATGACTGGGGTGGCGCTGACGCAATTATGCCCCCTCCGCCACCAGCTGCATCGGGTGAGGAATTTGGGTAATTCTTTGGCCGAAATTGTTGCGAATCAATCCCGATGCCAGTCTGACCTCGACTAGTCCACACAAACATACACACCTGCACTTCCTCACACATATGCATACACAGACCGACACACATGTCTACAGAGCAACTGAGTGAATGCGTAATGAAGGAGCCAAGTCTTTTTAGGAACTTCAGATTCATCTTCAGCCTAAATGATTATAAAAACATATAAAACAGACAAAAATGTGATTTTCTTTTTTTCCCCATACATACCACTAAACACTGGCAAGTCATTACTTCTCTGCTAATCAAAGATCATAATTAACATCATTCAAGCGTGTTCAAAATGACAGACCTAATGAAGAGATAAAAAAAATAATCTGACAAGATAATCTTCAAATACTAGATATTGTCAATTAGTCTTCATCTTTGTCTATTTTTAATTATTCCATCAATTATTTTAGTAATCGACTAAAACCCTACTTCAAGGACTTGTCCATTAGCATTACCTTGTCCATTACCCTGCTTAATAAATCACCCATCTACTGCAGTTGGTTTAACAAGGGCCCAGGACGGAGAACCCTGGTAATTAAAGCTCAGTTGTTTGTTCTTACTTAAAAGATCATGCCAACTTTTGGGGGGCATGTCAAGAAGTTAGCCCACTTCGACGAATAAGATAATTTCTATGACTAAGCTATGACCCTGTCAACACACAGGGATGAAGATCTAAATATCACTGTATGTAATTTTTCAGGAGACAGCAAATAGGCTTGGTTGTTAAATGTGTGGCATGTTTCTTTAAAATCTTCTTCCTCTTTGTGATTAGAAGCATGATAAAGTCACACAGTTCAAGAGTCAACTTTTCTGTTTCACCACCACAAGCCACAGTAAGTTCACAGAATTCCCACACTGCCTGTGTCATCGAGGTTAGCAGGGACCCATGGAAAGCCCCCACCTCTGGAGCAGATTACACTAGTGAGTGTCCTAGTCACCTCACCTCCGAGGGCCCTGCAAGGAAGAGGGCTGCTCACCCAGAGCACTGATGGTGAGCTAATTAGCAAAGTCTTAAGACTAGCAGAAATGACAGAGTGTGTGTGTGGGTTTTTCTATGTTGAGGGGGGTTGTGGTAATTAGACCACCATCCACCCCCAACCTCTGTCTCTCACATACATACACACACAGACAAGATAAATGAAGCCCTGCACTTGGACACTTGATTGGGCAGGTACACTGGGATTGTCTGAGGTGCTCTGAAGCATGACCAGCCCTGGTAATTAACCACACTGTGCTTGTTGTGTGTATGTGTGTTTGTGAGCGTATGTGTGTTTGTGTGTGTGTGTGTGTGTGTGTGTGTCTGTGGGGGGCCTGGTTGTAAGGGTGAACATGTGCACTCCCACTAAGGAGGTTCTCCAGTGCTGCAAATTGGTGGCCATTGTCTCCTCCTCTCAGCCATTATAAAATATTGTCTAATTTGCTGGGCGGCGGAGCTCTCAGTGATTTTGATGAATCGGGCATTTTTATTGCATCATTCGTGTTATTGTGTTGTGCTAAGAGACACTGGGTTGGGGAGGGGGTGGTGGCATGAACACAGAGTGGGAGGGTGGAACAGGACGGTTAAATATCTCCCACCAAACTCCCCACCTGGTTGCGCACAGACCTCTCCCATTTGGCGAAAATCCCACTCATGGCCTTGCACTGGGTCTATTAGAAATAAACTCTGTGTTTACAACACATGCAATTTGTAAGATGAAAAACAACAACAACAATAACAACTACAAGAACTACAACAACAACTATCCAGGTTGCCCCATTGATGAACATGTACTCTAGCGGGTCTGCTGGGTATGTGATTAATTACACAGGCATGTATGGGTGTCACATGTGTGGGAGAGAAACATGAAAATGATTGTACATAAGAGCACCCTTCATCAGTCAAGGGGGACAGAGAGAGAGAGAGAGAGAGAGAGAGAAAAATGGAGAGACAGACAGGAGGATCCAGAAAAAAGAAGGAGTGATGTAAAACTGATTGGAAGAGACACAAAACAAGTAAGAAAAGAAACTGAGAATGGAGAGAGAGAGAGAGAGAGAGAGAGAGAGCAATAAAAATGATAGGGATGAAGGTATGAGAAATTAGAGCAGCGCACCAAGAAGAAAAGAAGAATATCCAGATAGGTCAAGGCTATGCAAGGAAAAGAGGACCTAGTTAAGGAGGGGGAGGGAGGGAGATGGAACACATCCGAGTAAAGTAGCCCATAAAGGCAAAGTGAACAAGGACACAATGAAACCAAGAGAAAGACAGAGAAAAAATAAAAGAAAAAGAAGCAAAGAAAACTGGCATGAACTCAGGAAGATAGAATGAGAAAGAGGAGAGAGACTGGAAGAGAGAAAGAACAGAAAGATCTGGCATGATAAAAATGGGGGAGAAAACGACAAAAAGAGGTAGTCAGAAACAGAGGAGCCAGTTGTGATTTCAGGGACATACAAGACAGAAATTGTGTGTGTGTGTGTGTGTGTGTGTGTGTAGATGTCAATACTAAAACTGAGTGGAGGAGACAGGGGAGAAGTGTAACTCATCTCCTAAAGTGAGGCCAATGCAGCCCGCAAAAGTTCCCTTCCCACCAGCCTGGTCCCTTTTCTCTCTCCTTCTCTCTGTCCCTCTTTCTTTACATCCCACTATCTTTCCTCCCTCTATCTCTCACACTCTCTGCCTGAGACACCTGCCTGGAGGCGTGATCCAGGGAGAGGACTTCTCTAATTGATTTAATGGCTATCGACAGGGACCCAGCAAAACAGGCTCTCAGTCTTCGGCCTGATTGAATTAAACACCTTTTATGGGGGAATCGATAGGCCGAAGATGATGGGGGTGGGGGGTAAGAAGGAGAGGAGCTTTATGATATGTAGACGTGCTTGTTCTGTCTCTACCCCTCCTCATCCAGCTTGCACACACACACACACACACACACACACACACACACACACACACACACACCAAATACAAAGCCAGGAGAAGGCGAGCTGATGCCATGTTGTAATTCACGCAAATCAATGCTTTTAGAGCATTTAGCCATGCCCAGTAATGAACTACTGTCAAAATAGGCCTGGCCGGCAATATATAGCAAGGGAGCCTATCAATCATAATTACATGCGGGCGTAGGTGAGGACAGTCCAATAAGAGAAGTGACAGGAGGAGGGGGTGGTAAAGAGCCGAGGGGTGAGCATAAGAGGTAGAGAGGCACTCTGAGATTTTTTATAGTTTTATCAAAGACGAGTTGTAAAGTGAAAAAATGACATATCAAATAGCCATTGCAGAGCTTTTAAAGCAAAGCGATGCTATAATGTAACTTTTTTTCACGACCCGGCTCCAAACAGACGAAAGAGGTAAAGAGAACATGAAGGACTTCTGGAGTCCAGAAGCTTTGTGTACTAAGGGTGTGACAAAGCTTTTATGCTTTGAAATGTCTAATTAAAATGAACTCAAAAATGTGTAACACAATGTCAGCTGTGAGGATTACACTGACAATCGGTCTTCTAGTTTATAGCTCGAAATTCTCTTGCTGGTGTTCTCACAAGGACCTTAGTGTTCACTGAAGTCAGCCTGGTCAGGCACTTAGCACACAGGCTTTAACAGGTGAGGTCACCAGTGGCCTGATAACCAGCCACTGCCAATCAGGGCCTTCAATTACCATTAGCGACGGCGACTAATAGTAACGGGGGGGTGACATCATTGACCTATCCTTACGTTTAACTCAATCAGTATTGGTGAATGACCGATGTCCTGAGTGCAGACAACCTACCGCCGCCGGTTTAACTTACACCCTTCGGTCCCATCAGCCCATTCTCCAATGCGGCCGCAGAAGCATGACATCACTTCTGCGGTGCGAGTGGTGTATCCAGTGTGGCGTGTGTGGCCATCACGTCAACTTTTGGGAGGTGAGCGCCACTCCACGGACCAGCCAAAGCCATTGGCTCATCTACTATGAAGGTCCAATGAAGTGTGAAGAAAAAAACAAAACCGAAAACAATTTAAACAGAACTTAAGGGGTATCGGGTTTTGAGGATTATTATGTCATGGCTTATTAGTATTTATGAGTCCCAGCTTTGGCTTCCATTAATGTGCTGTTCAAATGCTTGGTTCACCACCATGTTGTCATGCACACACACGCACACACACACACACACACACACACAC
>JAGFZM010001574.1:199738-215031 GCA_017657215.1 Limnothrissa miodon | reverse complement strand
ACACACACACACACACACACACACACACACACACAAAGCAGCTCTACACCAATTGCCAAAGCAGCATGGCCCCAAGAGAGAGACAGAAAGAAAGACAGAGACACAGACAGTTACACACCCCCTTCAGGCCGTGACAAGTGTGATCTGATAGCACTGATGGATGGGTGGACAGGCGCAATCGACGGACAGGTGAATTTGATTTTGCCCAAACAAGGGGGCCTCAGCGGGAGTGTGTGAGAGAAAGAGAGAGAGAGAGAGAGAGAGAGAAGAGCTGTGAGAAGCCACCCGCACAGCAGACACATGTATCAAAGTAAATCAATTATCAATCGATATGCCATTTCAATTTGCATGAGTTTGCCGAGGCTGCTCTACCTCCTCCTTCACCTCTGGGTTTGACAGAGAGATGAAGGGTGTTCCTCACCTCCCTGTCCCCAGTCTGTCATGCCGTTCCCAGTCACTCGATTACTACACCCCCCGCCCCACACACACACACACCCACACACACCCTCATCCCCAGTCTACTCCCCATATCCGTCACAGCCCAGATGGGAGGCTATCGGTAGACAATGTGTATACCCATGTCCTTATATAGTATCAAATTTAAAATGATTGGTCCTTCACCTTTTTTCAGTACCAATGCCAATGTGATTTAGTAATACAAATATGCAATCGTTTATATATTCACAATAGTGTAACTACTATACATTTAGAATATCCTGACTTGGGGACAGAGAACATAGATGTCAGCATTTGGACAGCAGGGCTTTTTGTTCTGCTTTGGTCCTCAGAGATAAATTGGGTTCTGTATACACAACTTAAATACACACGTAAATAACACTAAGACTTTCAAATTATTCTGTCAATATTGAGACCATTGTCTATCCTTCTAATTGGCCTGATTCTTTGACAATTCTCTTATCAGTTCCATAGGGGAAGGAAAGTAGTCCATTAACCTATAATGTAGCCAAAAATTAGAATGGGACCAATATACCATGATCTGTTAAAAAAAATGCCACATTGAAAGGAATTAGAGGCCCTAGCACAGACACACAAACACACACACACATACACACACCTAGTTTCTGCTTAGGATCCTGACCTTGCATTTATCAAGCTCTGATCAGGCCTAAATCTGTAACAAAATCTTGTCTGGATTACTTTGATCCATTAAATTGCACCACAAGACACAGTCAAATTCTTGCGTACATAATTTTCTTAGCCAGAAAGGTGCCACAATCAGTGATTTAATTAGAGTCGATCTTGGCCTGTTTCTTTCTTTGCCAACTTTGGGAGTTATGATGAAAAGAGAGATAATTGGCCCGAAAGAGAGAGAGAGAGCGAGCACAAAGGAAAGAGAGAAAGAAAGAAAGAAAGAGAGATATGGAAAAAGAGAGAGAGAGGACGCAATGGTGATTAGAACTAAGTAGAGTGCACGCGGAGGAGAATGGTCCTCCAAGCATATTGCTGCAGGACTGGCTCCCAGCACTGTCTCTCTCCTAAAGAAGATGAATGGAGACGTCTCATGTTGGCTGACCCTCCTGCACACTGATTGGGGAGGTTGGGGAGGGTGTTGAAGTGTTAGTCTGTGTGAGAGAGTGTGCATTTGGGGTAGAGAAGGTGCTGAAGAGTGTGAGCGCATGTGTGTGTGTGTGGCTAATTTAACTTCACAGACACAGCTCTATCTGCTCTAATGATGTCCCGTGACACTGAGGAGCTTCCCCTGGAGCTCTGTGTGCTCAGAGGCACTGCTCCAGGTGTAAACTCCAGCATGATGGGGCCTATTAACCAGCGAGGCCTGTGGAGAATACCCACACATACTGGGGACACACACACACATACACGAGTCTGTGTTATTCCCTGTTTTTGACACATGTGTCTGCGTGGGTGGGAGGGTTGCGACACCCATTGAAGAGAAATAACATGGAAGGGGCCAAAGCTGTCTCAGCAGCAAGGCGTCCACTAATTTGGGTGCACTTGGTCAAGTGCAATATCTATGAGACACACACACAGACACACACACACACACACACACACACACACACAAAAAAAAAAAAACAAAGACATATACATTAAAAGGCTCAATAGGTCCATTCATTCTCTCTCATCCTCACACACTTTCTCTCTCTCTCTCTACACACACCCATGCACATACACATACACACTTTGTTGTACAGTTAGTCGCACAAACCCATTTTAGTAACCCTGGCCAAAGGTAAAGATTCTGTCGTTGATGAATGGAGAAACAGCCCCACAGGCATCAATTCTTCATTTTCTCATACTGAAATGGGCTGTGTGCTGATTTGATTCATGTAAAAGAATAGGTCACACTCGCACTAATGCTCATTTCCCCAATCCCTCTTCAGGTATAATGCTACAAACACTCTTATTCACACACATACACACACCATCTCTCTGACAGACAAAATGGCTGAACGCTTTCACGACGGCAAACCCCAACCCCCTGCCTTTATGGAATCATGAGTTGAGATGTATACTGAAAAGCTTTTCATTTCGAGATGGTGTCAAGATGCAGCAGAAAGCCCCCCCCCCATCCATACACACCCCACATCCTACACCACCATCACCATCACAGGAGAGCTGTCACCTGTCGACATCAATTCCAAGAAGTAATGTTTCCACATAAATGAGTTTATTTCATTCTGACCACCTTCCACTCGCCCTGTAATATGCTGTAAGTCATTACATGGCCGTGATTGACATAGAGTTAAAGTGCACATTTAGTGCATATCTTACCATAAGCACCCGCATCGCCATCCACACCATCCCCACTCCCCGCCACTAATAAACATAAATATGCACACACATGCATAAACATTCCGGCGCATAACAAAAACAACACACACGTACTGTATACACACACACACACCCCTACACTGCCATTTCCCACCTCTGCCAAAGCCCCGATGCAGGCATAAATCTCCCCTTGCCGTGACTCCTAAGACAAATAGCCAATAAAAATGCCAAGGGTGTTACCACACAACGTTTCGGGCACAATCAAATCAATTTCCTCTAAGTAGCCATAAACATGTTCTCTTTTAAAAGGCATGGGTTGGACCACATTATGCGAAAGGGGCTCTGGTCACTGCTACCCCACTGGCCCCAGTGTTTCTACACACACACACACACACACACACACATATGCAAACACACACTCACACACACCCTGCGGGGTCACCGCTCCAGCCTAATCTATCTCATTAGGCTGTCCAATTCATCTTGACCGGTAGGGGCCAGAGGAGCGACGGGCAAATCTGACCACTAGCGAGCTCTTTCTGATGGCAGGACAACACCCATTAATCACCAGGACCTCTGGCAGAGGAACCGTGATAAAGCTCCAGAGAGGGGGGAGCAGTGCCTGAGCCATGCGGCAGGGGGGATCGGGCCCCAGAGAGCGGTTTGGCTTCTTCTCTTGGCTCCAGGCTTCTCCTTCGGGCCTGTGGAGACCCCTGGAGACCTGGGGCACAGAGAAGTTTCACACAAACTTTCTTCCACTCGTCTATGATCTAGAGAAAGACCTAGAGAAGACCACTCTCTCTCCTTCTCTCTCTATCACACGTTCCATCTTTCCCTCTTTTTTGCCTCTCGCAACTCCAGTCTTTATTTCCTCTGAGTTTCCCAGCCCTATTGTCATTCAGCTGCTGTCTTTCACAGCAGACACTGGGAGTGGATGGATGTTGATGCATCCCCTACAGTGGCAGATTGTAATTGTAATTGACCATAACAACTCCTTACATATGTACTATCAGCAGATGCCATCCTCCGTCTTTCTCTCCCTCTCTTTCAGGAGAAGAGGGAAAAAAACCCTGAAGATCCATCACACTCATGGGAACTAGCACTTTGCTCTAATTCCAGTTAATATTCAATGGGTCATTAAAAATAGATTGGGTGGCCGTAAAAAGAAGGAAATCACGCACATATGAGAACATGAAATCCCCGCATTTATTTTTAATTATTCTTTATGTCTCAAATTTGGCAGGAGGACTCCCATGGTCCCTATTCACCACTCTCTCCATCCGAGACGCACCCCCAACACCCCCATCACCACCACTGCGCCAGGTCCGGCTACTCTCTTCTGCTAAGGAGAGAGAGGGAGTTAGTAAGGGAGAGAGAGAGGAGGCCATAAAGCCCAAATCAGGCAATAAGCGTCTGGATTGGTCCAGGGAGACTGTAGTTCATTTCCACTGCTGAAATATTCACGAGGCTCTCATTGGCCTCCGGGCCTCAGCAAGGAAACTGTTTTTCTTCCGTGGCCACTTTTCCTTTCCTCCTCCGTTACTTCCAGGCTTGTCCGCTGAGGGTGGTTAGAGCTGCGCGGGGGGTCTAGTTTGGCCCTCAGACAGCTGACAAGTGTCCCTTACGCCCCTGCTCCCTTTCAATTCCCACCTCAAATGCCTTCCAATTCAATGTTGCCCCGAACAACATTGAGCACTTTGTCCGGTTTAGCACGCGCTCCGTAGTGAGAGGTACACGCATAAATGCAACTGAGAAATGCAGACAAATCCAACTATGTGCAAGGACACATGCATGCACACACACATGTATTCACTGACACACACACGCACACACACCTGTCTGCCTGCTCTTAGGGGGTAAATCGTGGCCAAGGCGAGGGGAAAAAGTGCTGACAGCCCAAAGCTCACGGTTCCCTCTGACCCGCGCCACCCTCCTTGCGCACAGCACAGAGCAGAGCAGCCCGGACTGGCTCCTGGGAGATCGCCGCGGCGACGGGCGCAAACACAATTTCTCTAATGTCATTTGCGGAGAGAGCCAGAAAAACCCGGGGCCTGTCAGCAGACCTCAGCGTCGACCCTGGAAATCCTGCCTGACACATGACGGATTCTTAGGTTTGTACAATCGGACAGCTGCCACCCCCCCTCTCCCTCTCTCCACCATTACCCCAAACCGCCCCCCCCCCTCCATTCACACACACACACACACACAACTCAGTCCTAGATATCCCCCCCACACCCCCTGCTTTTCCATAGCCTGTCCCCCTCTCTCTCACTCACTCTGTGTCAAACGGGCAGAAATTAATACATTATTAACTCGCCTGTGGAGGGTCAAGTCATCTCATCAAGTCTAATCAAGTCATTTGGTGACATGGTGTGTGTGTGTGTGTGTGTGTGTGTGTGTGTGTGTGTACAGACACAGGACCAGTGCTGAAGCGGCCCATTAGATCTATGAGCTGATGATGTCGGTCTTCCTTCCTCCTGTCCTTCTTTTCATCCCTCTTTTTCATACCTCCTCACCTTTTCGTCCATGTTATGTTCCTCCACTTTATTTCTCTCCTGCTCTGATATTCTCATCTCCACCTCACGTCTCTGGGCTCTTCTTGTTGTTAATTTTTTCTCCTCCACAAACCCATCTTCTTCTCTTCTTCTCTTTCCTTGCCCTTCCCATTTCCTCTCCCCCTCACCTTTCCTCTCCTCTGGTTTCTGCCGAGCGTTGCATTCACGTTCTGCTTACATTTTCTCTTGCCAAAGCTTTAATTTGAACCCAGACCTTGAAGGACTCGAGCCTTGAGGCTGACCGCATGGCATATAGTCATCATACTCAATCAATTCGCCGATCGATCAACATGATTGCCTCACTGAACCTGAACGTGCGGACTTTGCCACCTTAAGTATAATTGCACTAGGTGCTGACCTCAATAAACAGCAAACCCAAGTGTGATGCATTGGCAGAAATATTAAGGGCTCCCTCTGTAACAAACAATAGTCCCAGCTGACCCCTACACACACACACACAGAAAAAACTACAAGCCAATTTTCAACATTAGAGGAGAAAAACAAACAAAGAGAGAGAGAGAGAGAGAGAGAGAAAGAGAGGCCTGGATTCCAACTTATGACCCCAGTCAGAGTTATCATAACAGCCACCATTGGTAGTTTTTGTCAGTGACATACACCAGTTTTATTTTCCAGCAGTTTAATATCCCAATTTGAATATCGTACAGTATAATGTAGTATAATTCTAATTTTGATTTAATAAAAATGAAAGAAATGTTAAGAGAAAGGTTAGGAAGAGTATTAGCCATGTTTATAGGTTTGGAGCTGGCACGTGCCAGAATGTGACATCACTGGTGATCGCTGACGCTAAGCGCTGCATGAATCTGCCTTATGCAAGTCTCCACTATGATCTTCTTCCCACGCCACTCTTTTAACGCTTAGCTCGCCATCCCTGGCGCCACGGACAGATGGGTGTCGTTGGGTGGGGTGGTGTTGTTGATGGTGTAGGGGTGGGATGGGTCAGGGTGGCAGGTGAGTGGGCGAGAGTGGGAGTGGAAGGGCAGAGGGTACCCCCTTTCTGTCGTCCCTTTCCTTTTTCTTGTGTGTATATACATGTGTGTATATGCATGTGTGTGTGTGTGTGTGTGTGTGTGTGTGTGTGTAGGCAGGCAGCAGGTTAATTTTTAACCAGCTCTGCTTCAGTCCTCCACAGCCCCCCTCCTTGGCTGGGACAGGCGTGATGGATGGGGGTCCCGCAGTCTCTCACAGGCCCCTGTGTGTGAGGGGAGCCTAGCTAAGAGCAGTCCTGTGTGCCTGTGTGCCTGCCTGGGCCTCTTGTTAATCTGACCTCCCCAACCATTGTGGACAACTAAGCGTACCAGGACAACCCATCCCCCCTCTTCCCACCCAAAAACATTAATGGAGCACGGAGAAAGAGAGAGAGACAGGAGGGAGAGTAAAAATGGCATGTAACTAAAGCTACGCCCACGCTAAAGCCGAGTCGTCAAAATATCCGATTGTCAATTTTTTTCTTTTTTTTTTTTTTTACTCTCAGTTGCAGTTAAATACACGCCCCTGTGTTAAAAGCATTTATAGAACTATTGAATGTTTTAAGTTTAAAAAGAGAGAAAAGAGAGAGATAAAGAGGAGGAGAAGAAGGATAATGAACCTTTGACAGCTATAGGCCCTGGAGACTTTGTCAAATGAAGGGACTGAATCGGAGGAATTCAGTTTATTGATAGGTGATTGGTCAAACGGTATTCTACAAAGGCAGCTGTTGTCAATCGGGTCTCCCGGTCGACTAAAATCTCATCTGAGACGTAATTTGGTGACAGAGTCTTTCAACTCCACTCACTCATTGTGACAACGCTAAATCCCTCCATAAAAACCCACCCTGGTTTATTGAACCGGAGGTCTGTTCATGAGATGCCATTTAGTACACGCCTACATGTCACCACACAACAGGTAACATGCTACAAATTCTTATCTTAGATGATGTCAACTTCCTTAAATCTGCAATTATACTTTGAAAAATCCATAAATTCTTCAACAAAACGATAGATATCACATTTGGACAAATACACAGACTCTATTTAGTGGTTTCTTCCTAGTGCATTCAAAGACCAAAGGTCAGTACAATTTTGAGACGCCTCCGGGCACATTTTCCTCTAAGAAGGAAATACAGTGAATATGCATACAAACAATAATGTGTAAAAAAAAAAAAAAAAAGCAATTACGAGAGCACATCCATCAGAGGTTGTCTGCCGTGTGGCCTTTGAGGTGGCTGGGCGCTCCAACGGTTCTGATGAGGAGCACAATGAGAATCGACAGGGGTCTGGACCTGAGCACCTGGGTTTGATAGAAGCAGCTGAAGCCTGGAGTGGAGGACATGGAGGCCGGGAGTCATGGACGGAAGGCGAGAGAGGGAGAGAACCCTGTGCCCTCAGGTCCTGGGCAGATGAGGAGGGCATTGAAGGGTACGGATCGGATTGGAGGAGGGGGTAAGAGATGGGTGGAGTGGGGTGGAGGGCCATGCACACACACACACATACACACACACACACGGACACCTCTCTCTCCCTCTCAGCTGACTATGAAAATCTGTCCGAGTGGGACAGGTCCTCGAAGACTCATCCATCAAGCAGGCCCAAATACAGGCTGCAGCGCTGTTGACACGAGGTTAACAACTTGACACTGACACAGAGAGGGGCCCACGACCGCCAGGCAAACCAACAGAGAGACCAAGCAAAGTAGGGAGAAAGGGAGGGAGAGAGAAAGAGAGAGAATAACAGAGGGAATGATGGGGATAGGAGGAGCGGTGTCAGGCCAACACCATATGGGCAAGCCTACACGTGCTTAACATATACAAATATATACTTATAACCCATTTTACGTCCACGGTGTGTGACAAGCGCTCGCTGTGTGTGCTGCAGACATGCTGGCTCTATTGGCTTGGCAGCGAACACAGGTCATACAAACACGGAAGACGAGTTTGAGTGGATTGGATGGTGATATTGCAGCAACCTGGGAATGGATTAGGAGCAAACCCATGGCGTTAGGATCATATGGCAGTCTTGGAAATGCAGAGTGAATTTAGAGAAATCTGACCACCCCCCACCCTCCCACGCGTCACCTCAGGAAGGTGATTGGGCGCAGCTTGTAACGCGGGCCCCCCGTTTTTAATTGCACTTAAAGCAGGATGGCAGAACATCAATCTTCAAGAGTGGATCTGCATCCCTGCTCTCCCAGGCCAATCTATCACCATCCAGGCCCTGTATATGCCCCTCCCTGCACACACACACGCACACACACACACACACTACATCAACACTAACACAGAGTATGCATATGCATGGAAAATACATAGACATCACATATACACACACACACACACACACACAGTGAAGATACAAATGCAACACTCACACGGCACACATACAGTATGTATAATTCTCACATCCACATTAGGAATACCATACACACACACATACACGCTTGCGCACACACACATCTATAAACCCCTTCTCTCATTAAACCCGTCCATCTGTACAATTCCCACGCATAGCCACCCACATCGATCCGCCCTTGCGGTGCACACCCCTAAAAACCCAGCACAGCCACTTCAACCTCAGCATTCAGCATTTTGGCCTGAAATGAGATCCGTTTAATGTACAGTGAAAAGTCTAGTGTTCAATGTCACCCCCTCCTCTCTTCCCCACCTATCCCTTAATATGTAATGTATAGGGGCTGAAACCCTAGCTCTCGCCATCCAGCACTATCCAGCCAATCAGCTGATGATGTCAGTGCCCAAGGCCTAATGGTCAGCTTCGCACCAGCTCGCCAAATTCGGCGGCTCGCTGCGAAGGCTTGTCGAGAATTTGTTTTTACCCCGTGTGACTGGAACCCGACGGAAGGTGCTTTCCAGATACTTCCAGAGTCTGATGCCAAACGTGGCCCTTGGTGTAGTCTTACAACATGCACACTCAAAAGAGAGAAGGAAGAGCGGTGCTGTGATTCTTTAAAAGGCTAAATTCTTAAATGGCTGTCTGCCTTCAGCTTTGGGAATGGCCTAATGATTGATTTTAAACTGATCACAGTGCCGAGGTTGCCACAGTGCTAAGATTCCACGAGTCATTTCTCCTTGGATCCCTCACACATGGGTGATAATTCTGGCAGTTTTTTTGTTTACTGAATATTGTTTTTGTTATTTAATAGCCATTATATATAAGATAAATTAAGTATTTATTTTTTATTTCATTAATAATTTTCATATACACCATATGAACCCAATACATAAAATGAATAAATACTAAAACAAATAAAAAAAACAAAACGAAACAAAATAAGTTGTTTCCTTTTTTAAAGCCACCCCTGTTTGGTCTGGAGGGTGTAGAGTCTGAGGAGCTTTGCAGTGGGATTGTTAATGTCTCAGCATGAAGTTTTCATGAAGCAACACATCAATTTCAGCCCTGCACACGCAGCCATGCGACCGGGTGACAGGGAGACGGCCGCGCCAATCTGGGAGAGACAGATGAAGGGGGCAGGAAAAGGAGAGAACAAGTGAGCGAGGGAGATAAAGAAAGAAGGATGGTGCTGGTGGCAGAGAGGAGAGGAGAGAAGAGAGGAAGGCGGCTATAAAACGAGCGAAGGAAAGAGAAAGACTGAGGGAGAGGGAGAGATCAAACGACGAAGATGCCGGCTGCAGATAATCACCAAAGTAGAGGACGGTCACCAGGAGAAAAACATAAACCTAGAAGAAAAAAGGAAGGAAGAGAAGGAAAAAAAAACACAGACTTGAGAGAAAACCGCAACCATAAAAAAGTGCACAAGCAGGAGAGAGGAAAGGAGGTGAAAGAGAGAACGCAAAGAACTGAGCAAACACACACACACACACACACACACACAGAGAGTGAGGAGATGAAAAATGAGAAGAGGATGAGGGAGTGAAGGAGTGGGTGTGTGACGGGGCGAGGGGACCTGCTCTGCTCAGCTCTTTTCAATGGAGGGACAAGACGGAGTGGACAGGCTGTATGGGCCCCGCTGAAAGGGCCTTCTTCCCCCTTACATGATAACTTTGATCCCCTTCAGCTCTCACAACAGTCAGCAATATTGTTTAACGGCTCTGGGTTAATACTTGAACCGGCGCACAGCCAGGGGCCCTGGCAGAGGAAAAGACTAGCCCTCTCCCCCCCTGCCCCCTCACACCCACGCTGGCCACCCCTCAGGGAAGCCCCACTGAATCTCAATCAGCAGGCATTCCACTCATTACAGTAGAGAAAGGATCCCCGCTACAGTGGCCATTACCATTCAAATGCACCATGCTGGTAAACAAAATGTTTTCTTAGCTCCTCGGAGCACTGTTAGAGCATGTCACAAACATGCAAAATACCTCCCCAGAAAATGTCATAATGATTATACATGAATCACCTTGTATCACAGCTGTTGTTTAAAACTATGATGCCACACATGCCATTTAAAGCCACACATGTACAATGTTTTTTCTTGTTTTTGGGCTCCAGTCAATGGCTCTAGTCAATCCATGTGAATTTCTCCTACTTAGAGTACTGCTGCACTGTTTCTCTGTATTTGTGTGGGATGGTTAGCTGGGCCTTGAGCACAGTGGAAACCTCGAGCCAGCGCATTCCATCACATATAAAGATGAGTGAGGGGGGGAGGGAGTGAGAGAGAGGGTGTTTGTGTGTGTGTGTGTGGGGGGGGGGGGGGGTGGTGGAGGGGGGCAAAGTGGGCATCGCTCATCACGGAGCCGTCAGCCGGGGGAAATCCTCACTTCCTGAAGATGACAGGCCAGACAATGGTGGCAGTGCCAGTCAGCACATCACACACGGTGAGCCAGTTAATGATTCCATGCCCACAGCTGAGACTGTAAAGGGTGTGGGACACTGGAGAGACGGGAAGGGGGGGGGAGGGGGGTGGGTCTCATTATAACATTAGCATTTACCCCCATCTGAGGACACCATTACCAACACATTGCTTTAGCTGTTACTTAATGTGTTTGTGTTCGTATTCATGACAAGTAATAGAGGTATTTCATTCACAGTCCAGAGAAGAACAATCTCACACAGACCGCTTCATTCTCACAGCACCCACCACAACAACAGCTGAATTTCTAGATGTTATTCTCATTACAAAAAAAAACAGACACCACTAAAACTACAAGAATTAATTTTATATGTCTATCCAGAATAATTCAGACTTCAATGACTGGAATAATTACACGTGTAAATTTCATGCCTAACTACGCAAATACCCTTGAACATGTAAGGAACATGTCACTGAAACATCTTGACCTCTTTTCGGTGCACATTTATGGTGTGCAATTTTGCCCCAAAAATGAAATGCTGTGTCACTGTAGCCTGTTGTCACCTGGTGTCACTGATGCAGGGGATCTAGGAGAGAGACAGTCCCTAATGCTGCAATAAATGGGCAACTAACTCCTACCATGCCAAGACATGCCGTTCCACTAATCCCCTGTGTGCTCATCCATCTCAGTAATAACGAGCGGATGGAAAACTCCACTGGCCCCACTGCAACAGCGGAGATGGCAGCAGCAGCACAGAGTCACAAGACTGTCAGCAGCTCTGTGTCTGGCTTGTTGGCTAAACGTGCAAGAGAGAGAGAGAGAGAGAGCGAATGAGATGGCGAGGGAGAGAGGGCCAGGACGATGGACCAGAGGTTAGTCGCGATGATTCGCTTGATTAGCTTCCCCCCACGAGGTCAAAGTCAATGGATGTAGCGATTAACCCGGGCACTTGTTTACACGGGGCAGTGTCAGCACGCGGTCTAAGCTATTTGTGAGGCTAAAAAGCTGCCCCGTGTTTGACAGAGATGTTTGATGGGAGGTTGAGGTGATCTTGTGTAACGCTCCTCAAAGGTCTGTTTGTACTTATATATATTTTGCCCCTTGAGAATTCTGACGGTCACTATTTTTGAGTTTTGAGGCAGGATGGGCTTTGGGGACAGAGGGCGAATGGGGAACTCACGACACGACAAATAAATAAATGCGAACAAACACCGTCCTCTTTGGACAGAGCAACTCATAGGTCATGAGAAAGTTCCCTTCTAATCTTTTATTGAAAGTCATTCTGTTCTCTCTCTCTGCCTCTGTCTCTCCCTCTCTCTCTCTGTATTTCTGTGGGCCGAATGCCCATTCCAACGCCCACACAGCCGTAGGACCCGGCCAACTAGAGAAAGAGGGACACCCCATCAGTCAAAGCTCAGAGGCAAGGCAGGGTGCACACACACACACACACACAGGTGGAGGGGGTGCTGGTGCAGGGATTTTTTTGGGGGGGAAAGCAGGACGGGAAGGGGTATATGGAGGAGAGAAGATGAGGGTGGTGGCGTGCATGACAGAGCGGGACGTGCTCCGTCACTCCACGCACAGAGGCCAGGCTCCCTCTACATGGCAGCTGTGGCTCCCCTCCTAATGTATCAGAGTCAGCAGAGCCATTGATCAGGGAGCGGCTGAGTTAACCATTGATTAGGTCTGGCCTGGGATGAAGGGGGTGGACTGGAGGGATGGGGGAAGGGGGGAAGGGCGGTAGGGAGGTAGGTGGTGGTGGTGGTGGTGGTGGTGGTGGTGGTGGTAGAGGGGTTTGCTGGGACAGGGGAGACTCATTGGGGACTGAGAGGGAGCGGCTGTCCTGCAGGAAGCTGGACCAGGATGGCACCACTCAGTCCAGACCGGTCCGGTCTCACAGGCCAGACTACTGATCCGTCCACTATACCATCACTAAAGCACTATGTCAAAGACACCTGTAAATAGGCCTAGAGTAAATCTATTTCCTATTCCTAAATGGCATTGAGAGCATAGAAAGTACACAAAAGGACACAAGAGAAACACTTTTGTAACAACAATTATGATGATAATGACTTTCTTTATATCAGAATCACTTGGCAGATAGAGCTGCAAAGTACTGCCAAGAGGTGTCAAATATTTGCAAAAGCAAGATAAAAGTTTCCTGAAAAAATCACTGTTGTATGATTTTTTTTTTTTATTATTATTAATTTGTATTATTATTATTAACCTCACGTTTGCAGTTTTGCTCACACAAAAGACAAAAGATATGTCTTAGTGCATTAGAAAGCACATGCACCTAAATCAGAGTACAGGACTTCCTACTCGTGAAGATGCTCTCCTATCACATTCCTTTACATATCACATAGCGGGAGACCTGGAAATGGAGATGCCCCCTCGAGAGTCTACATGCCACATGACTGCCCCCACTGGACAAAGCAGGGAACAGCAACACTTTGCATGTTAAACAGGAGAAGCCATCAAGGCTTCCGACAGCAGCAACAGGAAAAGAGCTGGATGTCATCCAAGTGCATAATCAAGAATAAATCAGCCCCTTTCCTTTTTTTTTCGCTTTATGCTACATGTGATGGGCCATTATTTAAATGTTATCTTTAAAAGGCACACTCACTCAGTCACTTACAGTATATCCCCTCTCTACACAGAGAGTGAGAGAGAGAGAGAGAGAGAGAGAGAGAGAGAGAGAGAGAGAAGGGGGGGGACATTTTAATGTGTGTGTTTTTAAATCTAAACATGTGCCTGAATTTAAACACAGTAAACACAGCACTCAGTCACTCAGTGTGGTCTAAAAGTGAGAGGGAGAAAGGAAAAAAGAGAGGGTGACCACAGTGTATATACGGTATGTGCTCTGTGTGGGGGGATAGAGGAAGAGAAGGGGGATGGATGGATAGATAGATAGATGGATGGATGGATGGAGTGGGAAAAAAGGGGTGGGAGTGATAGGGACAGGCCATGTAATCCCCCAGAATGGCCGGACTTCCTAAACGCATGCATTGCAGGGCCGGATCTGTCGTCTGTCCACTCAGCACAAAGCATTCACTCCCCTGAGCTGGGAGTTAATAATTTAAAAGAGCACGAGAGGGGGGGAGAGAAAGAGAGAACAAGAACGACAGAGGGAGAGAGAGAGAGAGAGAGAGAGAGAGAGAGAGAGAGAGGGAGAGGATGTGTGTGAGTGACAACATAAAGCTCTGATAGGAGAGAGATAGAGAGAGTAAAGAAGAGGAAAGAGAGAGAGAGATTACAATAAACAGGAGAAAGCAAGCAGGTGGGAAGAATAAAGGGTAGAAAATACGTGCAGGAGGAGGGTAAAAAATTAGGAGTGGGAGGAAAGACTACTGATAAGTGAACAAGACAAGAGCTTATTAGAGGGAATAGCTTAATTGGACTTAATTAACAGGTTTACTCCTGCAAACTGCATCGCACCCAAAGAATAAGGCACCCAGACACAATTCACCATGGGTTTCTGGACAAACACTGTTGAGCTATTCATAAACTCAATTACTGGGTAGAGAGAGACATTTTTCTACTGATGGGTCTATGGATGTAGTGAGCTCGTTGCAGAGAGAGAATTAGAGAATTTAGAGAATTGTAGGAAAGAAATCACAAGAAATGTAAGAACTCAGATGAAATAACAGAGATGTCAAATTCAATAATAAAACTTATTGAACCACACTGAAAACCATGAGAATGGCCCTGCTTAATTCAGAACTAAGAGAACTGTGAGTTTGTAATAATTGTGTTTTGAAAGGGATGTCAAGGAGTTTCCACTGATCCTGTAGCCTAGTTGTACCGTAATAACTTAGATTAGATTAAATGAAATGTGTGTGACCATGAACACAGGGCATGCTCTGTGACTGGTTTGATAGTAAGTCAAATAAAGGATTCCAAATTTCTGATCTTAAACACTTTCAAATGACACCAGTGTCTAGTTTCTTTTTTTTAATCATTTTTTTACAAGTGCAGTCAGATGCAGACTTCTTCCCTGTTTCCCTATGATCAACATCACACACACACAACTCTCTTTTTCTCTGTCAGTCTTTTGACAACCTCAGGTATAATGCTTGCAGCTTGGAGGAAAAAAAAACATCAACGTTTGGGGACACTTGTCATCACCCTGAGGAGCGAGAAAATCGGACAGAATGGCAAAAATGCATACAGACAGACAGATAGACGGGTGGACACAATGGAGGGAAGGAGGGAAACTGCCATGG
>JAGFZM010001574.1:168461-189738 GCA_017657215.1 Limnothrissa miodon | reverse complement strand
GGCCGAATAGCCACTGAAGACCGGTCGATTAGCCCATCCGGGTGCGAGGACGCCGGGGGAAAATCGATAGACTGGTAGGTGGGGAGAGCACTGGCGCCAACGGGGGTAGAGGCCGCCCCTGGACTACCAGCGCAACCCACGAAAAATGCCGCTCTGTTGGCGATAGCCGCAGGGGAGAGGCGTTCGCAAGCCGAGCAGAGATCTGGCCGCGAAAAAGCGAGCATAGCATGCTCGCTCCCCATGCAGATGAAGCAAATAGCATGGCGGTCGGAAATCGCCATGGGACGATCACAGTCGGTACAACGACGAGTAGCCATCTTGCGTCTCGGGGTACCAGAAGTCAGGGACCGGCGTGAGCACTTGGAGCAAGACGGGAATCCCTCGGAGAGCTTTGAAAAAAGCTTTTGTGGTGGGCTTTCAAAAAAGCCGTTGGTTTTTAGAAATATTTGCGAAAGCAAACGAAAGGCGACTCAGAAACACACGCAGTAGGCGAGGTGAAAGAGGCAAAGAGGACCTGAAGCGTAAGCGCAGTCAATATATAGACTTTCTGACGTCACGCAGGGCTGTCTAAGTAGTTGCCTGCGCGCGTCAGAGCGCTTACTGCCCTTTTTTCAAAGGGTTGGTTAAAATTGACTTCAGAAAAAGTAGGAGATGATAGGCATCTTCCACTCGTACGTTTCGGCTTCGAAACGAAAGAGAACTGAGATTGCTCTGCTGCTTTTTCAGTCTGGCTCATCGGCAACTGCTGAACTGTCACTTTGGTTTCTGCACTCTGCCTTTATGTATGCATTTATTTTCCCTCTAGAAACCACATTACATACGGACAAGTATTGAAGAATGAATGGCCAACTTCTATGCCGAAATGAATACATTGGTTGTTAGATGGGACACATTGAGGCAAAGCGAGTCGCCAGCCGTCTCTGACGATGGGAGATATTTCCTCAAGACACCAGAAACCTCACTGGGGGTTACTGAGGGCAACACAAGCTCATCTTACTGTCCGACTCTTCAGACATCACCCAACCCCCACCTACACACACACACACACACACACAGAGCCAGACACACACATAGACCCTTCAAAACATCTCTCCGCTATTTCCTTTTCCTGGCAATGAGATCCCCCTTAGCCAAGCAACTCCCTCCACCCCCACCGGACCTTACACCCCAACCAACCCCTTCTCCAACCCTCACCCCACGCCACAAAAACCACTGGGTCCCTGGCACTTGTCTCCCAGAAGACACGAGAACATGACAACTCCAGACCACTGTGGCCATCCAACAACGCCGTCCTTCCGCTATGCTGAGCACCATCCCCACCGTCACCACTACGTCTGGCGACACCGCCCATGCCATGTTCCCACTTCACACAGAACAAAATGCCTACATCCAGGGGAATGGGTGGTCCCGTGGGCCAGGCGATAAAAACTGAGATCTTTGACTCAGCCGGACAAGCTGGTAACTCTAGCCCTCGTAAAAAGAAAAAGGAAAAAAAGCAAGCCGTGGCTGATCTGGCAACCTTTCTCTCCTCTTTTGTCTGCTTAGCAAATGTGTCCTGACTCTCTGCAGGTTTCCTGAAGAATATGATTCCGTTGTGATGCTATTTAACTTTCTTAGGCTCTGGTCTCAGGGATAGGCCTTCTGCATTTGTCAAGCTCGAGTGCAACAATCAACCGTTTTATGAGAAGAGGCATTGTGTTATCCAGTTTATCCAAGCCAAAGCACCCCCCCCCCCCCCCCCCCCCCCATTGCCCATAAGGCTAATAAGAAAGAGGAGTGTGGCAGTGTGGATAAGGAGTGTGTGTGTGTGTGTGTTTGTGTGAACATATGTGCATACATATTTGTGTGTGTGTGTGTGTGTTTGTGTGTGGATGGGGAGAGGGGGGGGTTAACGAGCTGAGTAGGTGCATAGAGGAAGATGAAGAGAAAAAAGAGGAAGGGCTTGGCACGAGAGTAGCTGATTCAGTGCCAGGTTGGTTTGAGGCATTATTAAATCAAAGTTGCGCCTGTATCCCTTTCAGGGGATGGGTAACGGAGAAAGGAGAAGAGAGGAGAGGCGAGGAGAGGGGAGGAGAGGAGAAAGCTCTAGAGCGGAAGGAGAGGGAAGCCACACAGCCTGGCTTGAAGTCGGGGATGCCCGGCGGCCATCTTTCTGTTCAAACATTTCAAGGCATTAACCTGGCGTGCAACGAGAGGCCGGGTGGTAGGATTCCCGGTACAAGCTTCCTGTTTCTCCTGACTTTGAGGAATTTTTTTTCTTTTTTTTTTTTGCGGTGAGTAAACTCCCTGTGCAACCACCCCTGCCGCACCCCCACCTCTCAAAAAAAATAAGGCTCCCTGGCTCAGCAAAAGCTTATAGAATGGGGACCTAACCTTCTCGGCACATACTGTAGGTACATACAGTAAACAGTCAACATCTATGAAACATCCTCCTGAGGTGAGAGACAATTGGGTGCAAAGAATTAGAGAAAGAGCTGAGCTGATGTGCTGCCTGAGTGGTCGGAAAGTCTCACAGGATACAGGCCACATCACACACACCTACCAGACCACACTCACGAGGGTGCCACATGCCAGCAACATTAGCCGAGAGCATGGCCTCATCTGTACAAAGTTCTCACACTGACTGGTGCATGACCCTGCCCTTAGCACTCACTAACAAGTCAAGGTTGAACAGATACTATAAACATGTACAATTTATATAATTGTGAACAATTATATAATTATAATTGAGTACAATTGTGTAATAATTGTGTAATTTACATAATTGTGAATATTATAACTGTATTTGTCATTTAATTCCAAATAAATGTAGTTAATGAATGGCAAAAAAAAAAACTGTGGTTACCTTTATAGCTGTTACAGTGTAGTCGGGGTATAAGGTCCTTGTTACAGAAGCTTACTTTGCTCAATGCCCAGGACACCTTTAATTTGGCTGACTAAACACAACAACTTTACATGTAGTCTACATGTACACATGTTCTATGACATTTAAGACAATACATTTTATGTAATTAGCTGGGACCCTTTTAGTCAGTTCATTCCACTGTATCAAAGAGTGTACTATTCATTGTATAATGCTGTTGTTTGGTTTTGCAGTAGCTTGCATCTTATGTGTTAAACATTATGACTCACTATATGAAATAATGAGCAATATTAGGGGACAAAATGAACTGAAGCACTACAGATGGAACTACAGAGGAAAAAAAAAGATTTTTTGACTTGACTGGAACATCCCGCACTTGGAGTTAGAAAGCTGCAGCCCAATCCTAGACAGGCGTGAAATACAGGGAATGACACAGGATCTATTATGCATGGATTAACCTGTCAACTTCACGACAAGTGTACATGTTCCTGACAATGCAGAGCAAATGTCAATGCACAAGCTCTAAGTGATGGGGAGGAGATAACCTGGGAAAGAGGTGGGGGTGAGTGAGTGGTGTGGGTTGGTGTCTCTGTCTCCTACACCAACAGGTAGATTTCCACTGTGGAACGAAACATGAATTAAAAATGAAATCCTGGAACAAAGGCAAGATGAGAGACGGCGTATAAATGGAAGTGAATCTCAGTGCGACACACTTCTGAACAAATCGTCGGCCTGTTACCCTCTCATTCTTCCCCCGGTGTAGGCTTCCCGGGGGGGTCTGAGTATGTGTGTGGTGGGGGGTGGGGGGGGGGGGGGGGATGTAACGGTAATTACTGCCTCTACACAGCCTCCAGACTTAACACACTTTCTAATTTCTCTCATCAAAGAAGCGACACGCTGAACTTTATGAAATTTTTATTCAATATGTTCACTTTCTCCTCCTTACGATTTCTTTTTTTCCCTCACTCTCTCTCCTTTCTTTTTTCCTTTATCTCTCCCTCTCTCCTCAACTCATCCTCCTTCCTCCCTTTCAAGATTTGCCACCAAACAAAAAGAAAAAAGAGAGACAGAGAAAGAGGGAGATAGAGGAAGAGAGCGAAAGAGGGAGAGAGGGAGGCAGAGAAAAGAGAGGAGAGGGCTCCCATGTATTACGGGACCACTTCCTTCCTGCCTAGAAGCATTGAAGTATCTTGTTAGGCCAACTTCTCCATCTGCCAGAAGGGAGAAAAAAAAACATTCAGGAAACAAGAAAGAAAAAAAAAGTTTGAAATGATTCTACAAGCCAAAAGACCTGCTGCATTTTGCTTAACTAATTACAGACATGAAAACGACAACCAAAAGAGAACAAAAGTTTCTCAGCTCCCAGTGGACAGGGTAAATAACATGAGTGCCTAAAACCTGCTGCAGGGTGTTTACACACACACACACACTCACACACACACACACTATTCAACAACTCGCTCGCTTGTTGCACTGTTCTTTCATGCTCACTCTCACATTCACACACAGGGAGTTTCTTTTTTTCCTTTTAAATTTAAAGGCATGCCATTACATCCTCTGAGAACAGCTTATATCTTCTGCTGCAGCCCAGTGATGGCTAAATTACTGTCCTTGTCTGACTGGAGGCGTACGTGCCAGTGCCATTGCAACTTGTCAGTGGGCCTCATCTTGACAGGCGTGTGGACTGGAGTCCATGTGTGACGGCATCTGAAACCCCAGAATGCCTCAGTGACCTCAGGCAGCCCTCCCTACAGACATATTAAGCTGTCTCACAGCGGAAATTTATGATAACTAGGAGAGAGAGAAACAAACAAAAAAGGGAAAAACACCATCACATCTGTGGACCATTCCATGTAATATGCTACTATGCCCAGTGACACACAGAGAGGAATGCACACAGACACACACTGCTGTACTACAAAGATCTCGCTCTCTGTACCACATGTATACATACACACACAGAGCTAGACAGGTGTGCTATAAGTGTGATCTATTTTACACACTCTTCCTCCCCACACCTACTTAACCCCCCTCCTCCTCCTCCATCATCTATCAGCATACACTCACTTGCTGTTGTTTCTACCCTGGCATGCCTCTCACACACACAGGTATAAATCATTGGTGCTGATTCCAGGGTCCAGTGTTTAAATAATTAAAGAGCTTTAATTTATCTAGATTTAGCACCCTCAGACATCAGAGTTGACAAGGGCCAGACGGAGGAGGAGGAGGAGGAAAGAGGGAGAGAACAGAAAGCCTGTAAATGGGAAATGGTAGTGACAGAAAGAAGGGGAGAGATAGAGAGAGAGAAAGAATGAGAGAAAGAGAGGTAACACATGCTAATATAATTTATACTGTACACAGAAAGAAGGGGGGAGACAGAGAGAGAGGGAGAAAGAAGGAAAGAAAGAGAACACAGAAGTAACACAAGCTTATATAATTTATACTGTACATTACTCTTATGAAGAAGAAATGATAAAGTGAAATTTTGTTTATGCAGCAGCCATGCTGTCTCATCACCAACGGCTGACTTTGGAAGAAAAGAGCCAGAGAGTGGTGTATTTAGACATAAAAAGGAGTTTTTAATTGAAAATGATCCGCAGTGGTACACAACAGGCACCAACGTGATCAGAGCACAGATACTGTATGTGAGTGCATCAGAAACACAGACGGGAGTCACATCTTCAGTCGATCGCTCAGTTGAGATTGTCTGGAGTGCGGACACATTTTGTCGCTTAAACAGGATGCTTAATGTCTCGTAAAAAACAAAAAGGCGGTGATTTAGTAAAGCCATCAACAGGAAAGATAAACAGTAAACTTATTATGCTCTTCACACGAAAATGGGGAAAAAATAACACACACACAAACAAAAACAAAAAAAAATACTGTTACAACCATACCCTTCAATTTATAACCCACACAACTTACCATGTATTAAATCAGTTGGTTATACCAGAAATGCTTTTGTCTAGTTAGTTTAACATGTTACAAATCAAATATCACAGAGCCAACCAAACTAATAGCGTGACTTCTAGTTTAGCAACGTGAAACTGGCTAGCTATCCCTGACATGGCGCGCAACGCCATGCCGGTCCCATTAGGCACGGGCCCCTGGTGCAGCACTACAGACCCCTGGCCCGCTAATGAGAAGCATGAAACAGACAGGGCTGTGCGGTGACTATAGCGGCAGCGAGGGGAAAGCTGTGGCTATGAGAAGCGATGAGCGCTGAATGCAGCATAGGTAGATATTGGTTATCAGATGAAGGATTGATGAAGGATTGGGAACTACTGGAGCAACACTGCCATCCTCAGGCCAAAGGATGTAATTACACTGGTGCGCAAGGGTCATCCTCGTGATAAAGGAACATCTTAGCAGAGGAGGATGACAGTCCCGTTACTATTATTATTAATAATATTTTTATTGTTAAAGAACCAAGCACACACACACACACACACACACACACACACACCCACACACACACATACACACACAGAGACACACTCACACACACTATTTCAATAATTAACATTCCAAATTTGTTGCTCTTAGACATGTACTTGAAAGTGCACCAAACAAGCCAAAGAAGTTTTTTTCCCTTAAGTGGACAGGTTAGATTATCAAATGAAGACACTCATTCACTTTCTCTCTCTCTCTCTCTCTCTCACACACACACACACACACACACACACGGGAAAAACACCCATCTGCATGCAGAAGACTTGAGTCATGGTAAAGCTATGTCATAAAGACAGCAAGGAAGACAAGCAGGTTTCCACTTGCCAGGGACAAATGCCTTTCCCAATCCATTACTTACACACACACACACACACACACACACACACACACACACACACACACACACACACACAAAGAGTTAAATGCAAAAACGCAATGAAAAGGGGAAAGGGAGAGAGAGCTACCACACAGTTGTAAGCAGAGTCTTTACTGGCTCTGCTTATTATAGGGTCTACATTTGATATAATGTGCCATCAGCAGCAATCACTAGCTAGAGACTGCCATCTAGTGGACACACACTAGTACATCAGACAGATTACGGCAGTGCGCATATAAATTTAGCTTTGCATCATTACTAATTCTCCTATCACTATCTTTATATTAGCTTTGTACTTAGGTCAAGTCTTAAGGATATTTTAACAAACACATCACTTTGGAAGCTCAAACATCACTGCGATACAGACAGCAGAATAAACATTTGTGTCATTTAACAGAGCCCACCTTTTTTGTTTGTGGAGATATTACTACGAGAAGCTTTTAAACTATGATTTGTCTTTTAATCAGTGATCTAACAAAGACCAAATTTGATATATATATATATATATATATATATATATATATATATATAAATATATAAGAACCAATGTGTGAACAGGATTAAACAAGGGTGTTTGGGTTATGGTGTCAGGACTACATTTTTTTTTGTCAAAAGGACGAATTGAAGACGCAGTGTGTTGGATAGTCATGGATGGGACAGGCACACGCTTGGTTATGTCTGACATGAGGTACCACAGCAATCTCTCCTGCTCCTCCATTCCATTTGCCCTTCACAGACTCTAGAGCACCTCAATGGTCCATCAAGGAACGTTGTAGAGCCTCCTGGATCATTGCACTTTCATCTGTAGAGTAATCCTGTAGGGGACAAATACCAGAGTAACAGATAGAGAGACAGAGGAGAGATAGGTAGAGAGTAAAGAGAGAAAGAGATAAGAGATAGATATAGAGTGTTGCAGATATGAAAAGAGAGAGAGAGAGAGAGAGAGTGTGAGGCCATTTCAAGCACACTAGGAGTGCATGCAAGGTCAAGGACACTGTGGAGTGTGATACCAGTAACCAAAATGGTGTAACTGAATGCATGAAATCTGCAAAGAATACAAAAGTGTCATTGTCACCCAAGCAAGAGGATAGACAAGAAGATAAAAGGGAATGCTCACCACAAAGGTGTCATAGGAGAATGTGTGTCGAATCCTCAGATGCTGCAGGAAGTCTGCACTTCTGTAGTTGGGGTCTCCCCAGGGCATCGAGGCACAGATGGGACACACCTGCACAAAACACAAGAGAGAATGAGAGCGAAAGAGAGAAAACACAAGAAAAACATGGAAACAGATGAAGGGAGTTAATGAGTCACATGCATTGAAGGGACAGAAATAAAATATGACACCATGTCAAAAGTGCTGCATATACTATAATTGCTGCTGCATGTACTATTTTTTCATAAAGAACAAGTCTGTAAACACATAATTATCAATGTAATTACTTTACTGAGACAAAAAGAGCAGAATATACAAGACAAGCACATCTCTTTGAACTTGGTTCATTTCCGTCAACTCCTAGCACGGTCCTAACAAATATCTTCCTAACAAATATCTTACTAAGTTGGTTTGTAGTCTATACCTGTATAACTAAAATACATCCAAGTCAAATCCCTCTGGGTTCAAGTTGAGAACATTTGACAAACAAGTTGTTTTATTTGCCATGCTGACAATATTTCGTGTATCTCATTTCTGATTTAATTCCACAGCAGAATTCTTAACACTGCATGATTCTGAATGTCTTTTTTTTGTATGTTCCTGAAAACAGATTACTGCTACTGATGACATGTCAGAATATAGAAAATGAACCACTTTCCGCTAATTTGTAGCTACAATCTAAAGGCTACTTCATGTAACAATGATAAGCTACATACATGCCATATTCCTTATAATTATGGCCTTGACTTAATTAATAACCCGGGAGAGCCTGTTTACGGAGAGCCCCGCCACTCTCTACTGACTCCATTTACCCTTACTTTAGCAGCAGTTCACTAAGGGGGCGAGTGCGGGCGAGCGCAAAATCAATGGACGTCTAAATTGCATGTTTTATTTGCATATCGTCAACAAAGGCCAAATATTATTGTGGTTTCAGAGAGATCGATAGGGGTTGTAATTCAAAAGTGGAAAAATCTGGGAGTCATATCCTTTTCTTTTCTTACAGGCAGGGCAGTTGTGACCTAGTCTCTGTTAGCATCTCGCTGGTTTAGTGTGTGTGACGTCATAACATTCACTCAAAAAGCCGTATTTTTTCATAACCAAGCGAGTTATACGCCGTATGCACAAATACGCCGTATGCACGCTTTGTGTTGATTCTGTATTCTGTTTTTATAAGAGTATTGCATTTGTTTATTAAAAAATATATCCAGAGATATGTAGGAATATGTAGGTGCTACTCCATAGGCCCCCATTCATTGTGCACTTGCCCACATGCTCCCCCAGGGTGCAGTAACAAAATAGAAGTGTCTGAGAGTGCAAGTTCTCCTCTTATTAAAAGTTCTCTGAACCGGGCCTGGTTGGCCTGGACATTTGGCCAGTGCCATAAAGTGACATATTACTTATATACAACGTATTTACAGTACGCAGTATGCATACATTGGCGACAATGGAAAGCTGTCCTATGCAGTCACAAGTTATTGATCAACATTCAAGCCCTTTTGATTATTTACATTAACGTTCAGCCGCGGAGAACACACGACACAGAAAACAGAAAACTATGGTGCCCAGAAGAAAATTTGATATTAGGCTAAATCATGAATACGATACGAAAGTCATTTAAAGCATGTGGGCTGTCACTAAAACTTGATGGAAGTGAAGACGACTTCATTCATTGCTTCAGAGAGGGGCAGCACAGGTACCAATCAATGTAATTGATGCAATAATAAAAAAATTCATAGCCTACAAGTAGCCTACTACTACTAAAGAGTGTGGCACAATAGCATACTCTGCCTACCAGGCCAATATGCAATAAATGCCTGCCTGAAATTAAGGCCTGGGCTTTGGGTAGCCTAAGTACAAAAAAAGGCCCCAACCATAATACATACATAATACAGCATATATTGCCAAAGTGTATAGTAATGCTTCAATTACATTTTTTTTGCACATGAAGCATGCATGTGCAGGATGTACATGAAATTTGTACTGAATTTATATTTCATTTACACCTACAGTGTATCTTGCTTTTAGTGAGAATTCAAATTATTGGTCTGTCTCAGATGTTAAAATATTGTGAAATTTTGCAAACCAATTTTTATACCGTGCTGTAGTGACCCATCATTACATGGAAAGGCCTCTTATGGAGGATACTGAGATCTGTCTTGTGAGCCATCTCTCAGAAGACCGCACATAGGTTAGGGACTAGTAGATCCTCACCACTTGGCGTGGGTCCCTCGCATGATGGGATGTGCAGTGTTCCACAAGGCCATCTTGGTCCAGGTTTGGAGAGTTGCAGTAGGGGCAGACAAAAGTGTACCGGTTCGGCACAGGGCTGTACCAAGACACACACATGCACGCACGCATACACAAACACGAACACACACACACACACACACCACTTTACACAACTGTAATTTAGCCATACAGAGTACTGGACACACACCAAAAGTTAGATCAAGATGTGGCTTACTTTATGATAGCAGGCTGGGTTTGAGCAGAGCTCTTCACTCCTTCTTCTATATATTCCTGGTATTTAGAGCAAGAGGAAGTGTGGCTGCGCATCTGGGACAGTGGTACCTAATACACATACACCCAAACAACCAGTTATCAGCTGAACATTAAAAAATGTTTGTTTCAAACATACACTTACAAAACTTAGACATATTCATTTGTATTTTCTAACTTACTTTCCACTGTAATCATAATGTGTAAATGGCTTTTGGTGGGTGTACTGTGTTCACTGATTTTTTTTAATAGGGCGGGATTACAGGGGGGATGCACACTGATGCTGAGACCCATACCAAATAAGAGAAAACAACCTCAAAGCCTGCTGCACATCATTAGGAAACAGAACACAATTTAACAAGTATCAGGTAAGTCACACATTTTGAATGGACATTAGAAATAAAATGTAAAGGGGGGTCTTCATACTGTCTCAGGGCAGAGGACATGTCTATACAACTTAGTATTTCAGACAATACATGTATTTGTCTGTGTGCTAAATAATCAGACACAAGCGGTCACAACCTCTCAGTCCTTAAATAGGTAAACTGATACCGACCTCTGTGCCACAGCCTTTGCATGCGCCAACAGACGTGTGAATAGCTGCATCCAGGTCACTGGCTCTGGTCCATTTCTCCAGCCCTGATCGGCACACAGCACAGACAGGCTTCTGAGGCCGGAGACACTCCTGCAGACAACTCTGGCAAAACCTGAGGGGGATGACAGGCATGTTATCATTAAAGCTGCAGGCAGAAAAATCTAAAAAGTATTGATAGTGTGATAGTAACTACTGTGGTAATGATTTTGACAGGTGACTGACAAGGTAAAAGATCAGCTCACCATATTCAAGATGACTAGACATACAGATTAGTGCATGGGTGTTTTAGTTTAGTAGTATATTAGTATATTTTATTAGTATAAAAAAATGCCTGAGCTCTAATGCCACCTGGAGCTGAGTAAGAACCTGTCAACCGTGCAACTTGTCAGATAGCATTAAAGCATGCCTATATTTACCAAGCATATAACTGCATAGCTTGTTAGGCATCAGGCTACGCTTCCTGTATGCGGAGGATTGCACTTAATCTGACCACAGGTCAATTTTATTTAATAGGTGCCTTTTTCCATTATACAACTTACTCCAGTGATTTATATGGCATGGTAGACTGGTAACTACACATTTAATAACACTTCAAAGATCATTTACCGTGGGTAAAAAAAAGTAAAAGTATGATGCAAAACTGATAGATACTTATTTATTTGATTATTTGTATCAGTCGACCAAAACATCCTACTTACCTTGTGTAAACTACTGTACAATATTTTCAAAGTACAAGAATGTCAAAGACAATCAACTCCATGCTCTATTCGATTAAAAGATGACACTATACAAATTTAGAAAATGTAACACCAGGCTTATTGTTCCACCACCAGCAGAACTCTTTAGAATATTTTGAATGAGAGTGACAATCTTACAGAGAAGATCATTTAATTTAGTGCTTCGTGTCCCCTTTAAACCCTGAAAGAGTGACGCTCTGAAAACGAAACGAAAACGAAAATACCATCCACACTCCGACTTTAATTTACAAACCGTTTCATGGGATCAGAGTGTGCTCAGGGCGTCGGAGTGTCATTTTACGAATGCACTCGACCTAGGACTGAAGATGAAAATATGCAGCCCATCGCAACGCTTCCTGAAACTAGATCTAGAAAGCACTGTGGGACTTGTGGTGCTTTAACGGCCGCTGAGAACGCGTCACTCAATACAGCAAGGCAATAATGGACATCACTACCCAGAAGCCCCTAGCAAGGCAATGCCACGATGTAAACAAAACTGAAACTAAAATCCGTACCATCTCCTTGAAAAACTCGCCAAATTGCATGTCCTAATATAGAACTACATGAAACCATTAATATGTGTGTCGCTAAATAAACCACGATGCGTTGCGTTTAACTTGTATTCAATCCCTGCACAAAGAAAAACGGCAAAAAATCGAGTCAATCTCCCACCAACACAACTAAGCAATTGGGCACTTGTACACGTCGTTAATACTCACGTATGGCCACATTGGGTAATAACAGGACTGTCGAAGATTTCAAGACAAACGGGGCAAACGAATTCCGTTAAATCCCTGTCTCCAGCGAGAGCGTTTGTTTTTTTCTGCGCCGCACCAAGACTCCCTAGCATCGCCATGTCTTCTTCCCTGTGTTGTCTTCCGCTCTGAACTCCAATCCCCGTGAGTGTAACGTCACAATGGAATCTAACAAGAGGAGGAGCGAAGAAAACTGCAAAAATATATAAATGTATATTTTTACACAGTGTTGTCTGTATATATTCTGGACGTTTTGTGTTTTAGACTCTTTTTCACACTTACGTACGTAGTATATAAATCGTAATGTTTGATGAGTTGCAATTGCTGCACTTATTTTTTATGACAGCTAGATATTTCATATTTTCATATTGCACAAGCATGATATCTTTCTTAGGTGAGATAGCAAGTCAGTCTTATTTTTGTTTATTTAAAACAGTTTTTGGACCTTCAACAGATGTGACTTTCAACTGATAGAATGTAGCTGTTCACTGTTATTCACCAAATGCTGTACCTTTTGCATTTAATTTCACAGAGACATATCAGAACATCTGCGCACAGATTGCCGTAAGTGCACGTGCCAGTTGGTACTGATGAACTGTCCGAAAGGCACGCATGCGCACAACAACGATGGGGATTTCCAGTAGAACGTCAAGGTAAGGTGTTAAGTGTTACTGGCGTCTTATTACTGTCAATTTGCCTTGGTGGTAAATGAGTGCAATGTTAGTAGTGTGGACGTGCGCGGACTTGTTTCTCTAGAGATGTCCGAATGTTTCTATGACCAACTATGTGCTTCTTAGTCGATTTAAAGTGAGAAGCTAGCTCGCTAGCCTGAATTGGGCGTCTCTGTGCTTGGGGGCCGTGGCTGGGACTCGAGGATGTAACATGGCTAGCGACAGCTAACTAGCTAGTTAGCTTTATCATTGCTTGTGCTGCACGAGTACATCTTCAATAAACAATCTAGTTCATTGGTCTGACATTATCTCAAATAAGACACTTCTACATTCAGTGACAGACTGCAACATCACCAGAACAAGTGTCTACTCTCTCGGGGGCCCTCATACATTCTCCATATGACATACCTAGTTAGCCAGTTAGCTTTGTCATTGATGTGTTATAGTGTAATTTAGACCTGCGACACAAACATCACAGGGGTAAGTGTATATTTTGTTGACTGAATAACGGTCTTTCTTTCTCGTTTTCACTGCATCAATTTTGGCTGCAATGATTTGGCTGTCGAAAAGCGCTAGTTGTCAACATACCCCTTTTCGTTTCTAAAAGGATGAAAGCATTACCCGTGAACGGTGCAGAGAAGGGCGTGTGTGCAGTAAAACCGGTTGCATTCAGATCAAGCTAGCTCGCTGGCTAACGAGCTCCAACCTAACTGTTACATACATCTTACAACACCGATGTACCCACAAATGTCAAACGACAGGGAGCCGGTGTTCCAGGATGTTTAGCAGTCAGAGTTGGTGTGGCAGCCATAGACGCAGTTCGCGGTATAACGTTACTGCTCACATCGCAGAGTAGCATTAAGTAGCACTGAGCCAGAAATGTACTGTGATGGATTAAAGCGCAAGGCAATGATTGTGGAGGATGCACTCTATAATGCAGTGTGCCATTGTGCAAACACTTCAGGACGGTGGCGAGCAGGTGCAATTGTCGTGAACGGTTACTTGGTGGCTGGATAGAATAGCGCGAGGTGGTAGGAGAGGGTTGCATGCATGCACACATCCCACACATGGCACGTACGCTGATAGTGGTGTGGGTGTGTCTCCAGCCTTCTCTATCTGAACTCAAGTGTCTCACACACACACACACACACACATTCGTGCAGATTAATGAGAGGGTGCGATCATTAAGGTGACGCAGATCATTTTTATTGGAATAAGGTTGTTTAGCCTGTGTAGTTGCGACTCATGCCATTGTCTGCATGTTCATGAAGTTGGCAAGTTCATCGTAGACCAGAGCTTCAGTGCTTCCTGCTTAGACAAATGTATGTGTGTACGTGTATAATGAGTGCCATTCAGATTGTTTTTTGTTGTTGTTGTGGTGGTGTTACAGCTCCAGAGATGCATTTCTCCATCTGTGCAGCCACTCTCTGACTGGCCCCTGTTGACCTTCAAATTGTGTGCTTTGCATCCCACGCCGAAGCCAGAAGGACAAGTGTGTGGACGACCAGCTGCCCGGCATCAGTTCCTCTCTAGCCCAACTCTGTTTGCCCTCCCTGTTCTGTGGAAGTTCTTCATTTGAAACGGTGCCCTGGCATGCCCATTGGCAGAGGAATAGACTGCGGGCACACACTCTGCTTCCTGAAATAAATCGCGGCTGCCAGGGCCAGAAAGTTTCCCTCTCGCAGTCCATTATTTTTTGCGTAAGTGTCTGTGTGTTTCTGAGTTGACAAGGATAAGAATGCTGCTGCATTCTTAAGTCTCAATCGTGACCCCCCCCCCCCCCCCCCCCCCCTCCTTCCTACCATAGTCCTTTGGACTTCCACAGCCCCTTCTCCCACCCTTCCCACATTAATCTTCCAGCGCAGGAGGGCCCTAACATGGCAGGGGGTGCCTGAGCATACCTTCCCAGAGAGAAGGGGGATGAGAGAGGGAGCGGTGCTGGCTACTCAGCCCACCGCCACCCATGGATGCCAAGCTGCGTGAGGACCTGTTTAGGAGGTATGTAGTGTCGCTGGAGAGGCGGCTTGAGGAGGGCGAAGGTGGTAGCGGCGGGGGTAATGGCAATGGTGGCAGCGGCACCAATGGGAGCAGCGCAGGTAGCGGGGCCAAAGGCGACCGTCAGATGCTGGTTGCGACAACAACACATAGCAGCAGTGAGGAGGCACTGGTTTCCACGGCAACGGCCCTGCTGGGGGCATATCAGCCAGAGCCTGCGCAGAGGTTCCGTTTGGTGCGGTTCTATGAAGTGGCAGAAAACGCACTGCGTTCACCACAAAGCTCCAGTCTGAAGGCCTTGGAGGCTGCCTTCGCCACGCTAGAGACGGTCTGCACCAATCTCCTGCTTTTTCCCTGGAAAAAGGAGTTCCGCTGCATTAAGGTAAGAGTAGTGGGCCACAAAAACACCTGAATGTTGAGAGTTAGACATATGAAACAATATATTTGTTGAAATTTTTTTTATTTATTTTTTGCATTTGAGGCCTTGTCAAACAGTGAATTTGCTGATGAATCACATTGCTGATCTCTCTAACCAAGCATTGGGCCTAGATAACGTGGTCATTAAATTAAAAATAAAACATTTGAAATTATATATATATATATGTTTATTTTTTTGATACATCTGCAGACATTGTCTTTGTGTTGCTCACTGTTTTTACATTTAAATATTAGCTTCAGATGTGTTCTGTAGGTTTGAAGTTCATTGTTCTGACCCTATATGCTTGTTTCTGGGTTTTTTTTGTGTGTGTGCGTGTCTATGTGCCTGTCTGTCTGCTCGTGTCTTATGACATGATGTGACATGACGTGACCTTGCCCTCTCGGCCGCCAGACCTTCACCGGACCCTACGTGTACCAGCTGCAGTCGGCCATATGCGAGTCAGACCTGCGCTTGCTGCTGCGCTCCATGGGCTACACACGCAGCGAGCAGGACACGCACTACCAGGCACGCGAGGCCCCGCCAGGCGGCTCTCTCCACCTCCGCCAGCTGGCCTTCGAGCTTCTGCTGGCCCAGGCCGAGTGCCGGCTCCTGGGGGAGGTGGTGGCACTGGCCCGGGGGGCCGCCACGGAGATAGAGGCTCTTGAGCTCCGGCGGGCCAGCAGGGAAGATGCAGCCGGCTGCGCAGAGGCACTCCGTCGCCGAGACTCACTCACGGGCATCGACATGGCGCGGCTGTCGCTGCGGCCAGCAGATGTAGAGCGCGCCGCTACGCCGCACCACCACCACCATCCCCACCACCACCACCAGCTGCGGAGGTCAGGGCGTCCGTCCAAGTCGGTGGATGTGACGGACAGCGCGGGCCATTGGCACCCAGCCAGCAAACCAGTATTGCGTACCTCGCTCAGCCTGCGCAAGGAGCCACTGTTTGTGGACGCCGACGAGGAGGAGGCCCGCGACGAGATCCTGCGTCCCAACGCACCCCTCTTCTCTCTGGCCTCCACACCTTCCTACAGCCCTTCGTCGTCGTCGTCCTCCATTGCCGCCGTGGCCTCCACCGCAGACTTCTTCCCCATCCAGTCGCCCCCACCGCCATCGTCCACCGACCCTTACTCCTACCACCTGTCCTCCCTGGACGAGGTGGACCTGTACACAGAGCGCGGTGGGGGGGGGAATGAGCCTCGGGGGACGCCAAACGCCCTCCTCCTCCTCGGCCTCGGCATCGTCCTCATCCCGCCCCCCCAGCCGGGAGCCCAGGGACGGCTGGATGCTAAAGGCCCACGGAGGGGCCAAGTGTCAAGGCTGTGGGCTAGGCTGCTCAGTGCTCAGCTCGTGCCAGCGCTGCGACACGGTGCTCTGCTCGTCATGCCTGGCGTGCGAGCCCACACCATGCTGCGGCTACCAGGACTACCCCAAAGTTGCGACGGTGATGCCCCCGGTCTCTTCGCGCCAGCTTGACGGCTACCTGCCCGCCAAGGAGAAGCTGTCCGTCTACTCAAACACACACATGCACACGCACACACACTCCCACACGCACCCACACGCCCACGTGCTCAGCCACTCGCACATGCATCCGCACCCCCTGTCTCACTCGCAGCAGCTGGACAAGCCCATGATGAGCACCAAGCTTTTTCCCAGCAAGCCCGTTGCCATGGTGATGACCTCAGCCCCCACTGGCATCAGCGTCGGCGACCGCCTGAGCGCGAGCAGCTCGTCACGTTGCGGGTTCTGCAACAAGCCCGGGGCGGCGCACACGTGCGTCAACTGCTCTAAGGTGTCCTGTGACTCGTGCATGGACCTGTATGCCGGTGACACGTGCACGCGCAAGACACCCCACCACAGCTTCCTACCCAACCACCAGCTTAACTACAAGTCCAGCACCATATCTCACCTTGTCTACCGGTAGAAATTTCTCTCTCTCTTTCTCTCTCTCTCATTCTCACTCACACACACACACACACACACATACACTTGCTCACACACAAATATGGAGTCTAGTATCTTGAACTTTTTGGACTATTTCCGTACCCTTCAATAGCATCTGAACACAGAACAGCCTTCATCTTTCGTTCTGGTCCAAATCGGCAGTGGAAATTTCTCCAATAGAGACCAGACAGATTCCTGGTTCAGCTGCTGTGTGGGCTTTTCATCTCCTTCTGCTTCTCTTGTTGATTTATTCTCTCTGCGAACCCTCCTCTATTCCTTAGCCTTGGAATGCAGTCGTAGCCCATATCCCATTGTGGCCATCTTACCGCCTTGTAGAAATTCAGGCTTGAGCCCCACCCCCTCGCCCGTTCAAACTGACACACCAGGCCCTTTTCTCTCTCCATCTGTTCTTGTTTGGTCATGTGATCTTGTAGTTTGTCCCACACCTGAATCCTGGCCTACTTAATGACGGACAACTTACAAATGAACTAACACACTCACGCACACAAACAACAGACATGACAAGCTTCAGCCTCAAGCGAAGCACCTATCCAGCCGTAAGAATTTTATCCACATAAATGCAGAAGACTCTCTTCCCTCGTATGGGTATTCACAACGTGGAAGAGCCTTTCCAGACTTGTATCAAAATGAGGAAATAAAACAACATTACACTGGAATCCAATAGTATATATTTTGAATCATATTGTATAGATCTAATGTGTGACTGTTGTTTCAGGGTCATGGGTGGTGGCAGTGAGTGTTGGGAGGGTTGGGAGGGATGTTTGAAGGAAGGAAATTTGGTAGTTTGTATCAAAGATGATAGTTAGCCACTTGACTGTGTAGTCCACCAATGAGCAACACCTGTCTGTCAGTTTACCCTTAAAAGAAAAAAAAAAGTGAAAATAAGAATTGTGTCATCTGTAAGATGTCCAGAGGCTGCTATTGAATATGTAAGGCAGGTATTTGTGTGTGTGTGTGTGTGTGTGTGTGTGTGTGTGTGTGTGTACTGACGTGTGTGAAAAAAATGTACACTCCATTTTCTCAGTGTGAAGTTGCACTTCTCCCGCCCATGGCCTGCAGGTTAATAGACAGCAGCAAGTCATGGGGCAGGAGGATGCCAGTGCCCTTCAAAGCTTCTCAGAGGTAATATTGTGAAGTCCTTAGCACTCAAGGAATGAAAGGTGTTTTGTTTGTTTTTTGTTTGTTTGTTTTTCTATTTTTATTTTTTTTAATAAATGAAAACTGAATTATCTTAACATTCTTAAGACACAAGCACCCTGTGCATGTTTAAAATGTGATTACTTTTTTCTGTATAGCTTGACTAACTTTTTTTTCTTGTATTTTTGTTTGTAAGTCATCATTTATAATATTTTGTTCCCCTTTCCCTTCAAGATTTTATTGTGTGACACTATTTGCAGTAAGGACCCAAACCTAAGCAGTAGAGCTTTCTGTTGTAGTGGTAACTGGGCCCATGGACAAAACCCCCCCTTAATCAGCGGAGCAATAGAGAGCTGAAGCTCATTTAGTGCACAATATAAATGCCTTTTTGTTCATACACAATCAGCAGTAGTGCTCCCTACTCAATCTGGCTTTGTGGATGACTTGCTCATCCCAAAAAAGAAGCATAGTAGCCAGCTCTGTCATAGTGTAACGACGACAGCCATGATGGAATAGATCCAAGTTGTCTCTGTAGACAGAGAGTATAGTGATTGTCCTGGAAATGTCTGCATGAACTCCAGCATAGCTTAAGCATGGGGTTTAGCACCAGCTAATTTGACCAGCTAGAGCCTGATTTACTACTGAGTGGCTGCTGGAATTGTCCAATTCAGGCTGGTAGCCATTCACATTTGAGAAAGTGAAGTTCTTTTAGAGAGGCGAAGGAGAAAGGGAGATTGTCACTGAGACAAGCAGTACCATCCACCATCTGTCCTCTCCCCTGTGTGCATATGGACATTTCTGGTGATGGTACAGTGGGCCTTCAGAACAGACCACAGACAACATGTCAGGTTGTGCAAATGTGTAGAGTGATGTCTAAAGGGCATTAAGAGGTTTGCCCTGTTTAAGGTCTTTTTTTTTTTAATCAGCCAAACCTTCTTTAAAGACATCAGATTATTGCTAACTCTCATTTGAGTTTAGTGTCATGTGCCAAACAGTTTTATTCTGCAGTTCCCTCTGCCTGACACCAGAGGACGCTCTTTCCTGATGTTGTTGCACACACCCTCTACCTGAATCAGATCTTTCCCAATCCTTTCACCCCACCAAAAAGACACGAAAATCCATAGCCTCGACCTCCTCCTCGTCCCAGATGCTGTGTCTTTTTTTTTTTTTTTTTTTTTCAGGTGATAAAGTGACAGTGGTATTTCCTGTACAGAGGCTAGCATGCACTCTAAACGCACCCGTAATCTTCTCCCCCACTCATTCCCTCTGCTCCAGCCCCTCAAATGATAGCTGTTTGTGTTCTGCACACACCACCACCTCCTCCTCCCAGTGGAGAAGCACCAAGCACTGTCTGTATGTTTGTGTGTGTGTGTGTGTGTGTGTGTGCGTGAAGGGTTCAAAGTCTCCTTCCCGGTTTTACACACTTTGATCACTGGACAAGGGAACAGTGGGAAGGAGCCAGCCAAAATGTTTGTTGGTGAAAGTATATAAATATATATAAATATATAAATATAAATGAGTTATAAAGCGATGATTTTATAAAATAATTTCAAGAATAAAATTCTAAAAAAAGGTGATCTGACTTTGTTTTCACTGAGTGGGTTACTATGGTTGACGCATTTAGAAACTCGTGAACTACTTGATGTGGAAGCCAGGCCTGGAAGCACACACTAAGGAACACTTAGCATTCCCATTTATAACCTGGCCATTACTAATTTATGATTTTAAGTATACAGGTTTTTTTTTTTTATATTAATGCATCAATGAATTATGCATTAACTTGGGATGGCATCAAATGGATGGCCATCTTACAGTACTGACATCTGTTTAGCAGATCATCAGATCATCATGGGTGCCTGGATAATTTATGATGAGACTGTTGAATTCCCAAATTGTCCCTGACAATGTTTAATAGGCTAAGATGATTGATCGGCAGTGACGGAGAGCCACAGATTCACCTGAACATCCTGCTATTGCTTCATCAGCCAGTAGGGGGCGACTGGTGAATGTCACAACTCAAAGAGTTACAGTTATAGATTAATCTAGTGTGCAGTCCCAGAATTATGGAGAGGAGCACAGGGTAATGGGTGATTCTTAAAGTATTCATGACAAAAATACTGCATCATAGTTCAGCCTTAAATCTGATATTTAACTTCTCTCATTTTAGACTTGCTGAGGTGATCCATTTTAAAGGCTATGGCAATACCGTCTGTGTGTGTGTTTGTGAGTGTGTATGTGTGTGTCACAGAGTGCTATTCAGACTGGCAGGATATCCATGCTCATATGAGAGATCTGAAATCTGGACTGACATTCCATCAAGATCTTAATATGGACTTTACAGAGTCTCTTGTCTTTAGGCCTCAGTTGATATTTTTTTCTCTTGCACATCATGTCAAAATTCATTCACATTGTTATGTAGCCGGCTCAGTGTTTGCGATATCCGCTGACGTTCAGAAGAATGTGATGCATGACTCATACCTTCCCCGGTGATTGTTTAGCCTAGCCTACGGAATGAGAAACATGAAGAAGTCAGACCAGAGGGCTTCAGGATTTACAGAAGTTAGCCGTCACACGTTGGTTTTGCAACACAAAGACTCAGAGACTGTGATGTTTTCAATTTGACTATAGAGGGAGCTGTGGAATCAGAAGGGTGCTAAATT
>JAGFZM010001574.1:129726-146658 GCA_017657215.1 Limnothrissa miodon | reverse complement strand
AAAAAAAAACATAATGATAATTATGTTAAGAATCGCCACCCTCGATCACTTCATCTGCGTAAACGTGCCCTGACCTGCCCGGAAGCTTGGCGCTGCAGCCCTGAAACGGCATAACAGTGACCGCCAAGGTGAGTAGGTTCTGCTGCAGTATTCATAGTGTGATGTGCACAGTGTTTGGATTATTGTAAAATGACAGACAGTGCTGTGAGAATACTACTGTATGTGAGCTTTGCAAGAGCGCGTGTGCGTGTCTGACACTCAGATTGGGTGGATATAACTTGTGGCATTGGGCTGCTTTTGCCACCATTCAGGCCCGTGCCGTCTAACGTTATATGGGAAGGTGGGGCAGCAAAGTATAACGCTGCCTGCAAAACCATGCTCCAAAAAAAAAAAAAAAAAAAAAAAAAACCTTGAGCCTCAATAATAGTGTTTGCAAATTTGTGCGGCTGAAAAAGACCCAGGAGAATTTCTAGGCTTTCTATTCCATGCTCAGAAATGCATGCTCATTAAAAATGTTCGTATTTCCCGCCCTCTAGCCAGTTTCCCGCTCCCTGGTGCTGATTGGCTAGTTCATTGTGAGGCCTATTGGCTGGTTTTTCGCTGAAGCAGATTGGCTCCCTAGTTTCACTGACACCCTTTCTCAGCATATATTGCATTATCGGGGCTAGCCCAGGGCCGGGGCTTTTTTCAGTTAGCCTATTTGTTGCGACCCGCACCCTCCTCTTTTGCCTGCAAGAGGCCAACATTATTTGGTACCACTTGGCACATTGTTCCTGGGACAAAAAAACGTAGAAGGCCATCAAAAAAAAAAAAAAAACACATCAAGAAGGGCGCGGTCCAAGCCGAGTTGTAAGCCAACCCTTTTGACAGGGGGAATGCGGGGAAGACATGTCGAAAATAAGACGCTTCTTGTCGGAGAAAACGAAAGTTTATCGTTAGTTCCCTGACTAGTTTGGAGGAAAATGAAATTGACCGGAACCACTAGGCGGCGTTAGCGTGGCTACGAATCAGCAACAAGGGCAAGGAAAACTCCCTATCATTTTTTCAGCTTGTTATGATTTAGGAAGAAACCTCGGACAGATCCACCCAACTCCCTAGGTCAGGTAGGGCAAATTTTCAGTTTCATGACATTCATACCAAACCTTTCATGGATGTGGAAAACTAAACAACGACAACGTCAAATAAAAGTCCAACAATCACAAAGCAGCATTGCTGTTTTTGTTCCAAACCTCTTACCTGGTGACATCACATAAGTCAGTGAGCTAGTCCAGTGCCAAAAAGACAGAACATGGTCATGGAAATCCTTTTTGATCCTTAATGTTTTTTAAGATAAAGGTCGGAATTCTCCGATAATCGTTTGCGCAAAAGTCTGCGCATATTCACCTCTGTAGATGCCTGCCCCTCCTACAGCGACTAAATTCAAGCAGCCTTACAAAAGGGCCGTTATTAACCCAAAATAGAGGCAGTCTCTATTCCAAGGTCATGGATCGTGGCTATCAAAAAAAAAAAAAAAACATGGAACAAGGACTTTTGAATTAACCATGAATGCAGTTGTAGTCATTGGAAAGTGTATACCATGACTTTTGAATAGGCATATGACATGACAAGATTAAGCGTATGTCTGTGCCTATCGGCTAAGCTATCAAAATCTAATTACGACCACAAATCAATTAACACAATCAACCAATGCAAAACATTTGCGAATACCATGTAAAAATAGTTTCATTGAATTCATAAACTGTATGCAATGACAAAATTAGAAGCAAATAATTTACTGCTTCTTGACCAGCAAAAAAACATTTTACATGTCATCCTTCAACCTTGTTTTTTGTTCCATGGAAGACAGGAAGGAGAAATAAAGATTGTAGTCACACACACAAAAAAACTCATAGATCACTATTCGAGCATTAATAAATAACCAATCGATTATCCACATGTAAATAGGAAAGACGTGGATTTGCTTGGTCGCTTCTAACTTCAAGGCTGTTTGATACACAAGAACTGGCTTAAGCTAAATGCTAACAAAGTAGCATCGCGCACCAGAGCAATTGCGTGCACGCAGAGACAAGACAGGTATGCGTCAACTCGTTTCAACTTTGAAGGACGGTGGTGTGTTGCTTTCAGATTAAGCAATGGAACTCCCTGGAACAACCCAGATGCCAGAACTTGATGATCATTGACCGGTTTTGTGGATTATTGCTGTGGCAGCATAGCTGGTGTTCTGCTCACCGTGCAGAATGCACTGGATCCACAAGCAGGGAAGAGCACAGACGCTTCTGAAGAGCAGTCTGTCACCAGGCGCATTAGCATCTCCGTAGACAAGACCAGACAGAGTGTAGAGGTAGGCTGGGGTTTATGTAGCTAGTGGGTAATGGGGAACAGGTGCTGGGTAATCAGTAGAGTGGAGGGTTGGATTGGGACAAAGGAGGAGCAGGACAATGAGTGGGTGTAGCAGTTGTGGCTGTGACAGTAGGAGACATCAAGTACTGTAGCTGCTCATCACAGCCTTTATGGTACCCTCCATCTGTACAGTAGCTTAAGCAGTCTTGCTCTTAAAGAAGCGGCCCATAGACCACACTCCCTTTTTACCAGACGGCTCACTCTCTGCTGCACTTGGATGTTCAATGTCTGTGGTGCATTTCTCCTGTAAAACATAAAAGCAGTCTAATACAACATTAATAAAATATAAAATGCTAGATATTTGATATTTACTCTCATGAGCACATAAAATAAAGAAAAATGACAGTTCTAACCATCTCCTCTATTTCCATCTTTAGCTCCTCTTTGATGCCCACAAGATTCTCTGGACTTGTGTAGCCAATCTTGAATCTTGGGTCAAGGAATGAAAACATTCAGTGAAAGGGAATGTTCAGGCAGATTTAGTTCTTTTTGGGCAGCTGTCAGTTTTGCCTTTTTTCCAGCTATGTGAAAAATGTCCAACCAGTTCTTTGCATTGCCCTGTTTCCCGCTTTACTCTTGTATCATTTTTCACAGCATTTTCTGGAAAAACGAAATAATGAAACATTAAGTAATTGTACAAATAATTTCAGCAAGTAATTAATTGCGTGATCATTCGAGAATTTCATGCAGCACATAAGACACACAACCCAAACATGAATGCACACACACACACACACACAGAGTGAGAGTGAGAGAGAGAGAGGGGGGGGGGGGGGGTATTGGTACATTGGTATGTATTGGTACATACCAATAGCTATGTGCAGTCTGTGGCCAACACACCGGAGCCTCGTCCACCCCTTCAGTTCCACAACCTTTATGAAGTCGTGATGCATATCTGTTTTTTGTCGTTTAAACACCAGTTTAACAGACATTCCTTTAGCCCATTGGGTATATTTTTTCTAGTGTGGTCGTCGGGAAAATATAACCTGGTCAGGCAGCAACTGTGTAGGTTGGAATTGCTGTCGATGTAATGCAATGTTAAGCTAATGTAAGGTTCTATGGTCCTGCTTGACCACAGATCGGTTGTTGTGGCATAATATTCAACGTTTTTGAGTTCAGCCTCAACTTTTGCTCTACTGTCTGCGTACAGCTTAGGGATGCCACCTGGCTGAAGTAGGTCTGAGATGGGATAGTGTATCGGCTATCTAAAGTGCAGATAATGCCTTGGAAGCCAACTTTCGAAACAGTACTTATGGCAACCATGTCTTTGGCAACGTAGTAAAGTTTGTTATTTCGTGGTACCTTTGCAAACTCTTAGGGCGTAGAGCGTCACTGAATCAAATGCAGCTGCCTTGGATGGTAGGTTAGATTTGTCCTGGGCAGTGGCTCCTGCTGTCGTAGCCCCTTTGTCCTCTTTCCTGGAACCACGACAGGTGTTATACTGCTGCCGATTATGGTTTCATAAATGTTGATAGTGTTAGTAGTGTCCCCTTTGGATGTAGATACGCCGCAACGGCAGATGTTGCATTTAACATTAGCTTAACATCGCTTTTCTCAAACCCAAAATAGATCAAACAACTGAAGTGCCTCCCCTCTTCGGTACTAAATCCTCCTCCTCCTCTTGCATTGCTTGTGCTGGTGTCCTTTCTCTTTTAGGTTTACATTCACTGCAAAATGCATGATGAAGTGAGTATTGTGTTGGGCCATGTTTTTGTGGAGTTGTTCTGTTTCTCCAATGTACAGATCTGAGCATTTGTCATAGTACGGCACAGACCACATTCTTGAGGTTGTGCCTAGAAATTTTGTCCTTGGGGTGAACCACCCTCTATCTAACACTACAGTCACACAGGCAACACAAACACACAACAAGGTGGGCAATGGGCAAAAGAAGGGAAGTGGAGACGACTTGACAACAGGTCAACCGGTGGGCGGGGCAAGGTGATTTGATCACTTTGATTACTTTGGATTGGCTATTATAAGAAATCACCTGGATTTGTCACCCAATATTTGCATATAATAGACAGTTTTTCTATTTATTCCCCGCCTACCAGTTGACGTGTTGTCAAGCTGTCAAGTAGACAGGGATGTTGTATGGAATCAATTTTGTGAAAGTTCAATCTAAAAATTACAACAAAAAAAAACAAACAAAAGAAAATTGTTAAAAAATTATTTGGATAATTGTGTAAAATATCAAGTCTTTACCTATTTAAATTTGTTCCATATCTCTCTTAGTTTGGTTTCACGTCACTTGTTTTGGTTACGATTTCAGCTTTTTTTTTTTTTTTTACAACATCTACAATAAATTGAAATTTACACTGCGATGGAGGAGATACCATAATCCAAACCCTAATTTTATGTGGCATCTTGACTCCTACGACAAGCTTAAGCCTTACAGCCCTGTGTATTAATGGCTGTGTGGACGGATTTTCACGGCAACTCGTGGCTGAAAGTGTACTCAAGCAACAGTGATCCTAAGGTGATTGCATCGTACTACATCCAAGCCGTGAAGGAAAGATGTGGGTGCCCACAAAGGATCCGTGCAGACAGAGGAACGGAGAATGTATCCGTGAAACAGATACAGATGTTCCTGCGACGTGATTCTGCTAATGAATACGCCTATCACAATAGCTTCATATATGGGTCGAGCAATCACAACCAAAGGATCGAAAACTTCTGGGGCATATTGCAGAAATAAAATATCCAGTTTTGGCTGAATTTTCTCCAAACCCTTAAAGACAGCTTTTTCGATGGAGATTTTCGTTCACTTGTTCTGTTTTGCTTCACAACCCTTTTACAGGTATGTAGAAAAAAAGTAATTAGAGGCCCACTATGCAACATTTTTCATTTAATTAATCAGTTTCATACTCTTTAGGATGCTAAAAGGAGTCATTACCTTGCGAACGAATGGTGTAGAATGCACCATTGTGGCCTATAGCGGTAGATACAGCACTTACAATGTTCAGCAGCGCGGACCGCCTCCAATAGAATGCAGTGCAATACAATGCAATAGAGCGGTCTTTAGAGGGAGCTTGTGAGAGAAAAACACAGAATGTTGCTTAGAACAGAACGTTTAGCTTCTCATTCTGTATCTTGTATTGCTCAGGAGACAATATGGTGATTCTCTTTTAAGGCTCATTTAAGTATTAATTTTGTCATAGTTGTTTATCCTAATTTGGCCTTGTATTGGAGAACTACAACGAGCCAAAGATGAGACCTCATAATAAGACAAATATGAGTCAAATCTTGGGAGACAATGTTTGCATGTAAAAAATCCATTTAGCTTGGCACTGTAATAGTTTGTTTTCCACATCACAATTTCTGTGACTGGGAACCAAACGATCAATCCCAATAAATCCCAATTGTGTAATGGTGTGTGATGCTGTGGAGAAGTGTCTGGCAACAGGTGACTTAGGGTCATTCCTGGAGATGGCGCTCCTGTGTTCATTTATCCGGACCCTCAGTTGCCTGTTGGTCTTGCCAATATACTGTAGGCCACAAGGGCATGATAGTAGATAAATGACGCAAGAAGAACTGCAAGTTATGAACTTGTTGATGTTATATTCTTTGTCAGACACATAGCTCCTGAACTTGCTGGTTTTCTTAATGCCTGAGGTAGTGCAAGATGTACAGTTGCGGCAAGGAGAAAAAAAAACACCGCACCATCTAGTCTTCTTTAGGCGTTTTGGAATGGTCAAAAGTGTCGGCATGGACTAGAATATCCCTAATGTTTCTTGACCTGGAGTGGGTAAACAATGAAGGATCTCTGAAGGGTGGAACATATCGGATCTGTGTTGAGAACATTCCAGTGTTCATTGATGATCTGAGTGATCTTACTGCTGAGAGGAGTGTATGTGGTACAGCATATCAAAGAATGATCCCTCTTTTTCTTCCTGATCAGAGTGCCCATATGTGTCTGTTTTACTTTCACTAGTGACTGGTCCAATATTTTCTTACTGTAGCCATTGTCCAAAAATTGCCTATACATTTTTTCGGACTCTGTCTGGAAGTCACGTTCATCACTACATATTCTTCTGACACGCAGAAATTGGCTGTATGGCAGTCCCTGCTTCAAGGAGGAAGGATGGAAGCTGGACGCATGCAGCATGCTGTTTTTGTCAGTGGGTTTGACATACAGGGAGGTGTATATGGAATTGTTTTCAAAAATGACCCAAGTGTCCAAAAAGCTAACTTTGTGGGGGTCACATTCCATGTTAAACTTAATTGTGTTGTGTTGGCAGTTGATGTACATCAGAAAAGAATTGAGACGATGTTCTAAGCCCTGCCATAGCAGGAGACAATCATCAATGTACCGCTTGTAAAACAGAATGTTGTTTGAAAAAAGGGTTATTGGAATAGATATACCTCTCTTCCAACATGCCCTGAAAGAGATTGGCAAAATCAGGAGCAAAAGCAGCACCCATAGCAACACCCATCTTCTGCAGATAAAAGTCCTGGCCAAAAAGAAAATAGTTTTTGCTCAGGACTATGTCCTTCAGCTCCAGAATGAATTGAGTGGGGGGAGATACATTCTCACGTTTGTCCAAAAAATGTTTAAGTGCCATAAGCCCACTCTGGTGTGGGATGTTGGTGTACAAAGATGCAACATCCATGGTGGCAAGTATTATATGGTTGCCAGTTATATTCAGTTATGAAAGCTGGTTGATGAGGTCACCTGTGTCCCTAATATATGAGGGAAGATCAGACACTAGTGATCGAATGTGATGGTCAATGTATTTAGAGAGGGGCTCCGTCAAAGAGTTGTTGCTGGAAACTATTGGACGTCCAGGAGGGATCTTTGTGAATTGTTTATGCACTTTAGGCAATGTATAAATCATAGGAATGGTTGGATGCTCATTAGTGAGAAATTTCTTTTCTGAGCTGGTGATGTATCCAGCTGAATGAGCTAAAAATGTATCAATTTCTCTCTTAAATTTGGTAGTGGGATCATTGGGGAGCTTGTTGTATGCCACTGTGCAAGTTGTCTTAGAATCTCTCACTCATAATTGGCTCTGTCCATACACACCAGACCTCCTCCTTTGTCTGCACCCTTGAAGATCATTTACATTTACATTTATGCATTTAGCAGACGCTTTTATCCAAAGCGACTTACAAAACGAGGATAACAATCAAGCTACATAGCAGAAACCTTAAGGAGCATAGTGCTAGGGGATAGTGCTTCAGTTCATTTTAGTGCTAGGATAGAAGATGTTCTCTGAATAGCTGGGTCTTTAAGAGCTTTTTGAAGGCCTCCAGAGATGGCCCTGTTCTGATTGTTTTTGGTAGGTCATTCCACCAGCGTGGGACGACACATGAGAAGAGTCTGGATTGCCTTGGGCGAGGTGCTGGGACTGCCAGTCGACAGTCATTGGAGGACCGGAGTTGTCGGGGGGTAGCCTGAGCTTTTATGAGAGCGCTTAGATAAAAAGGGGCAGATCCTTTAAGCACTTTGTAAGTCAGCATCAGTGATTTGAATTTGATGCGAGCCGCCAGAGGCAACCAGTGGAGCTCGATTAGCAGAGGGGTGACATGCGTCCTCTTCGGCTGATTGAAGATGAGACGCGCCGCAGCATTTTGGATCATCTGAAGTGGCTTGACGGCACAGGCAGGAAGTCCTGCCAGAAGGGCATTGCAGTATTCAAGGCGTGAGAGGACCATAGTTTGAACCAGCAATTGGGAGGCTTGTTGAGTAAGGTATGGTCTGATCTTTTTGATATTGAATAGTGCGAAGCGGCAGGCCCGGGCAACAGAAGCAACATGGTCATTGAAGGTTAGCTGGTCGTCAATCATAACACCTAGGTTCCTGGCTACCCGTGAGGGAGCAAGAGACAAGGAGCCAGAGTTGATGCAAATGTTGTGATGAAAAGTTGGTTTAGCTGGGAGGACCAGCAGCTCGGTTTTTGATAGCAGCTCGGATAATGTTCGTCTCTTTGGATGATTTTTTGAGAGAAGACCTCTCATGATTGTCCATGTTGGAGTAGTATTTGGTGCATGCATTCTGTGTCTGAAATACAACATTAACATCTCTCTCCACCAGTTTGCAGAAAGTGTCTATACTTGGGCAAATAACTGGTGGCATAAACTTGCTCTTAGTTTTGAAAGGTTGAGAGACAATATTGTTGGAGGCCATTTGGTCAGTAGGATGCAAGTTGATCTTAAACGACTATAGCTAGCTTTAAAGGCGTAGGCCCCTTTTTTTGATTATTTAGTTGGGAAATAATACTTACAATTTTGCTCAAGTCAAGTCAGTTTTATTGTCAATTTCTTTACATGTACTAGACACACAAAGGAATCGAAATTACGTTTCTCACTGTCCCTTGCGTACATTAAATAGACAATACAGGACAGAACAAACTATAAAGTGCATAGAAGCAACATAGACTATGTTCTGAAATAAAAACATCTCTGATATAATCTAAAAATATGAAGATGGAGCAGGAAAGGGGAAGAGTTCAATGGCCTAACAGCTTGGTGGGCAGAGCCGTTATTGAGTCTGGTGGTGTGGGCACAGAGACTTCTACATCTTCTGCCAGAGGGAAGGAGGTTAAACAGTTGGTGTGCAGGGTGGGTAGCATCACTAACAGTAGTGATCGCCTTTTGGGAGAAGCGGGTTGTGTATATGTCTATCGGGGGGGGGGGGCGCTGCAGGGCTTTCCTGTTAGTCAGTGAAGCTTCCGCCCCACACAGTGATGCAGCTGGAGAGAATGCTCTCACCTGGTCCAGGTGAGGTCCTGTTGGTTCAGAAATTTGATAATCTTCTGCTTCTTTTTGGTGGAACTGGGCTGTAAACAAGTAATGACAACAGTATATGACTGTCTGACACACCATCTTTTTGAAATTCTGTTCATTTGGCTACAGTACAGTTTAACAATATTCAAATACAGACCAAAAATCTGACAAAGCAGCAGGTGCTAGCCACTTAGCACAACAGAGGGTATTAGCCTATGATATTATTGGCCGATTTGTGAGAGACGTTTCATGCAAATCAGTTTAAAAATAAACGCTATAAATTCACTTACTCAAACCTACAGTTCTAGTCTCATCTATTGTCACCGAATCGTTAGATTTCTCCAAGTAAAGCCTGACATTTTCAGCAGTTTTGGTTACCATGGCGACCATGAAACTACTGTCTTTGAACTGTTCCACCATATCAGGGACATTATTCACCCGATACAGCCTCAGCACTTTCGGAGCTGCGTTTCGATGAGTTGCCACATGTAACAGGGGATATGTCTAGAGTATCTTCAGAACCATAGTCAGGATCATCCACTGGACCAAACTATATTTCGTCGCCAGACGACAAACTTGATTACACTTGTTACAATCAATTGTAACTAAATAGAATCATAGTACTCCCAGTTTCACTGATTCATAAAAAAAAACGTTAAATAATGTCTTCTTTGTCAGGACATCACATCACATTAATGCAGTGTCCGTGTAAAGTAGGCTATTCACAATGTGGCCTATCAATGCATTTTGTGGTAAACTAAAGTTAATAAACAGCCATTTTTTTGAGTTGACCAACCGGATTTCATTACATAGCATACGTCATAAACAATACTGACCATGCTGTCACTATCAACTATTAAAATACTTAAACTGAATATGACCCTGCCCTAAACGTCACCTTAAGCCCTTGATGAACATTAGCCATTAAGGACAGAACATGACATAACGTCATCATGCTACCACATAGGTTAGATGAGAACACAGGAGTAATTTAGCCTAAACGCAAGGAGAAGCTAAAGCTAGCTACTCATAGTCTCGTCGCCAGTTAGCAAAAAGACAGCACATGACCTCATTAGTCCCTCTAGACATTTTCAAATATAGACTAGCATTATTATACAAAATAAAGAACACTTACATAATTTAACTTCCTACGTGCTCACAAAAAACTATTTGTGTGCAGGTCGACTGACTGGCTGACAGATTAGCCATTAAGATAACCAAATATGAATGACCAATCCAATATTGACATGTTTAATTAATTCGATTGTTTGTAAAACTTGCTACTTTGTTCTACAGAGTTAACTGTGTTTGAGGGGTTGTGGCTATGCCAACCAATTTGTTTTTCATACCCATTAAGTTTGAGTGTTCGGTCCAAATGGCCACCGACGAGGATTTCATTAAATCCCCGTCATTTAGGATCTTTAATAGGCTTAGCAAAGCGCAGTTGTTAAATTTGGCTAAGTCATATAATGTCGTCCTGTCTGCTGACGAAGAGCGCACTAAAGATTCTGTTAAAGTAAAGCTACAATCCGTGCTTACAGAATCAGGGGTTTTGCCTCTGAAATCGCCTTTGTCGCCGCCTTCTAGTGACATTACATCTCTGTTACAATGCGTTCTCAGTGGGAAGTCACAGGAAATTTACTGGCCCCTTCCAATTGACCCTAGTGCTGACTAGTAATGTTGATCTAGTCATGTTGTTTTGTTGATTTGCTTCTTATCATCCTGTGTACACTGTAGTATATGTTGTGTGTGATTTTCTAGCTGCTGGGACCTTGAATTTCCCCTTGGGGTACAATAAAGTATCTATCTATCTACAAAATTGATCGTAAAAGCTTAGATTAATTTTTTTCTCCTTTCTTAGTCTAACTAGAGAAATTCAAAGTGACCAAGGCACTACTTTCAAATCCACAGTGTTCTCTAAAATCTTAAAATCACTCCACGCCACCGTGTATCCTCTGCTTTCCATCCCGCTAGTCAAGGCGCTTTGGAGAGATACCAGAAATCGTTTAAACAGATGCTCTGTGTGTATTGTTTGGAGACTGGTTCGACTTGGGAAGACGCAGTGCCGTGGCTGCTGTTCGCTTCTCGTGAGGTAGTCCAGGAATCAACTGGCTTTAGACCGGCGGAGCTGGTGTTCGCACACCAGTTACGCGCCCTGTTAACTGTGCTGAGTGAGCGCTGGGTTGGTGCTGCTCTGCCAAGAAATCTTTTAGAATTCGTCAGTGATTTTCGCACTCGTTTGTATAATGCTCGAGCGTTGGCGAGAAAGAACTTGCGAGACGCTCAGTTTGAAATGAAGTCGTGGTATGACCGTAAGGCAAGGAAACACAGTTTCTGTCTTGTACTACAGCCAATTCCAGGAACAGGTTTCCGAGCGAAATACCGCGGTCCTTACAGCGTTGAAAAAAATTGTCCGAGGTGGACTATTTAATATCCAATCCCGACAAACGTTTCAGCTCTCGCGTTTGCCACATTAATATGCTAAAGCCATACCACACTCGTCAATCACCTTGTGACAGTAGATCCCCGTACCGCGGTTGTCCTGTCCGCTTTGGTGGAGGGTGACGGCGCTGATCCTGCACCATCAAGCTGTATAGTCCAGGGTCGATTAAAGAATTCTGAAATGTTAAATGTGTTGCCTAAGCTATTTTCGTTGGATAAGTCCTTATTGAACAGGATCAGAGCAGGGCCATCTCTGGAGGCCTTCAAAAAGCTCTTAAAGACCCAGCTATTCAGAGAACATCTTCTATCCTAGCACTAAAATGAACTGAAGCACTATCCCCTAGCACTATGCTCCTTAAGGTTTCTGCTATGTAGCTTGATTGTTATCCTCGTTTTGTAAGTCGCTTTGGATAAAAGCGTCTGCTAAATGCATAAATGTAAATGTAAATTGATGGAACCTTTAGTTTTAATATTAAATTACAATAGACGTCAATGGTAAATTTATAAAGGAAAGTTCTAAATGTTTTTTTTTTGGGGGGGCGGTAGAACTAAAAAAAAATATGGTGCATATTGTGGTGGTGGTGATGTTAGATCCACCAATGTTTGCTAACCTTCTTTCTATTAAACTGAATTGTTTGTGTTGTGTCTCTTGGGGTTTTGATGCGTCACCCTTAATTCATCTAGCCCTTGGATTTTAGGGCGAGTAGGCACCATCTTGGGGTGATGGTGTTATGGTGGTGTCAGAATGGGCGTATGTGTGTGTGCGTGTTGGCACCCCCTGCTGGTCATTGCTTCTCTTGTGTTCCAGACCCTTTCAGACTTGGCGCCCATGGGTAACGACACAGCTGCACGTGGATATTTAAAGCCGTCCCTACTTTGATGCTGGAGAGGCGTTTAGGAACCGGACTTCCTCCCTGACACTTCCGTTTGTCGATCGAGGCCTTTTCACTCTCGTTGCTCGTAGGGTGCAACACGGCGCCTGTTTAGACTTATTGATTTTCTTTTCAGACAAGCATACCTTAGACTCTGTTTTTTTCCTAATACAACCCTGATTTTCATTTTGCAATGAATATTTTTGTATTTGGAGCCAAATCTTGTGCGCCTCCTCCCTCCATGTTGCATTAGTTTGTAACACACATACATACGTGCACATAGACATAAATCTTGCTTCTGCTTGAGCGCCCTCCAGCCCTCTTGCAGCTCTCTTATTTGTGTTTGGCGGATTACTAAGGGGATCTGCTCTGCTTCGCTCCTCCTCTGCTGCTGCTGTGATGCTGTGGGGCGCACCGCATCCTGCCGCCTTGAATTATGCAGCGGGCCAGGAGCGGAACATGGCACTACTGCACTATTAAGGTGGAGAATTAGACAGAGAGGAGCTGATGAAAAAATTATGCAAAGACCTAAAGCCTAGGCCCAGGTTGGAGGGACTGAGACAAAAAGAGAGAGAGGATGGGGGTGTGTGCTGAGGCAACAACTAAGGGTGGATCCTGGTGTCAGGATTGGATGGAGGAGGAAGAGGAGGAACAAAGAGGATGAGAGGTTGTGACTGTGGTTTATTGCATGCTTCAGGGCTAGCGCTGATGTTATTCTGGCTCCTGGCTGAGCATCCAGACATGTGAACAACCCTTCACACATGCAATCAGCATTACACTAACACACTATCTTTCTGGCTTGCACACACACACACACACTGAAGATATTTTTCTTTTTATTCCCACGTCTACTGCCCTCATAAATTTGACGTACCTTTCTATTGTACACCTATGAATTAACATAAGTATATTGGTGCAACACACACTGAACCTCAAACAACACACCCACATAAGTACAGGCATACAGAAATGCCTCAGAAAGGCATGGGATACTACACACATTTCCTCTGATATTCTGTAATTCAATGTGATGCAGATATTCGACAACAAACAGATGAATTAGAGAGAAGGAAAAAAAAGAGTAGGGGAAAAAAAGCTTTTGCAATTGCTTGCGCAATGCTACAAGCATTACGCAAGAGAGAGAAAGATAGAGAGAGCACCTTAACGGAATGCCTTGAAGTGAACAAGCATGAAAAGGAAGGAGATGCGTGACAGAAGAGATAGGAAGTAGAGGTATTATCTGTGTTTTGTGTGTGTGTGTGGGGGGGGTGTTAGGGTGTTGGTGTTGTGACAGAAATGGTGTGTATGTGCATGCCACAGTGTTTGTGTGGGGGGATGAAATGTCAAGGAAAGAAAAAGGTGGAGTTTGTATATGTATTAGAAAGAGAGAGTGAAAAAAAGTTTTTTTTTTCTTTGTGTCAGTATTATGTGTGAAGTTGGAGCTCAAGGGCGATGTTGTGGTTCAGGTGTGTAAGTGTGTAAGGAAGAGGTGGAGGAAAGTGGAGCCTACATCGGATGCTGTTTCATTCCAGATAGACTTTGCTAATCGAAGGGCCAGATGTACAATTCACACTCAGTAGCCATCTGTTAAGGCTTAGAATCTAAATCAAATGCCCACACAACCAGAATATGAATAGGGAAGGTCTCTATAATCTGAAAACCACTCATTACTAACAGGCCCTTAACAAAAAATAAATATATGTTCATAACATTATCATTTCTCACTCACTGTACACAAAAATAAAGGCTTCTATTCCCTTCTCCATATAAGCCATGTGAACAGCCTTCTCAAGTGGGAGTGATAAACCATAAGATGCAATAATATTCTTTTTGTTTAATAGAGACTTGGCACTGTTCTTTAATATTCTTTTACCTCAAAGTCAGCATAGATATTGTCTATGAAATGTGTCCTTTTTGAGAGGTTTGGGCCCTAATTTTACACCACCAATGGCATTTGCTGTGAGCACACAAGAGGTTAGGAAGGTGCTTCTTAGAAAGCTCCCTGAGGGAATTTCTGGCAAGGCTTTGAAGAACTGTTCTAACAAGCCAAGATATTATAAACCCGCTGTGAGTGGCTGCAAAGAATATAGAACCTCTCACCCCTCCTACTGTCATAAAGTGCTTTAAAAAGACTACGACTAAAACATATAAATGCTTTTCTTCCCCCTCAGCCTGAACCAACTACACTTCGCAAATAAAGCAAACAGAATAGCTGCAGATGCCATCAACACAGCTCTGAACAGCGTATTGACACACTTTGCAGCTGAACATTCTGGTACCTACACAAGTCAGCTTTTTGTAGACTTCAGTTTGAGTGCATTGTTCCTGACATACTGGTGTTCAGACTTCACTGGCTGAAGATGAATAAGTGACATCCTGATGGATTGCTGACAGGCAGAATGTCTGGGTTCCCACCTCTTTTCAGGGGCATCATAAGGTTCATCATAAGGTTAACTGTGAGTTTGATCAGAAAGTAAACCTCTAGATCCACAGGGAAATAAAACATTTGTGAAAAACATATTTCAGTGTAAAATATATGGGTTAATTCCTTTTCTCCTGACCCAAGTTTTTTTTTTCATAGAAAAGAAAGAAGATAAATTTGGTTTTGAAAAAAAACAAACATCTTGTCTACCCATCTTTTCATCTATTTCCTACTCCCCTTTTTATTCATTGTTATTGTCTTTTCTTCTGCTGTTCACCATCTTTATTACCCTCTACACTATCTATCCTCTCATTGCTTTATAAAAGTTCAAGTGCTTACTAATCGAAATAATTCCCGAAAAAAATTACTGGCCTACAGACAGGTAAACCAGGCTTTGAGAAAACAAAAACTACTTTGTTGTATAGTGTGGGCATGGCAGGGCTATAGGTTTAAATCAATTAAAAGATTCTAGGGAAAAAATACAAAAAGCCATCACATATCCTCAGGGCCCTTCCTTAACGAGAAAACTTCCTTAGACCCCAATTAAATAAGTCCGTCACGGTGCAATGCCGTGCCGGAGATCATAACTACGGTGGCCGACAGACGACGTGCAACTTATGAAAACACATGCAAATGACGTGCAACTTATGAAAACACATGCAAATCAACAAAACATTGTGACGTTGTGATGCCTAATTGTTTGAAGCTGTGGATGGTATAGCCAGAGGCATATTTTAAGACATGGATGAAGGGGGACTGGGGATACTTGGCAGGATGTGACAGAGTACACATGTCTGAAGAGATATGGGGCTAAATGTATTTGGCATAGCCTCGTCTTCAAGCCCTCTTGCTGCCCCGCTGCTGGCCATCCTTACAAAGTCGATTGAAGTTTCAAATTAACTTTGAGTTAATTTAAAGAACCATATTAAACTGTGTTTACAGACGACATGCAACACCATGATTAATAATCATGGCTCAGAGAGTGATGAATAGGAATGAGAGTCAAAGTCCTTAATTACATGTTCTCTTTCGTTTCGAAGCCGAAACGTACGAGTGGATGATGCCTATCATCTCCTACTTTTCTGAAGTCATTTTTAACCAACCCTTTGAAAAAAGAGCAGTAAGCGCACTGAGCGCGCAGGCAACTACTTAGACAGCCCTGCGTGACGTCAGAAAGTCTATATATTGACTGCGCTTACGCTTCAGGTCCTCTTTGCCTCTTTTACCTCAGTCTTTGACCTCGGCCCCCCCAGTGCCACTCAGAGGCAGCATAGCACTTCGTTTGTCCTTGCTGCCTCCTCATTCCGCCGCTGTGCTCCGACAGAATTGGGCGATGTGCACAACGTCACGTTGGGTTCTTTCAACAGTGTTGAATGGCTATCAACTGCAGTTCAGGTGGCCACCCCTGCCCTTCAGAGGTGTCATGGAGTCAGTGGTGCCCTCCTCCAGGGCCCCTGCTCTCAGACAAGAGCTTTGCGATCTCCTGAGAAAGGGTGCTATCCAGCGCGTAGATCCGACGCTCGCGCGCGCAGGTCGTTACAGTACGTACTTCCTTGTGCCCAAGAAGTTGGGCGCTTTTCGCCCTATTCTAGACCTCAGAGCGCTCAATGCTTCGCTCAAACCTCTCACCTTTCGCATGCTCACGGGGCGCATGGTGGCGGAGTCAGTCCGCCAGGGGGATTACATGGTCACCATAGACCTTCAGGACGCCTATTTTCACATAGGTATAGTCCCCAGGCACAGACGTTTTCTACGCTTCGCCTTTGAGGGCAGAGCTTACGAGTACGCAGCCCTTCCCTTCGGTCTGTCTCTAGCACCTCGGTGCTTCACCAAGTGCGTGGAGGCAGCGATCGCTCCTCTACGCGCTCAGGGGATCAGACTCCTCAATTACTTGGATGACTGGATGCTGCTGGCGGGTTCCAGACAGCTCCTAACGTCACAGGCTCACACTGTCTTGCGTCACCTGCACAGTCTGGGTTTCTTAGTGAACCTAAGCAAGTGCATGCTCTCTCCCTCTCAGGAGGTCGAGTTCTTGGGCGTGAGGCTGAACTCACGCTCAATGAGAGCGAC
>JAGFZM010001574.1:103691-129326 GCA_017657215.1 Limnothrissa miodon | reverse complement strand
ACACAGTTTCTGTCTTGTACTACAGCCAATTCCAGGAACAGGTTTCCCAGCGAAATACCGCGGTCCTTACAGCGTTGAAAAAAATTGTCCGAGGTGGACTATTTAATATCCAATCCCGACAAACGTTTCAGCTCTCGCGTTTGCCACATTAATATGCTAAAGCCATACCACACTCGTCAATCACCTTGTGACAGTAGATCCCCGTACCGCGGTTGTCCTGTCCGCTTTGGTGGAGGGTGACGGCGCTGATCCTGCACCATCAAGCTGTATAGTCCAGGGTCGATTAAAGAATTCTGAAATGTTAAATGTGTTGCCTAAGCTATTTTCGTTGGATAAGTCCTTATTGAACAGGATCAGAGCAGGGCCATCTCTGGAGGCCTTCAAAAAGCTCTTAAAGACCCAGCTATTCAGAGAACATCTTCTATCCTAGCACTAAAATGAACTGAAGCACTATCCCCTAGCACTATGCTCCTTAAGGTTTCTGCTATGTAGCTTGATTGTTATCCTCGTTTTGTAAGTCGCTTTGGATAAAAGCGTCTGCTAAATGCATAAATGTAAATGTAAATTGATGGAACCTTTAGTTTTAATATTAAATTACAATAGACGTCAATGGTAAATTTATAAAGGAAAGTTCTAAATGTTTTTTTTTTGGGGGGGCGGTAGAACTAAAAAAAAATATGGTGCATATTGTGGTGGTGGTGATGTTAGATCCACCAATGTTTGCTAACCTTCTTTCTATTAAACTGAATTGTTTGTGTTGTGTCTCTTGGGGTTTTGATGCGTCACCCTTAATTCATCTAGCCCTTGGATTTTAGGGCGAGTAGGCACCATCTTGGGGTGATGGTGTTATGGTGGTGTCAGAATGGGCGTATGTGTGTGTGCGTGTTGGCACCCCCTGCTGGTCATTGCTTCTCTTGTGTTCCAGACCCTTTCAGACTTGGCGCCCATGGGTAATGACACAGCTGCACGTGGATATTTAAAGCCGTCCCTACTTTGATGCTGGAGAGGCGTTTAGGAACCGGACTTCCTCCCTGACACTTCCGTTTGTCGATCGAGGCCTTTTCACTCTCGTTGCTCGTAGGGTGCAACACGGCGCCTGTTTAGACTTATTGATTTTCTTTTCAGACAAACATACCCTAGACTCTGTTTTTTTCCTAATACAACCCTGATTTTCATTTTGCAATGAATATTTTTGTATTTGGAGCCAAATCTTGTGCGCCTCCTCCCTCCATGTTGCATTAGTTTGTAACACACATACATACGTGCACATAGACATAAATCTTGCTTCTGCTTGAGCGCCCTCCAGCCCTCTTGCAGCTCTCTTATTTGTGTTTGGTGGATTACTAAGGGGATCTGCTCTGCTTCGCTCCTCCTCTGCTGCTGCTGTGATGCTGTGGGGCGCACCGCATCCTGCCGCCTTGAATTATGCAGCGGGCCAGGAGCGGAACATGGCACTACTGCACTATTAAGGTGGAGAATTAGACAGAGAGGAGCTGATGAAAAAATTATGCAAAGACCTAAAGCCTAGGCCCAGGTTGGAGGGACTGAGACAAAAAGAGAGAGAGGATGGGGGTGTGTGCTGAGGCAACAACTAAGGGTGGATCCTGGTGTCAGGATTGGATGGAGGAGGAAGAGGAGGAACAAAGAGGATGAGAGGTTGTGACTGTGGTTTATTGCATGCTTCAGGGCTAGCGCTGATGTTATTCTGGCTCCTGGCTGAGCATCCAGACATGTGAACAACCCTTCACACATGCAATCAGCATTACACTAACACACTATCTTTCTGGCTTGCACACACACACACACACTGAAGATATTTTTCTTTTTATTCCCACGTCTACTGCCCTCATAAATTTGACGTACCTTTCCATTGTACACCTATGAATTAACATAAGTATATTGGTGCAACACACACTGAACCTCAAACAACACACCCACATAAGTACAGGCATACAGAAATGCCTCAGAAAGGCATGGGATACTACACACATTTCCTCTGATATTCTGTAATTCAATGTGATGCAGATATTCGACAACAAACAGATGAATTAGAGAGAAGGAAAAAAAAGAGTAGGGGAAAAAAAGCTTTTGCAATTGCTTGCGCAATGCTACAAGCATTACGCAAGAGAGAGAAAGATAGAGAGAGCACCTTAACGGAATGCCTTGAAGTGAACAAGCATGAAAAGGAAGGAGATGCGTGACAGAAGAGATAGGAAGTAGAGGTATTATCTGTGTTTTGTGTGTGTGTGTGGGGGGGGTGTTAGGGTGTTGGTGTTGTGACAGAAATGGTGTGTATGTGCATGCCACAGTGTTTGTGTGGGGGGATGAAATGTCAAGGAAAGAAAAAGGTGGAGTTTGTATATGTATTAGAAAGAGAGAGTGAAAAAAAGTTTTTTTTTTCTTTGTGTCAGTATTATGTGTGAAGTTGGAGCTCAAGGGCGATGTTGTGGTTCAGGTGTGTAAGTGTGTAAGGAAGAGGTGGAGGAAAGTGGAGCCTACATCGGATGCTGTTTCATTCCAGATAGACTTTGCTAATCGAAGGGCCAGATGTACAATTCACACTCAGTAGCCATCTGTTAAGGCTTAGAATCTAAATCAAATGCCCACACAACCAGAATATGAATAGGGAAGGTCTCTATAATCTGAAAACCACTCATTACTAACAGGCCCTTAACAAAAAATAAATATATGTTCATAACATTATCATTTCTCACTCACTGTACACAAAAATAAAGGCTTCTATTCCCTTCTCCATATAAGCCATGTGAACAGCCTTCTCAAGTGGGAGTGATAAACCATAAGATGCAATAATATTCTTTTTGTTTAATAGAGACTTGGCACTGTTCTTTAATATTCTTTTACCTCAAAGTCAGCATAGATATTGTCTATGAAATGTGTCCTTTTTGAGAGGTTTGGGCCCTAATTTTACACCACCAATGGCATTTGCTGTGAGCACACAAGAGGTTAGGAAGGTGCTTCTTAGAAAGCTCCCTGAGGGAATTTCTGGCAAGGCTTTGAAGAACTGTTCTAACAAGCCAAGATATTATAAACCCGCTGTGAGTGGCTGCAAAGAATATAGAACCTCTTACCCCTCCTACTGTCATAAAGTGTTTTAAAAAGACTACGACTAAAACATATAAATGCTTTTCTTCCCCCTCAGCCTGAACCAACTACACTTCGCAAATAAAGCAAACAGAATAGCTGCAGATGCCATCAACACAGCTCTGAACAGCGTATTGACACACTTTGCAGCTGAACATTCTGGTACCTACACAAGTCAGCTTTTTGTAGACTTCAGTTTGAGTGCATTGTTCCTGACATACTGGTGTTCAGACTTCACTGGCTGAAGATGAATAAGTGACATCCTGATGGATTGCTGACAGGCAGAATGTCTGGGTTCCCACCTCTTTTCAGGGGCATCATAAGGTTCATCATAAGGTTAACTGTGAGTTTGATCAGAAAGTAAACCTCTAGATCCACAGGGAAATAAAACATTTGTGAAAAACATATTTCAGTGTAAAATATATGGGTTAATTCCTTTTCTCCTGACCCAAGTTTTTTTTTTCATAGAAAAGAAAGAAGATAAATTTGGTTTTGAAAAAAAACAAACATCTTGTCTACCCATCTTTTCATCTATTTCCTACTCCCCTTTTTATTCATTGTTATTGTCTTTTCTTCTGCTGTTCACCATCTTTATTACCCTCTACACTATCTATCCTCTCATTGCTTTATAAAAGTTCAAGTGCTTACTAATCGAAATAATTCCCGAAAAAAATTACTGGCCTACAGACAGGTAAACCAGGCTTTGAGAAAACAAAAACTACTTTGTTGTATAGTGTGGGCATGGCAGGGCTATAGGTTTAAATCAATTAAAAGATTCTAGGGAAAAAATACAAAAAGCCATCACATATCCTCAGGGCCCTTCCTTAACGAGAAAACTTCCTTAGACCCCAATTAAATAAGTCTGTCACGGTGCAATGCCATGCCGAAGATCATAACTACGGTGGCCGACAGACGACGTGCAACTTATGAAAACACATGCAAATGACGTGCAACTTATGAAAACACATGCAAATCAACAAAACATTGTGACGTTGTGATGCCTAATTGTTTGAAGCTGTGGATGGTATAGCCAGAGGCATATTTTAAGACATGGATGAAGGGGGACTGGGGATACTTGGCAGGATGTGACAGAGTACACATGTCTGAAGAGATATGGGGCTAAATGTATTTGGCATAGCCTCGTCTTCAAGCCCTCTTGCTGCCCCGCTGCTGGCCATCCTTACAAAGTCGATTGAAGTTTCAAATTAACTTTGAGTTCATTTAAAGAACCATATTAAACTGTGTTTACAGACGACATGCAACACCATGATTAATAATCATGGCTCAGAGAGTGATGAATAGGAATGAGAGTCAAAGTCCTTAATTACATGTTCTCTTTCGTTTCGAAGCCGAAACGTACGAGTGGATGATGCCTATCATCTCCTACTTTTCTGAAGTCATTTTTAACCAACCCTTTGAAAAAAGAGCAGTAAGCGCACTGAGCGCGCAGGCAACTACTTAGACAGCCCTGCGTGACGTCAGAAAGTCTATATATTGACTGCGCTTACGCTTCAGGTCCTCTTTGCCTCTTTTACCTCAGTCTTTGACCTCGGCCCCCCCAGTGCCACTCAGAGGCAGCATAGCACTTCGTTTGTCCTTGCTGCCTCCTCATTCCGCCGCTCTGCTCCGACAGAATTGGGCGATGTGCACAACGTCACGTTGGGTTCTTTCAACAGTGTTGAATGGCTATCAACTGCAGTTCAGGTGGCCACCCCCGCCCTTCAGAGGTGTCATGGAGTCAGTGGTGCCCTCCTCCAGGGCCCCTGCTCTCAGACAAGAGCTTTGCGATCTCCTGAGAAAGGGTGCTATCCAGCGCGTAGATCCGACGCTCGCGCGCGCAGGTCGTTACAGTACGTACTTCCTTGTGCCCAAGAAGTTGGGCGCTTTTCGCCCTATTCTAGACCTCAGAGCGCTCAATGCTTCGCTCAAACCTCTCACCTTTCGCATGCTCACGGGGCGCATGGTGGCGGAGTCAGTCCGCCAGGGGGATTACATGGTCACCATAGACCTTCAGGACGCCTATTTTCACATAGGTATAGTCCCCAGGCACAGGCGTTTTCTACGCTTCGCCTTTGAGGGCAGAGCTTACGAGTACGCAGCCCTTCGCTTCGGTCTGTCTCTAGCACCTCGGTGCTTCACCAAGTGTGTGGAGGCGGCGATCGCTCCTCTACGCGCTCAGGGGATCAGACTCCTCAATTACTTGGATGACTGGATGCTGCTGGCGGGTTCCAGACAGCTCCTAACGTCACAGGCTCACACTGTCTTGCGTCACCTGCACAGTCTGGGTTTCTTAGTGAACCTAAGCAAGTGCATGCTCTCTCCCTCTCAGGAGGTCGAGTTCTTGGGCGTGAGGCTGAACTCACGCTCAATGAGAGCGACACTCGCTCCAAAGAGACTTCAGGACGTCAGGGCGTGTCTACGCCACTTCAGACTAGGTGCCTGCGTTTCGGCCAGGCTGTGTCTCAGACTGACGGGCCTCTTATGCGCCGCAGGCGACGCTGTCCCACTCGGCCTCTTACACTTACGCCCGCTGCAGCTTGCCTTAGCGGAACTAGGTGTATCCTCCAGGTCGAACCCCGCCCGTCGGATCTTAGTGTCCAGACGCATGTGGCTAGCCCTCGCGCATTGGCGCAGGCCGTCGTCCTTCACCAAAGGCGGCGCTCTGGGCGCTATAGCCAGACGCATGACGGTGACCACCGATGCGTCCAAGAGCGGCTGGGGCGCCGTTTGCTGCGGTCGCCCCGCCAGGGGGACATGGGGCACAGCCTCCAGGAGATTACACATCAATGTGTTAGAGCTCCTTGCTGTCTTCTGCGCTCTGAAGGAGTTTCTCCCTCTTCTCGGAGGAGAACACGTTCTTGTGCGTACAGACAACACCACTGTTGTGGCGTATATCAATCGCCAGGGCGGCACACGCTCTCCGGACCTGTTTCGCCTGGTGTACAAGCTGCTCACCTGGGCCTCCCGCCACTTCCTGTCGATCAGGGCGGCGCACTTGCCAGGTGTTCGCAACACAGGCGCGGACCTCCTCTCCAGGGGTGTTCCGCGTGCAACCGACTGGCGCCTCTGCCCAGCTGTGGTGCACAGCCTCTGGTCCCGCTTCGGGCGGGCACGAGTCGATCTTTTCGCCTCGAGAGAGAACGCTCATTGCCCAGCGTGGTTTTCGCTGGAACGAGATGCGTCGCTAGGGTCAGACGCGCTGGCGCATCCGTGGCCGTGTGGTCTGCTCTACGCTTTTCCCCCCCTTCCTCTGATGCGTCAGGTATTGGCCAGGATCAGAGCGGGGGCTCACAGGGTGATTCTGATCGCCCCCAATTGGCCATCTCAGAGCTGGTTCTCTTACCTCTTACCTTTCCAATGGTATGAGGCACATCCCTGAGTCTAAAACTATGTAGGAACTGTCAAGCTTTCAATTTGGGTATGCCGTTATTTTGAAAAATAGGGGTGTGCCTTAAGAGGTTAATAGCTCTGATGATGGCATCTACCATGGGTTTTGGTGATGAAGTCAGCTTTCCCGCTTTAAATATTCTTCTTCAGTAGAATTCTTATTTAGAATTCAGATGGCTGGCACCACCACTTTCGAGAGGCCCATACAGTCAGACTGTCAAACATCAACAGCCTTGGCCAAAGGCATCTTAACCTTGGAATACAGACAAATAAAACTAAGACTAAGACTAAATAAAAACATAAATGCCACATCACAAATTATTATATTATTAAATTATTTTAAGACCTCCATCTAAGCACTGCACACAGAAGACTAATAATACCATATCACCATCAGTAAGCCACTTCCACAGGACTGCCACTCTACCCTTGCCTTCACCATAGCTCTTCTTTCCTGGAAACACTGTAACTGCTACCCTCCCACCACTCACCCTTAGACACCCAACGCCCATTCCTAGAACTTTAAAGTAAAGCTTTCAGAGAAAAATGAGAGACCTACTGAACCCGGACCTACTGAAATAAACCACCTAGGAATATGGGTACTCATGTTCTTAGACGACAACAACATTTTGTTGCACATCTTATTTGTTCCCTGTCCATTCAACATGTGTCTTTGATTTTTGCAGATAAGGCCACGGTGAGACGTCAGTGGACTACTCTTTTTGTTCTCCTGTGCCCCCCCCCCCCCCCCCATTCTCTTATGCTGTGTGTGACTGTGTGCGTCACTCTCAGTTGCTTTGCTAGTCTCACTCACATACGTATGCTCATATACATATGCTCATTTCCGTTGGCAGGCAGTAGAAGCTGAACACACATTAGACATGTCCAGGAAATTGTAGCCTTTGTGGCCACTCCAGAATGTACTACTTTATTAAAAGACTACTGTAACTGGAAAGTTCTTTGATTCAGAAATCAGTGATGCTACACGCAAGGTACTGGAAATTGTAGTTAAACAAATAGCTTTTCTGCATGTAGCACCGCTATCACTCATCATTGATATCAAGCAACAACAAGCAACTGTGTGTGTATGTCTGTTTGTATGTGTGTGTGTGTTCATTCCACTGTGAACTGGTGACTATATCAAAAGCTATGTTCTGTAATCTTTTCCTAGATAAAGGGAAAAAATCTAACCAATTTCCACATCACATAATGCACACACCCCCTATCTTTACACGACACTACATCCCTTAAAGGCCAGAGAGCTCAAAGAACTTCCCCCTGTCTCATTATCAGTTTCTCAAACAAAGATTAAAAATTATATGTCCTGTGATCACTGCAGTGAAGCCAGTGTAAAAATACAGAAGAGCAGATTTATGGAATGCATTTATAGCATGATACCATAATTGTATTGTTTTGTATTCCTTAGGGATTAGGTGTCAGACTGAATAAAGAAATGAAAATGGGGTATGAGACTATTGGAGCATGAGCCAACACACTAAAGGAGTGGTTCTGCAGTAAGGCATGAGAGAAAGAGAGAGGAGCAAGGGATGGTGTATGGGGTAAGATGAATGAGTTAAATGGCCTGGGACTGGATGAAAAAGAGATGGAGAGGGGAAAAAAATACAAAAAAAGGAGTAGGATGCAGCTGGTGTAATGATGGATGGGTTAAATGGGGATGAGAAGGGTGTGTGTGCGTCTGTGTGTGTGTGTGAGAGAGAGAGAGAGAGAGAGACAGAAGCAAACTAAGTTGAAGGATGAAAAGGGGGAATGTTAAGAGGAAGAGAAAGACAGAGTGAGTCAGAGAGTCATTTAGAGATATGCAGTATGCATATGGTCATGTCACGATCACAAGGCCAGCGAAGGAAGACAGATAATATGTGGGAGGACACAGGGGAAGGAAGTCCAGTCTCTCTCTCTCTCTCTCTCTCTCTCTCTCTCTCTCTAAAAATGACCATCGAAATCACCATCAAATCATCAATATAGTCAAAGAGGAACTCTAAGGGAGATCCAGAACTTACGTATCATACTGGCACACTCAACACACACACACACACACACACACACAGTTAAAGACAGTTAGTATACACATCCAGAGCACATGCAATTGAGAGAGGAGAGTGATGGAACAGAGGATTCTATATAATATGAATAAAATATAAAATTAACAAAATATTCTATCAGTACATGTATTGTAAGCAGCGCTAAATAAATGATTAATAAATGCTTAATAAATAAAGTAGTTATTGTAATGTGTGACCAAATTTTAGCATACAGTGTAGTCATACAGTATCCCACCATGATTCTTACATTACCAGATTTAAGACAACCCCCTCTAGATATGAAAATATTTGTGTATTGATTCAAAAGGTGCAATCCGCAAAGAACAATATCTTCACTAATAAAAAAAGATAATATTTTATACTGATGCACATCTTGAAAAAAAGTGCATTGTTGCAGGTTTGTATGCAGTGTGTTTCCACTGAGAAACCGACGTGGCTGGTCTGCCACTGTGAAGATGGCTTTACTGTTGTCCTTCCCTCCTATAAGACATGTCATGGCACCTGACAAGCCAATTTGTCTGTGCTCAAACATACACGTTTACACACAGACACACGCACACACTTCAAGGTCACAGCAGGACAATTAGAGAAACAGGAAATGGATGCTGCTTTGCCGCTGGCAGACGCTGCTACCTATTGACAAGGACAGAGTGGACAGGTCCTGTCCCTCACTTTCTCATCTCAATTGGCCACTGTATTAGCAGGCCAGGCACCTGGAAGAGACAGGGGAGGAACAGGGGGTTGGAGGGGGGCTGGATGACCTTGATAAATCTGTATGAGCAAACACACTCAGGTGCACACCAACAGAACCTTCCCCTATCATCTATACGCGCACAACACAAACACACACATCACACACCAATTACAAATACAAATAAACACAAACATACTCTGCATTAACCTATTGCACCATACACATTATAAACATACTCTCCCTTCATTTTCACCAGTACATTATTGTTCCAACCGTGCATGAAATGACAGTAAAACAAATATTAGCATCCATTCAGTCATGAAGGTTGTTATTCCACTGCCAAGAGGAGCGTGGCCCCGAAATTATGCATCCTGAAGTCAGCAGATTCCATACTGCTAATGCTAGCCTTCTGGTCCCTGCACGAACCTTCCTGTGTGTGCTACACGGCATTTAATGTCAAGTTTCCTGCAGTCTGTACATAAACAAAGATTCACCAGGGATTTCTCTGTGCTTCCATTTAATTAATTTTCTTTCAAAGTGTTATTGTTTAATATGCAGTATGTTGATGAACCCCCCATTCAGAGCCCATCGTAACCCACCAGGTCTGGCCTTGGACAATGCACCCCCAGAGTAGATTATAAAGTGTAAAGTAGTGCGGCATGAAAGAAAAACAAGTCCAGAATATCCAGTGCTGGGAGCAATGAGAAACTAAGATAATATATTTTTGATGTTAAGTAAACTAAAAAGTTACTTTAATTCACAGAAAAAGACACTCATAGATAGTAGTTTATCTACGGATGTATATACAGTAAATCGGAAATATATTGGATGATTAAAAGATAAAAACAGACCAAAGAAAGGAACATTCAGCAAATGGATCCCTTTGCATCCCTCTAATTTGCATATAGATTTGGCATACTTAGTCCTAATCAGTGCCGTCATCGTTGCCCAGAGAGGCAGATCATTACTGTAGTAAGTTCATCTGCCCCCAACAGCAACCTCTCTTTTCCAGCCTCACAATTAAATAGATATTTGATGGCTTGGGGGCAATTAATGTGTCAGCATGACAGCCAATAGCCCTCCTTGAGAACATTTCCACATTAGCCATGTGCCTCCCAACCTCCACCACCACCCCACTACACCACCCAAATCTCTCCTGAATCCTTGTGTCAGATCACACCATCTGACACGAGAGTTTATGGGTATGTCAGTGCCACACAAAGCAACTGATTGCAAATGCCCATCTGTTCCTCTGTGTTTGTCTTCTCTCCTTATTTTCCAACTGGGTGTTGTGGCATCAAACCATTAGCCAATTTTATGTTCTGGCAGAAAATAGGAAGAAAGGAGAAAAATAGTCAAGTGTTATTCCAGGTCATACAGAACCTTCTGGTAGATTCTCTAGATCTCTCATTGTCCCTCCGATTGTGGGGTGCTACTTTCCCCAGGAAAGCAAGCTGTGCTTGGCACCTTCACCAGTATCCCTGGTTTAATAGCATCTAGTTTATAAACCTGGACTTTAATTAGCTGTTTAAAGTAATATCCAGTCAGTCCATAGGAGCCAGTTAGCCCTGTTATTTGAGGATGCCGAAAGTAGAAGTTACAGGGCTGCCAACTCTTCAAAAAACCTTGAAGTGAGTTTTTTTTTTGGGGGGTGGGGGGGGGGGGGGGGGGGGGGTTCTTCCATTGTGTACCTTCACATTCTTTGACGTTTTGATAAATGCATTTGATTTTGTCAACTGAAAATGAAACAGAAACAGAAAATGAACAGTGCTATATGTCCACAAAGTCTGCATATGTCATATGCATGCTGTTTGGTGTACATGACTGTGGCCTTCTTGGCGGCCTTAATAATTTTGGGTGAAGGCTCCCATTGGTAGCATGGCTCCATGTCAGTTATCTTTGCCATTTAGGGTGCCATTTAGGGCCTAACCCTAACCCTAAGTGCCATTTAATACCGCCTATGATATCAGCTTCAGCTCGCAAATGCAGTGTAAGCTAAGGTGCGCCACCTACGTTAGGGGAGCACTCTGCAGGCTATAAGAAACACTTTTGCCTATTCGGCCTTGTGGAATTTATCAATCAATGCAAAGCTGATGCAAAGATTAGCGTGTGACATTGGAAGTATGGTGTGTGAGTGTGTGAAGACAGTCAAAAGAGTTTGTCTCATGCTCAATGCGAGTTAAAAATGTAAAAGAGTAGAAGTAAAAATATGAATATGGGTGGGTTAGAATATTAGGGCTGTGTGGAGAGAGAGAGAGAGAGAGAGAGAGAGAGAGACGGCCTGATTTATAGCCACACATTTTTCATTAGCGCTGTTTAAATGTGATGGTGTTTTGTCAGTTGTTTCTGTGCCTTGAGCTGTTCCCTGGCATTGCACATAGCCGAGGACAGATCCCAGTGCAGCTGCAGCTCTAATGACATACTGGGCTGCCCCCAGGCTTTACCCTCATCTTAAAACAGAGCCTGCACAATAGCTGGATAATTGAAGAAGATGCTAAAAAAACATCTAAATAATGATTAACAGTAGCATAAGCCACACAACAAAGTAAACATTTAAAAATTTCATGAATGAAACATGAACATAAAAACATGTCAGTGAATGTCACTGATTAGAAATCATTATCTTTGGGCCATGTGGGAAGATTCCTTTCCTTCACCTTAAAGCAACAACTTTATTTAACCTCAAACAGTTGCTGCTTGGTAAGTTTCATTAAGGTTGATTCAATTACACAAATTACCTCTATAATTCTCCACAAAAGTACATAAAATAATAATAAAATCAAAAATCAATCAAAGTCAAACATATTTCAGAAATGGTTTAGAGTGTATATGCTGTGTGGATGTGTGGTATGGAGTGTATAAGCTGTTTAAATGTGTGTGTGTGTGTGTGTGTGTGTGTGTTTGTGTGTGTGTGTGTCCAGTGTGAAAGATAACATTTACATCAGGATGGCAGATGGTTCTTAGATACTCCTCAACCTACTTGTCCACAGAGCTCCTCATATGTCTGTGGTCCCTAAACCTCCCAACAGACTGGACCCATGCCTCTGCACCATCCATCACTGTCTACCCCTTCTCATCTCCTTCTTGGTGCCCATCCCAGCAGTCTCTATATCTACCCCACCTTTCCTCCCCTGATCCTCTTCTCAACTTTAAAGCCCAGCATCCCATGTGGTCTGGCTTACTGTGAGGTGATTGTGTACTTCCAGCCATAGCCCAGGCCAGAATTAAAATATGCAGGGGGCGATCAGCAAGGAAGAGGCAATGTTCTAAAACAAACAAACAAAAACAAAACATTGTGCGGTTCCAATGTTGGGAAGTTGGGCTCCCAGTGGGTGAACAACCCGGGTGCTTGTGTATTTGCTGTGTAGTTCACAGGTCTATACCTGACCAAGTGATCTCAGACATGCCCAAAAACTAAACCAGCAAATGGCCTTAGCCATGACAGCCAGTGGATTAGCCTTCATATACAATTTTAATTTCAAAGCCAAACACCCACACTTCCCTCAACCAATCAAAGTGGAATTAAATAATTGGCTTATCCGTTTGTTTTAAAATATGTTGAATTTATTTCTTTTGTGAAATATTTACTATTATTCAACATATTATTAGTTTGCAATAATTTATATTGTTTAACAGCCCTCTGCCCCACATCAGCTGAAGGGCCGGGGCAGTTGATCGGAGCGGTGTTGACTCCATACAACCCCTTGTGGTGCCAGCCCTGCATATCCCTGTTACTGCAGGTTACTGAGTGTACTCGGTAGAAAGAGCACAAAGAAAATTGGGAACAGATCTAATATTGAATCAATAACTAATGCTAACTAAATGCTATACTCGGATTTTCAGTTTAATGTCCTTTACTGACAGCACATTGTGAGCTCTGAAAAAAATAGGACAATGATTGGATGAACTGATTGGATGTTTCAAAGGCAGCTGTGGAGTAGGGCCTTCAAATCCTCACGCAAAGATATTCTTTTACTTTAAAGAGGCCCTGTACAGTACATCACAGTCCTAAAACAGTTTGGAAATCATTGTTTTGGTTGACTGATCTGTTGAGGCAAAAATGATGATTCTCCCTGGCCCACTTAGTGCTCCCTGCTCCAGCCCTGCAAAAAAACGCCTACAATGCCAGTTATTGTGAGGCACATGAGGAATGAGAGACCGGGCACAGAGTTCTAAGATTAATCTTTCCTTAAAAGAGTGAGCTTAATAAATCCAAAGCGTGCCATAGAGAGGCTGACCTTGCTTTGCTGCTATGTGATGGTAAGCCAGTGTTCCATGTTGGATGGTGTGCAGCTGGTGAGATTGGCACACATGCACTGAATATTTAATATGGCCCTGCTTAATCTGCTTTTGCCTCCACAGGACATTTCTCTGAGATTTGCAAAACGAGGCAACATAGCTGAAATACTGTAAGCACAGTATACACCACTTGATCTAAATCACGTCAGCATACATGTCAAACACGGGTAAGAATTAAAACAAGAAAGTTGATTTGAGCAAACCATGGTTTGGAGCAAACACACTCCACCTCATAATCACATATCTAGTTCCACCACACGATGCAGGTAAATGAAACAAAAACTGAGGCTTAATCTACATGGCTGCAGATAGCAGAGGCTCACATAGCTCTTTTGCTGCAGCTCACTGCCCAGTGGTCAATGCTGCTGCGGCACATCATGTTTCACCTCAAGGCCTGTGACACTGACCCTGTGTGCTGTGATGAATCTGCTTTACTGAACAAAAAAAAAATAAAGATAAGCCTACTGTTAAATAAAGAGCTGCCTCAGGCGACAGCCATGATTAGTAATTATTTCAGCCAGGCATTTATGGACTCAAATGCTGAAACCACTCTGTCTTCAGGCAGGTGTTCATTTGTATGCATTCTCTTTTCAGTTGATCTTACACATGACTGATTTTCAGTTCATAACCAATTGGCAAATGCGTATGTAAAGTAAACACACATAGCCTAGTGTATTCTGTATTCAAAGGTACAGAAAGGCTTATTCATGTGGCAAGCTGCACATGGTGCACAGCCTCTGGTCCCGCTTCGGGTGGGCACGAGTCGATCTTTTCGCCTCGAGCGAGAACGCTCACTGTCCAGTGTGGTTTTCACTGGAACGAGATAGGGTCACTAGGGTCGGACGCGCTGGCACATCCGTGGCCACGACGTCTGCTCTATGCCTTTCCCCCACTGCCTCTGATGCCTCAGGTATTGGCCAGGATCAGAGCAGGGGCGCACAGGGTGATCCTGATCGCCCCCCATTGGCCATCTCAGAGATGGTTCTCAGATCTGGTCTCGATGCTGGACGGCCAGCCATGGACCCTCCCAGCGAGGAGGGATCTCCTATGGCACCCCAGGCCGGAAGCGTGGAGACTGACGGCTTGGCCCCTGAACGGGCGCGTCTCCTAGAGCGCGGCCTGTCAGCCGCAGTTGTAAAGACTGTTCAAGCTGCTAAAGCTACGTCCACTAGGTCGTTGTATACGCTAAAGTGGCGCGTGTTCAGCACATGGTGCAGAGACAGAGGCTGTGATCCTCTAGTCTGCCCTATTGGCGAGGTGTTTGCTTTTCTGCAACACCTGTTTGATCAGGGTCGTACACCCTCTACTCTGAAGGTGTACCTCGCAGCTATTTCAGCATGCCATGTTGGCTATGCTGGCGTTTCCCCAGGCGCGCACCCCCTTGCGTCGCGCTTCATGAAGGGCGTCAGGCAGCTTCGCCACTCTTCCACACGTTCGGTCCCTACTTGGGACCTGGCCACTGTCCTACGCGGACTGGCACTTACGCCCTTTGACCCTCTGTCGAGTGCCAGTCTAAAGATGCTTTCCCTTAAGACTGCGCTTCTGCTCGCCTTGGTCTCGGTGAAGCGCGTTAGCGACCTGACTGCTTTATCAGTCAGTCCCGATTGTCTTGAGTTCACGCAAGATGACGCGCGGGTAACGCTGCGACCGAATCCCTTTTCTCGCCCTAAAGTGCTGTCTACTGACCCTCGCTCGAGGGTCATCGAGCTCTCAGCCCTACCTGAGACGGGAGGTTCTGTGCCCGTCACTCTGTGCCCGGTCAGAGCGCTTCGTGCCTACTTGACGCGTACGCAGAGCATCAGGAAGACGAATCAGCTGTTCGTCTGCCATGGCGAACGTGCTAAGGGTCAGGCCTTGTCTACCCAACGCATGTCGCATTGGCTTACTAAGGCCATACATCTAACATATGAGGCGACGGGTGTTCCTCCGCCTGCTCATGTCAGGGCGCACTCCACTCGTGGAGTGGCGGCCTCTTAGGCCTTCTGGAAAGGCGTCCCTATGCAGGATATCTGCCTGAGCGTGTCGTGGGCCTCAGGCAACACCTTCGCGCGTTTTTAAGCACTGGACGTCACCAGGCCAGGCATAGCAGAGAGTGTTCTCTCTGGGCCCGGCGGCGGTCCCGTGGGTCTTTCCACCTCAGGCTCCTCGGTGTAGGGCTCTTGAGGCTTGGTTGTAGTGATCCATCCGTACGTTTCGGCTTCGAAACGAAAGAGCGTCACGGATACTAACGTATCCTCGGTTCTCTGAGTGAGAAGCCGAAACGTACGCTTCGGGCCTCAAGTCGCCGACGCTGGCGAGCTTGGCAAAGAGGTCCTGAAGCGTAAGCGCAGTCAATATATAGACTTTCTGACGTCATGCAGGGCTGTCTAAGTTGCCTGCGCGCGTCAGAGCGTTTACTGCCCTTTTTTCAAAGGGTTGGTTAAAGTTGACTTCAGAAAAAGTAGGAGATGATAGGCATCATCCATTCGTACGTTTCGGCTTCTCACTCAGAGAACCGAGGATACGTTAGTATCCGTAACGTGTTTTACATAGATTACTAGGAGAATAAGTCGGATGAGGATTATAAAAATCAGGAACAGACTTTTGTTTACATGATGCGCATCAAGGGAGAGACAGCATGTTTCACATAAAGATCCACCAGCCGCTCAGGAAGTAGCCTTAAGTACAGCATTAGTTCCTGTTATCATATTATAGTACCTTCGGATGAATCCACCTTGACTGATCTCAGATCTGATTCCCCAGTCAGTATTTTTTCATGAAGTAGTGAAAAAAAATGAGTCAAATGATGAGACAAATAATTTGCGGGGTGAACATCTTACCTATTCAGTCGTGATATGCTTTCAGGGTCAAAAACCATCCTGCTTAAATGTGCATACATGTATGGCATGCTGGTGATTTCCCATGCATGGATTCTGAGTAAATTCTAATAATGTACAAGCAATGCACTAGAGTTTAACCCTCTTGAGATACTGTAGTTGGATAAAACAAATGTGATGCTATTCTATAGGAAACAAAGACATGTCTTTCTATATGCATTGTAAAATATGTTGTTGCATTGCATTGTACAATAGATTTGGTTCAACGGAAATCAGGTGTTGTACAATTTAGAAATTGTCTAGGAGATTAATAGATTGAGAAACATACAGGGGTCAGATTTACAATCTAGAACGTTTGCTTATGTTGCTGGAGATTAGTAAAAGTTTGCTGCTGTGGTTCTTGTGGTTTTATGTTGGTGAAAGTGTTGGAACAGGATAGTATTGCAAACTTGCCTTAGGTCTTTAATGTGAGTGTGAGTGTTATGTGAATTCTGCAGAGAAGCCCAGTATTGTTTTATTTTTGAAAAGTAAAACAAACACTGTTTAAAGCAGTGCCAAAACAGTGCCAAGAAAGCTGTTTGTAAATATAAGAATTTTGAGGACATCAACAAAGTCAAAGCAAAATTATCACATTGGTCACCTCGGTTCTGAGAATCAAACAAGGTAACAACAATAGACTCCTATCTGATCTGGTAGCAATTATGAGCCTTCAACAAACTAAAACAGACTGCAATTCTCACCACTGCTTCAGTCCTGATGACATGTGTGTCTATTACAAAGTAAAGGGCTCTTTTCAACTCCGTAGTCTAAAGTCCCCACAGTCCCAACAGTACGTCATCTCTCAGCCGTGGGCATCCATGGGCAACAAAACAAAGAGTGTTTTCTTTGCAGCATACCGCACCGTTCCCAACTGCGTCCTCAGTAGGTTTGTCATATCCTTCTTTTCGTCTGGCAAACATGGCTAGATTTTCTCTGGGGCAGATGGTATTATACCGCCAGTGTGTGTGCAGGTTTGAAGGTGAGTAAGCCAGTCTGTGACCATCTGGTTATGTAAGGATGCACTGTTCAGGTTAATCTGAAAGCACTAAAGCGCTGGTACGCCATGACGTGTGCCAAGACGAGGGCTTATGGGAAACATTGCTCTGAATGTGCCCTATGCAGTACCCATAGAGGGTCTAATTCCTCCTTCACTCCCCCTGCTCTCCATTTACTGAGTGCAGAGGCAGGTCTACCTCTCATGAAAAGAAAGAGAAAAAGACATGATAGGGATTTATGTTCAGAGTGAATGTCAAAAATCAAATAATATTCCTTATTTGGACAAACTGTTTACATGCCAGGATGCACATTTGTACATGTAAAAGAGGCATTCATGAACACACAAGTCTCGAAACCTCTTGAGACAGGGGGATAGAGGAGTAAAACTTAAATAAAATGAGAAAAATGCTGAAACAATGGCATAAAATATAAAAGTTTAAATATTTTATTTGTTACATATGTGCATGTTGTTCGTGAGGACATACTGTAGTCTGATTGGACAATAACATTTTAAAAGCACATGGGATGCATCTTCTCTGTCAGGCTCAGAAGCAGTGTTGAATATCAATGAGGTAGATTCATTAGTTGTATTCCCAGCTTGATAAGGTCAGTAGAGCAATGTAGTGGTTTTAAAATGCACCGTGACACAAAGAATAGTGGCACCCATCAAAAAAAGTCCAATAGACCAATGGAGGTGTTTATGAATTTTACTGTGATTCTTGTGTTTTTTTTTTTTTCCCTAGAAGAGGTTCTTACTTTCTTTGCACCGCTATAGAATTTACCAACCCACCCTACACTCCTACAGGAAAGATATTGCATTGCCCTCAGTTTAATAAGTGATCACATAGGATCAACTTAATTTTATGGCCTCATTGCTACTTTTAAGAGACATAATTTATGATATATATGAATACAGTGTGGTTCATACCCATTATTTATTTATGAATTATATTTATATATTTACCCCCAAACCTGTTCCCATACAGAATGAGATATTCAACTAAATACACACTCCTTCAAGCATTGCCTATGTCCCTCTCACTCCAAAGCAGTTTAATGAATGACCACTATACTATGACCACGCTCCAGTGCCTTGCTCTTCATGATGGTAAAACACAAGAGCAACATGGTGCTTTTGCTTGTGTGTAATAATGGCTCAAGCCCCTCTTTGCCCTGGCCTCTTAGCCAAATGACAAGTGAAGTATGAGGCACTTAGTGCGACCACAGGCTGTGATGAAGTGCCGCCCTCCACCCGCCGGACAAGCACAAACACAAGCATACTGAGTCAGACACAGAAAGAGCAGAAATACTGGGCAGCAAAAGGCCGTTTATGTATGTATTTTTATTTATATTGTTTTCAGTTGAACTCTACGTAACAGCATGGGGACACCAATGAAGAAATTGCCACTTTTGCCACTGTATGTGAGGTAGATAAATGTTGTGATTTATGTGTGGAGGATGATAAGTATGAACACATATGTGTTTCATGCTATTTATGTACTTCAACAAACAAATGTACTTTATGTATCAGTGTGTGTGTGTGTGTGTGTGTGTGTGTGTGTGTGTGTGCATGTGAAAGAGAAAGAGAGAGAGACAGATAGAGAGAGTGGGCATAAGAAGGTGGCATCTATAAGAAAGGTATGAAAGAGATATAAATTCCCTCTCAATAGGACTTGATGCTCTTTTATATTTCCATTAGAACTGTCCCAGTAAACATGTGTGTGTGTGTGTTTGTCTGAGAGACAGAAGTAGGCCTACCTCAGAGGCAACTGTGTCAAGTTACAGTGACATTTCCTCGTACTATTGCTAGGATCATACCTGTTCAGACAAATGGAAGTACTGATGCATGAGTGTTTTTAAACTTTCTTTGAGAATATGTGATAAAACATTGACTTTCTTTTCAGTTTAGACAGGTTTGCAATGTAGGAGTAGAGCTAATATTTCTCAATGGGAGGTGAGGATTGTGCTTAAATGGAAACTTCACTCATAAACACAGAATGTCTGGATGATGTCAGCAATATGTACATAAGAATGAAATGCTGACAGATTAGTCAGTGACACCTAAGGCTGGTTTCATCATCTCTCTCACATCTTATGCAACAGTAAAAATAAGATGTAGCTCAAGTTTTGATGTAAGTGTGTTCACATGCAAATCACAACAAATCTGTCTCTCTCTACCTCATCAGTAATATGCCAATCCATAAAGGCAAACAGTTATGCAAGTATTAATACAGTTATGCAATAACATTGAAATGTAAAATATGTAGATTTCAATGCTGGTTGATTTTTTTTTCATATTCCCATTTGCATTTATTCACCTGTACTTGAAACCTGTTTCTCAAAATAAAAAATATATATTTTAGAATATTTTTGTTGCAAATTGCAAATGTGTACATTATATTTGTAGAACTTCCTTCATCCAGCACCTCTACAAAATAGCCTAATTCAATTGTGAATTAAATTGTTGAAATGTTGTTTTCACCCTTGTATAGTGTATTTCCTGATTTTAGAAGTAGATGTATCCACAGGATGAATTCGCCAATTCGGAAGTCGCCAATTCAACTGGACATTCTTGTGGGAGCTTAAAGAAGTCTCACCTCTCATCAATAAGGTCTCTCTAGTTCTGACCTGGCAACGGAGAACCAGGTGATGTATCTGTGGACCACTGGAGGTGGAGCTGTGAGCTGTATAGACCACATGCCCCATCATGTGTCAATAGGTCACATGAATTGTTCATGGCAACAGTAGGCATAGGTTGATGTGTGAATCGGAGTGAGTGGACCATGTCTTGACTTTTGACTCTCATGAGCTGAAACAGGACACTGTGTTGATATGGGTGTGGTATGTGATGATGCACAGTGAAACTGAGAAATATTGATACGACATGTTTAAGGATTTAAGCCTTGGTTGAAAAAGTCGCATTCAGTCCGTGCAAACACCTGTCTCACTTGTCTTATATAGCTTGCTTAATTAGGCTATAAAAGACACATAGTGGGTACATAAAAAACTCACCCTGAAGTTGTTCAGTGATGTCTACCATCATGCCAGTGAATCCAACACTGAAGAGGTTATACAAAACAAGCCACATTGACTCCCGCAAAACATGTACACTGTAATGTCAACACTGCCAGAGAATATGTCAGGCTATTTTGCTTTGAGATTTTGCCTTCATATTATTGTGAGAGATGCCTAATTTTGTCTATTTATATATGCAAAGGCTACCCAAAAAAGTTATAGCTTACATGCTTTTGTTCATCATGAAAGTCCCTTAAGAAAATTCTTCTAATTCTTCACAGAGCCTCTAATTGGTGCTGTAGTCAAGTTTAAAATGTCATTAGTCGATACATTCTGATTGATTCTGTAAATTCATTTTTGTGGGACAATAGCTCTAATAATTAAAAGCTAATTAATAAAATGGAAACAGATTGTTTTTAATCATAATTTGTTCGCTGCTCCTTAAAAAAGTTGGCCTATGTTAAAATTGTGAAGTGAAGTGTGTGCTGGATGCATTATTACATCCCTAATAAGCATTATAACCCATATACACACAGACCAAGCAGCCATTGATTTCCCAAACTCTACCCCATCTCTCTCATAGCCTTGTCTCTTAACTGTCTTGACCAAACAGCCAAGTAATAAGTCTGAAAATAGTGATAGTCAGTGCCAGATGGTTTGGACTCGCTCTTGTATATTTTTCAGTAACAATAACTGATGCTGGTGTGCACATACAGTGGTGTTGAAGCAGCAAAGATTTCTTTTTTTTTTTTTTTCATTTCACATATCACAATTACTGAGATTACATATCAACGCAAACACCTTCTTTCTTAAATCAACATCAAGCAATAAAAAGAAGTCACACAGCTCCCTGGAGTAGCACTACAGAATATCTTCTCATAAGCATGAAAATTGGCAAATCACTTTGAAATTAGCAATGATGAAAAATAGCTTTTCTCTAATGGCCTTAAAATATGATTTTTTTTTTTACAGACATGGCATTTTTTTTATACATACATGTTTACACATAAATATGTTTTAGGCCTATAGCTTTAACACCGTGCAAGTAAAACCATCTCATATAACAGACATATGTATTTACAATTTGTGTCATATATACATCCATAAATACTTTTCTGTTTTCTATGTACATGGAGGCAGTCATATGGAATTCATGTAGTCACAGAAGACACAAATGTTGGTTGAATGGCCAACAATGTTCATATAGTCCATGTATGAGTCTTAAAGCCTTAAAATCAATGAGACAAAATCAATATGGCTTGTTATGAAGATAATTTTGTGTCTTTATTATTCATGCAAAAGAAAAACACACTATCAATTCAACGAAAATAAATAGCAAGAATTGAAAGCAAAAATCATTTGACGTCTAACAAAATCAATTGTGTGTTCTTACATTTCATTCTGAAAGCTCTTCTTACAGGCTGAAATGTTTTATTAAGAACTATAGACATTTACCCCTTCTGCTCATGTCAAAAACAAATGTTCAGTACAATTTGCAACCAAAACTTTTTGATTCAAAGAATTTTGATGTTCAAAATGATTTACTTACCTTTATTTTTGCTTTCTACAGGTGCTTTTTAATCAGTTTTTTTTTTTTTTTTTTGCTTTAATAATAAAGACACAATGTATCTTCATGCTTGTGAGATGTAGGCCCACACCCACTCAAAGGTATCTCTGAGGCTTCAACAATCTAGTGATCCCATCCAAAAAAATAAACAATAAAAATGGGCTTTACTTTCAGTAACTGACTGCAATATGTGTGCGTTGCCAGCATAAAACATCAATCTCTGTGTACCTTACCTCAATGCAGTTACAAAATACTGCTCCACGTCATTCTGACTGATTGGAATAACATACAATTTGGTGAGTTATATGGTAATAAATGCATCATAACAAGATAATAACATTGTATAACAATGTAATAATATAAATGTGATATAATGGCAAATATTCCACAGATGAAGAGGTGACTAATAAGAGACTGGGGTGAATTGAAGAGGTGCTTTGATTTTGTTGCTGTAGAAAACTGGTTTGATTGTGGAGCTGCATAGGTAATTTGCATTCTTTAAATCTATGGGAAATGCTAACGCCTTTATTTTCTCATGAGGTTTGTTCCCTTAGTATTCACCTCATCTGTACATACTGTGGAGTACTGCTCACATGTAAACAGAGAAATATAGATTGTTCTAGTAAGTCATTGTGTATATTGCACTGTGCTGTGTGTATCCAGTCTTAAGTTGAACTTGACAGTGCAAACATAACTGTCAATGATAATATTCACAGTATAAAGGTTATCTTACTGACATGAAACAATATGAAATCCATTTTTTTTGCTGTAAAAGTGACATGAAGTAAGAAAAAGTAAGTTTGCCTGAGAACCTGGATTGATCAGCAAATACAAGATCCATTGCCACCCTTGGCAAAAAACAGAGATACAGTTTTGTTTAGACAAGCATAGTGGCTTTACACTTTATCAACATTTTGTTCCCAGGGTATAAATAGTGTTTAAATAGTGTTGGCAGGTGTTGGCCTATTGTTACTGTTTCCTGTTTAGAAAACAGCAAACATCTGGATTTAAAGTAGAGAAAATAAGATCTAAAAGATCTATATGGCAGCAAAGCGAACACACATGCATAGACCTCTCTTCTCTCTCTCTGTCTCTCTCTCGCTCTGTCAGCAAAGATTGGCAAGCTAATCTTCAATGTTTACGTTTCTATTTATCGAATGTTTGGAGATAGTTCCCTGAGGACAGCATAGCGATATGCAGTATGATACATTCAAAAACATGTATAAATCATCTAATGCATGACACATTGGTTCATTTGCACACTGTGAGGGCATGGCAATAAGGAAAAAGGAGTGGGCTGATGTGTGGTTGAGTACTGACTAAGTACTATGTTGGGATAATGGGTAATTTACAAGCAAAATAGTATTAGAAAAGGTACCTGAACCAACAAGTGAACCTGATATGCTGAGTATGACAGATAATGTGCTGTACAACACTTATTTTCTAGATTAATTGATATGGTATTTATACAAGACGTATTTCTTTCATTAATTATGTTGTAACACTGTATTTTCACATACTGTTATTGTTAATTTATTATGCATATCTGATGTCATACATTGTGCTGTTTTAAAATCTAGTTTACATATAAAAGTTTTCTTAAAGGTATGTTTTTCTTGCCTAAAGTGGTTTTTACGTACCACACAGGTATCCATGCACTGATTGAAATGTTGAAATAACTGTTTTGTAATGTGTATGGCTTTATATGTTTACCGTGAAATTATAATTTCAGAGATTTTGAGAGAATGGCAAAAAAAAAATATTTGACTACTATTTTTTAAATACATTTTAATCTTCCTTTTTTCATATTGTGCATTAAAATAATGTAACGATTAGGGTGAGCATGGTTGAAGTGGGCCACATAAGCATCATCCCCTGTATCTTCACCAACTGCTTACTTAATCTTTTATCTTTTGGATGTCAAGGGTTAAAAAATATGGTTGTGTGTTTTAGTGTAGTAACCAGCCAACTTTACATCATGACCACAAGAAAGAGTAAAAAAAAAATATGTAGCAGCATGTAAATGATGTTAAGGACATAACCATCTAAAGCTTGGGCGGATGTACAGTGGATGTGATGTTTATGCAAAATGACTGTGAAATCTTTCATAAAATAATCTAAAAGTTTAATTTTGCGTAAAATATCATTTTCCATTGGTAAACACCGCCTGTCTCACTGGCATCGATTGTAAAAGTGGGGGACGCATGTTAAAAAACATTACCCATTCCAAATTGTGATGTTACAATGACAGTACATATAACGGTACATACACTCTTAACTAATTCAATGAATAGTGGCCAACATAAGTAGCTACAGTAGTCTGTTAGCTAGCAAAATCACAAAATGAATGTAGGACACAGTATGGTCAGTCAAGTTTTGCCAATGGACTATTAACATAATAAGTTAAATTTGGTCATTTTATTACATACCTCCACTAACTTTGGCACTACAAGTGCCCCACTTTATCAATGTGTGCCAACAGGATTTGGGACTTGGTAAGTTTAGTTATGTTTTATTTTAGCTTTTTATGTTTACACTCTGTAAAGACCAAGCTAAGCTTGCTAAAAGTATGCTAAATACAATAATTGGATCATTGTAAAAATTGGTGGAGAACATGCCATTTTCAAAAATGTACCACTTCATCCATGTTCATACTACCTAATGGAAACTTTTGTTGGAAAGTTTGTAAATTAATTGCAAACAATATTTTTTATTAAGGACTCAAACACAACCTTTTAAGAATGTGTAGACTTAAATTAAAGGCTTCTCAACTCAAACACAAGATTTTGAGAATGAGTAGACTTAAGGGCTTCTGCGTTGGGGGGGGGGGGGGGGGGGGGGCATTGGGATTGCGTTTGAAGGTCCAGGACATGAACCAAAAAATGTTGATATGTAGCCATGACAGGGACTGATACACAAAGCTCTGCTTGGCTTTGCTAAGTATGCCGCATCAACCAATCAATCGTCCCCAATTTTCATCTACGGGACAATGCCTTGGGCAGTGATAGTTCAGAAGGGGACCACCACTGCATGAGTCATTTCCTAATCTAATCTGTGTATCAGAGGGGAAGAAAAGAGCACTTCCTGCTCGCAACAAGATTGTGCTGATCAATTTATCCCATTAAGCCCCCCTTTTCTTGCCTTTTCTTGGCTTTTGCTCCTACTTTAATATGTCCCTTGACATGGGGATTGAACAAGAACAAATAATCTATAGTTTACCAAAATCCTGGTAGAGTTCTATCTTTAGTACCACAGCTGAGGTGTGTTCTGAGAAGATACTCTCTCCCTGGGTGGTGGGTTGTAAATTCTGCATAACTGCTACATCACAGATATTTATGAGACAGTGAAAGCTCTCCATTGTCATTACTAAGATATTTTAGGTGTAAACTAAATGTATTGCTCAGTATATACACATCTTTAAACTTCCTGTATAGTTTTCCAAAAACTGCTCTATGCTCTTTCTTGTTAAAGGGCTGTATAAACCTTTCAAGGGAAGAGTACTGAATACTTCAGTGTTTGTTTGTTTTAAAAAAGTACACACATAATTGTGGGTAGCTCTTACCCCTCTCACACACAAAATCAGAAGATGATGCATAGGTAGCCAACAGCCCTTGTAGAAAAGAAGTAAGAGAGAGAGAGAGAGAGAGAGAGAGAGAGAGA